>JAOQGH010000012.1:104267607-104321697 GCA_025769975.1 Gallinago jamesoni
TAAATTTAGGTCAGATATTAGGAAGAAATTCTTTCCTGTGAGGGTGGTGAGACACTGGAATAGGTTGCACAGAGAAGCTGTGGATGTCCTGTACCGGAAGTGTTCAAGACTGGATGAGACTTTGAGTAACCTGGTCTAGTGGAAGGTATCCCTGCCCATGGCAGAGGGGTTGGAACTCAATGATATTTAAGATCCCTTCCAATGCTAACCATTCTGTAATTTTATGTACTATATATGAGTAAAGAAACAATTAAATGAGCAGATTAGGCGTGAAACACTATTTAGATTTTTTTTTTAATTTGTACCACTGTGGATAGTTCAAAAAAAGGCCTCAAAGTGAAGAAAAAGAAATTTAGGAAAATATCTTCTAATGCCAACTGTAGTTAGGTGCTGGAATAGGTACTTGGGGAGTCTGGAAACTCTCCATCACTGGAGGTGTTTAGCCACTGTTTCCCACTGTTGGCCAGAGGAAGAACAAGGTAACTTCTCAATATCCCTTCCAGCTCCGATGTCCATCATGATATAATCACATGCAAATGCAGAAAGTGCCGCTTGCTGCTACTTATGAAATGCATCTCTATTTTACACAAAACTAAGGATCAAGAGCTGCAGTTTTTAATTTAAATGCTAGAGTTTCAATTTCATAGTCTTATAAAAAAAAAAAAGTCAAGAGTAAGACCATGCAATCTGGAGAAAATTTATCTTCAGCAGTCCACAGACCCAGCATAACATAAATGGTTTTATTTATGTGAACAATAATACAATGTCCTTAATGAAAAACACTCAAACCCTTTCAATAAATTCTTTTTGTTTACCAGAAACAAATTTGGCCTGTGTTAAGCTAGTAGTTTCCATGAATAAATCTCAGGCATGCTTTGCCAGTCATGTGGTCCAGGAACCATTCCCAATGCACAGTTTGTGTGCAGCCCTCCAGTTTGGAGGTCGAGATGGTTTGTTAGACATGAGCCTGTCCATGCCAATGGATCTCACTGTTCAGTAAATTAAACTTGTCTGTTAGTATTCCTTGAATAAATGTCACCTATATCTTAGCATAGTCATTGGCTTGGATTTCAGCTGATGTCTGTAAGTATAAATATAAAAAATCAGAGTTGAACAAAACAAAATATATAGTGTAAAAGAAGAGTTAGGTGTTGAGTTTCACTACAACAGCAAGTATAATAGTCTCCAAATAATCTCTCTCATCTTTTCTCCTACTGCAGTTCAATAGAATATCTTCAGTTTTGTTTATATTTTAAATCTGGTAAATCCCACTCTTTTTGCATGCACTCTCATGAAAAGATTATGAAAAAGCAACCACAAGCAAACTTCCTAGGTTTGCCTTCAGATTGGAATGTTTTGGCCATCCATACATAACAGCTTTAAGGACCATTATTCAGCATCTTGACGGCTATTTTTAGAAAGAAACGTCAACAAAGGCACCCACTGAAAATATAAATAACTATGAGGAAATACACTTCAATACCCAGGCTCATGAAAGAAATGTCAGCCCTCACGAGGTGGCTAAATATACCATAGTCTTCAGGAATACTGCTCACAGCACAGTACAGGAGCTGGTGGAGGCAGGTCTCCTCTGAGGGTCACCTGCAATAAGCCAGAGCAATTATCCACAACAGACGAAAGTGTCCATGAAGAGCTTAGTCAGTGAAAGATATCTTCTTCAGGGGAACAACCTATACATTGAAAGTTGCACTCCACATAAAGTCACTCTTCTCTACTTCCTAACACAAGAAAAAGAAAAAGAAGGGGAAAAAAGAGGGTTATTTCATGGCATTGAAAGGTAACAAAGGGCTACTGAATGGCATTGAAAGGTAATAAATACAAAACTCAGGAGAGGAAATGCTCTCTCACAGTCTATGATTAGACACAGCTAGGTGACTTGGCAGGTCACTCAAGCTATAAGCCTATCCAGATTTAAGAGGGAAGGTGATATTCAAATAACCTTGTAAGTTCTTGTTATCGTGGTCTATTAACAAAATATTAGTATCAAACCACCTGCCTTGAGGTTTACATATATCTCTGTCTAGTCAAGCTCAGGATAAAACTTAATGCTGCAGAGCAAATTACCCCATGTTTAGGTACTGCCTGGTTCTTATATTTTCTTCTGAAGCATTCATTCCCAGCCACCATCATGATGACAGACCAAACAAATGTTTCTCCAATCCAGAACAGAAAAGTATAATTTTTTCTGTCAGTAAACATATTTTTAAGTTCTGTCACAAGTAAAACATCAATACATACTACTAGGAACAAGAATTTTGTGAAACAGAAAGATTTTCTAAATGTGCTTTGTATCTGTACTTCACATATATATAATTAAATATTCTGTTAGACACAGCCAATACAAATGCTAGCTTTCACCCTGATATTTTTTTTTCTTATTAAATAACCCATCTGCCTATAATTAATTTTGAAATATAAGCAAACATTCAAAGTAAATAACAGAAACCTGCACATTTCTAGGACAGCCATCATGGTTTTTGTTGGTTGTAGTCAAGACTATCTATGGAAATACCATGTCATATTACCCTTCTTTAGTCTGCTTTGATTACCATCTTGCAAATTTTCAGCATAAAATCCCACTGTATAGCTTTGGAGAAAGATAAAACTTCTTTGTGACTCCTCCTCTCAGAGTGAAAAATTCCCAATTCTCAACAGGAGGAAGATAAAGAATTACATGACACCATTACGTAGAAGTGAAATATTTATTCCACGGGTATTTTTTTAATTTTTTTTCATGAAAATTTAGGTTTGAAGTGCTTGGAAAACAGAATGGGCTGGTCTTCTGATCTTCTTAATTAAAAAAAAAACCCAAACCAGAAAATGCAATAAACTTTCTTCTCATCCAATGACCAAAGTCAGAACTTGGCCTAATATTCAAGGGAAAAGTCTTGCACTTTAGATTAAAGTCTGGCAGACCTGAAATAGTAATCAACAAGACTACTGATTAAACTTTGATTTCAGCTCTTCCACCTGTACCTTGATTCCTCCTGCCTTCTCATCCATCAGGCTCCCTTATCGGTATATAAGTGATTCCAGTGTATAATAAATTATCTTGCTCCCAGAATCCAGATTTTTGGGTTACTTTTCTTGCAGATTATTGACATTAGCATGAATGTCTTCCCTGGTCCATTTTTAGGCTTTCTCACTAAAAGAACTAGTTGTGTCATCCCAAATGGGAGCCTATAAGCAAATTAGCATGTATGTAGTAAAGAGAATGGGTGAAATTGTCTTTTTCCTAGATGGAGGGAGAAACAAAGGAACTTGGCAATATAGTTGAAACCATGTATGTGGGGATTTATTTTTCCAATAAGTATATGTTTTCTTTGCAACGTCTTGGATCTAGTTAAGTCACAACAGCTGCAGTAAGCTTGTATTTCCCACTTCCTAATAGTAAGTTTCAATTAGCCTAATTGTGCCTTAATAAAACTGAAAAAAGTCAGAGAAAATTTGGTTTGAATCTCCCATCATTCCAAAAGGACTTTCAGTGAGACATCAGCAGATCCCAGTACCCTGATTGGACAGACATGTAGTAGTAACTTCTGTAAACTGCAAAGGATCTCAAAAGAGAGTGAAATAGTGTAGAATGAAAGAATGAAATAAAGAACAATGGCCCAGTGGTGCCTGCCACAGCCAGTGCAAAAAACAGAGTTTTGGAGAATCACAAAGACTATTCTGCCTTGTGGATTTTTCTCATATATTTTTAATCACTTCCACCCCCCATTTTTTCCCCATAAAAAACAGGACCTAGGAAAAGACAGTTCAGGGAAGCCTATTATTTGAGAAAATGTATCCTTTGGATAGACGGGAAAAAAGAATATGCAAAAAACTCCCATTTATTTATACTTCTGTAAGATCATCCCTGAGTGTATTGCCACATTTCTCTTTCTTTTTTTTTTTTTCCCTCTTGAATTTACATTACAACACAATTCCTCTAAGTGAGGTACAGTTCAAAATAGTCTTATATCAGATGAAATCTTAAACTTAAGTATAATTTTTAGATATTTTGTAGATATTTAGAAACATTAGAAATCATTCATTCGAACCTGATTCACAGCATTTAAATAAAAGCACTCTAATAACTTGTGCTATCATAAAATAGACTCGGTTTGCATACCTGAGAATACCAAAGGGCATAATCCATTAAAGGAGAATAATCCTCTATTGTGCTATAAACACAAATCAAGGGAGTATAAAACCTATGTAATGTCACAGTTTTATATTAAAACATAAATGTTAGCACCAGGATAGATTTTGCTTTCAAGATACAGATCTGTTTTGCATTGCCCCTGGGTGAGCTCATTACATGCCAGGTCAACTCTAGTTTGGTTTGCGATGGATTTCAGCAAGCAGCTTTCTAACTGTATGAGGGTGATGATTTGTTCAGCTTACTCTGGCATGAAATCTTTCAATAGTAGAAATTTCCCGGCTTGATAAAGACTGTAGACCTCCCCAGGAAAATTGTGCTCTTGCTCAGCCTGCGTGACTTCCACTGGTAGCAAAATTTTCACAAAGCATAAAATCCTTGACACTGTGATGTGAATTACAATTTGGAACAGGAGAAAAGTGTATTGACCCAAATTGATTGAAATAAGAACCCCAAACTGAATTTCTTCTTTAGAATTTTAATTTTTAAAAAGTTGAATCTTTGTATCTTTGTATAAGTGAAGTGTACTATTATACTTGCAACTCTATAGCACGTAGTAATGCAGATGAATAAGGAATGTGGAATATTAATATCAGCTTTGATAGATTTGGTTTATGTGGTATTAAATCTGGATTTCACCCTCTTTTGAGAAGATCAAAAGTGCAGCAATAGCACAAAATCATTTATTAACTATCCAAAGGATGCCACAATGAGCCTGTATTATAATCTGCACATCGGTTTTATCTCTCCAGATCATAATCCTCTGCAGTGTTGAAACACCACTATGCAGTCTACAACAGGGGTGGCAATGACCCGTTAACAGTGGATCTTCCCCTACAAATTTAACCCTCCGTAACTGATACTGCTGGAAAATTCTCATTTGTAGCACCTCTGGCACAAGTAGCTGAAAACAGACAAGGAGCAAAAACTGTTTAGCAGTTTTGAAAAAAGAGAAGGCTGGGAAAACAAATGCCCAGCAGGTAGGAAAACAAATCCGTATTGATACTCAATAGTCGTCCACTGAGAATGAATGCAGCATTCTAGAATTAGCAAAATAATCAAACGATGTTGAAGGGTAGCAGAGGGGCATCCAAGTGTGTGTGATTCACTTCCTACCAAATCAATCCATTTAGTTTAAATTTAAGCAATCTCCTAGTCATCACAGTTCACAGTATTTCAGGGTTGGGCTTTTTTTGGCTCTTATGTAACCTGAACATGCAATACAAAAATGCACTGTGATGGTTTACCTTTGCTTTTAAGGGCAAAATTCATAAGTTTTCACAAGTTCCTATTAGAATCAAAATATTTTTAAGGTAATACAGCTGTTTTGTACACTTTTAAATGGAGGAAGGGAGGGGATGTTGTCTGTCATTGACTAATGCATACATTTTGAAGACAAAAGTGAACATCAAGAGTTACTGGAAGATAAAGGATACACAATACAGAGAAGGCCTGTTGCTACTTTTCAGATTAAACTTAATGGGAAACACACCAACAATTTTAATTACCTTTAAACTCTGCTGTCCAGTGTTGTTTACCATCTCTACTAAGAATTCATATTTCTAGTCTGAAGATTTTTCCACCAATTGGCTCTCATTATGTGATTCTCTGTTAGATGAAGTAAACGCCTATTATTAGAAATTTCTTCTATGAAATAAATACTAGAATGTTAATCATGTAAGCCTCCAGCCTGCCCTTCAATAAACTAATAAGTATGAGTTTCTTTAGTTTTTCTAACTAATATGTCTTTTCTGGATATCAAATTATTCCTGAGATACTTTTCCAAAGCCCATCAAACTTATAAAAAAAAAACAGAGTCTACAACCAGACAGCACTCCATTAGCAACTGGGAGTCTTCTACAGAGTTAAAATGATCTTTTCAATTCTAATTGACTTGTCTCTACTTCTGTGTGCAAAAACTACATTAATTTTCTGGAATAGCGCTTTGCCCTTACAGAACATGGTCTCTACCTAACAGACTGATTTTTAGAACCACTACTTTACCAGAGGAAGACCACAATCTCATAAAAACTACATCTTTCTTTACTCCAAAGAGTTCACATTTATCTTCATTGAAATTAGAGATGTTAGATCCTCAGAATTTCCTTGTATTGTTGCTAATATTGCGTTATACTGTTGCATTGTAAATTTTTGTTGTTTTACTTTCATTTAAATATAAAATATTGGTTGTCCATAATATAAATGCATAAACTGTATCATGCCAAGTCACATTACACTGATACTCCATATAATGCAATGACATAACTATTGTAGGGTACTAGTTATAGACAATGTCTCAATATATCAAATTATTTTATTACCAGAAAACAGGACACTTGTATTTTTACAAATAAATAAAAGTTTAAACATGTCAAACTGTGGCAGTAAACCCTACTTTAACCTGTCCTGTGGAATACCAGGGCTTTAACGCTGGAAGCTAAGTAATGGCATGAAGTAACAGAAACTTTGTGGTTTCTTAAGCCTTGTTCTCGATTTTCCAAACTCCCAGTATAAGCCCTGGTACGGTAGATGGATCTCAGAGTTGCTATACCTGCATACCAGTTTAGCTGAAAATTTCAGAGAATGTTGCTACAAACACAGGACATAATTTACCCAGCTGTTCTGCTATCTATATTAGTGGAGGCTGAGATGTTCATAGCACAGTAGAACATGTAAAGAGGGTCTATAGCAGATTTATGCCAGCTTCATATTGCATCCTTCACGTTAGGCTCACTCATGGGCAAAGCTGGGAAATTGCCTTCCCATGGAAAAATAAAATGTTGTTTGCTCTGAAGAGCTAGAATTCTACCTGCTGGCAATTTTATTGGGATATTAGGAAACTCAAAAGCACACTGTTGGAGAGGGGATAGTCTACCATTATGCATCTTCGCTAAGAACAGTCAGGGCAAGTAGGAAATAGGGCAACTGAGTCAATGTACCTGTTTTGAGGCTTATTACATTTAGCACAGGGGAAAAAAAATAGAAAATTCATAATAAAACAAGCACAAGCTTTGTGTTTTATTGGGCTTTGCTGAAAATAAGACCAGCCAGAACTCCCTAGTCTTTTCTCACGGGCAGTGGAAGCTCAGCTCAGATGACAATGAGGAGAATAAAGGGATGTGAAAATACATATTAAAATGCCAAAGGCAAAGTCAAAGGGAAAGATGTAGTTAATTAATTATAGCATGATAAACTTGAAAAGAGCCTTACAGTGTTCATAGTATCATAGAATCACTTGATTCGGAAGGGACCTTAAAGATCAAGTTCCAACGCCTGTGCCACGGGCACACCTCCACTAGAGTAAGTTGCTCAAAGCCCCATTCAACCTGGCCTTGTTGCACTCTAATAAAGCTGATGAGTATGTTATACCTAGTCTGTACAATATTCTTACAACAGAACAACAACTTTTGAGTATGATGTTAATTTTCTTTTGAAAAAAAAACTTTTTTTTTTTTTTTATTATCTGGGCTAGAGCCAAATCCTTTCTTTATAAATGAAAGATTGTTTAGTTTTGCTTTCATAACCTTAGTTCACCATCCGGTACTTTCAAATCTTGAACTGCTGAATCATCTAATGAATTAAGCCATAAATATAATTGCATTTGTTTCCTCTGAACAAATCATGGGTTCACAGTTGCAATTCTACTAAAGATTCTGTAAATCAAAACTAAATAGTCTTTTTAAAATATTTTGATTTCTAAACTAAATTCTGAAACAAATTCACTTTTTCTGATAAGAACAAAACATCATTTCCATGGGTTGTAAACGTATGCTTTTCCAGAGAACATAGGAATTCAAAAGTTTCAGAGAATGCTTAGGTTAGAGAGCTGAAATAGGTAAGAAAATGTATTTGAAATTTGAGTGCTTTTATCAGCTCATCAATTCAGCTGTAGAATACAGCCAAACAATGGCAAGCAGCTTCTCTCCAATTCATACAGTAAGCTATCCTTATTTTCAAAATAACTAAAGCTTTCAAAAGAAGGTCATCTGTCACCCAGTTTTAGACAAAGTGTAAGGTTTCAAGGAGATTGTCCATGGACCAAATAACAAAAGTGGAAACTGAGGAAAGCTGGAGCAAAGAAACATTATGACATTGAGGGAGGACTATTAGAAGGGCAAGAGGGGCAAGCTCACTTTGTAGGGATGGGAGAAAGCAATCTTAGTCAGCCTGGCAGATACCAAACACCCCTCCTACAGATGCCACCTAAGCTAGACACACATTTTTTGTTTGTTGGGTCAATGTTTCTATGACACAATGAGGACTCTGGATGACAAGAAATGAGCAGGGGAGCTTTACTAGACCAGGGGAGAATCACAGAATATTCACGGTTGGAAGGGACCTTTGAGATCATCAAGTCCAACCATCAAAACAAAAACCAAACCAAAACCCAACCAAACAAAAAAAGCACAACACAAACCAAAGCACACACACCACACCCACCCACAAGACAGACAAAACCCAACAGTCTCAGGCATTAGAGCATGCAATGAATGAAGCTGCTGTGCATCTGTGACGTGAAAATGCATTGACGGACTTGACATAAAAATACAACCAATGCACCTTGGCATACATGCTTTCTTCTCTGTGCTTCCCCTCCCTCTCTTCACCAGCCTTTTGTTTCATTTGTTTTTAAACACACACAGAAATTGTGCAAAATTTAGGCCACTATTAAAGAAAAGTAGTCCAGCCTGTATCTAGAGTCCTCTATTCTTCCAGTCTGAAACCCAGTTTCTCTGTTTTCAGTAATGCTGAATACTCAGAGGTCTACTTACTTATGCAGGTGATGTAAGAGAGAACCTTGTTTTGTTTACATCTTTCTTGCCATTTTTAGCCTAATGATAGTTAGAATTAACTGGATTTACTGTCCTTCGAAATACTTGCATGTACCAAAAATCTCCCACAGAAAAGCATATAATATTTAAGGCTGGCAGTGCCCTTAGACTGTTAGTCATTCTGCACATGAATAATAACTTGTCTTTGCCCACCTTTCCAAAAACCAAGAATTGGAAAGGAACAGTGCATTTGCATCAGCTCCTTCTTGTAAAGTATACTCTTACTGAGAAACTCCATATGGTGGGAAACAAAACAGGCACAATGAAAACCAGTGTTATGCAACATCTATTAAAAATCAGATGAGTCACCACACAGAAAGTTGCCAGGCCTGAAAGAAACTAAAAGCCAGCTCGCCTCACTATAGCAAACTCCTGAGATCTGAAGGAATGTTTATTATTTTGGAAAGATATTTCCAAAAATGGACTTGGCATTTGACAAATCAGCATTACAAAGACAGACCAAATTTGACTTCAATATTCTTTTGCAGTACTTTTAGGGAGACAATTTGTATTCAGAAATTCATTTAAATGTTGAAACAGTAAGAACATAAAGAAGGAGAAATGTGTATTTAGATAATAAATATAGCACCCACTGGGAAAAGCAAGACAAACAGGATTACTGTCTTCAGGATCAGTCTTGTGTGGTATGTTAATTCTCACAGAGCCAACTACCACTGAACTAAAGGATTTTTACTGCTGGAGTTATTATAAATGAGGAGTTGATATGAGTCGTCTTATATTAAAGATAGACTGCGTATCTAAGAACAGATTGAAAACAAATCATTTCACAAAAACAGCTTTGCTTTACAAGAAAGGCTCATCTCTTTCTGAAATTTGGGGTAGTCTGTTTTTACCTCAAGCAGCCCCAGAGGTGGAAACCTTCAGTAACCCCCTTAGAGGGGGCAAGGGGTCGTTTATCCTCTGCTTCTCCTGGGGGCCAGGGGAGGGAAAGGAGGTAGGGCAGGAAAAAGCAAGAGAGCAAACAAACAGAAACAGATGAGAAACACAGGAGTAAACTAGAGAAGAAGGACGGGTACCATCTCTGGCCTCCACAACTAAAGAAATTATTTTAGATACAGAGTATTAAGTTTCTGAGGACTGTGCAAATACTAATAAATTGCACATAGCACTTACTTTTTCTGAGCTTCTGCTAACTTCCTTGGACTTTGTAATACACAGCAAAATACGCATTTGACTGAGAGCTTATCTATGCAGGAAAATTGACAATAATTCTGAGTGTCCACATGGAGAGCTATTCTGGAAAAACTACTGCAGTTCTTGTCAATTTTCCCAGGCAAATAAAATCCTTCTACTGTTAATATTGATTTTGAACAATACTGTCAAATGACAAATTAGACTTTCTTCCCCTCCCCCTTAGGAGCAAAATTAAAATGTCAAATATGAGTGAAATCTGTACAACTGCATTTGGCTGAATCGGGAAGAGGAATACAGCCATGCCATTAACAGTCTGGATGGCTGAAGCAGGTATATACATGATACTAGGATGCAGCACTCTGTTTCTCTGATCTTGATCACTCCTGGTTGTACAATACAAAGTAAAAGGTCACAATGCCCAGTAATCCTTTTGAAAAGTTGGTAAAATTGAGTTTGTTATTTAAATGCCTGAAATTATAAAATATCTCTTTGGAAACACACTTACTGTAACTGATAGTCATCAAGGACTTTGTCAGTCAGTAAATTGTAGGATTTTCATTTCTTCTGCCACTCATCATTACCCTTTGTCACCTTATTTGTTCTAGCCAATTTAATTCATTGATGTTGGTTGCAAAGGCTATAAAACTCTATGTTTGAGTCAGCCTCATACATGATAAGTAGACTGTAGGCTGTCGGATTATCAGAGAGGCAAGTTACTCTGTCGTTCAATATGTTAGATATGGATTCAATAAGAAATCTGCCAGAGACTTAAAAAAACCTAAGTATGGGCTTTTTGCTCCCTAAAATGCAAAAAAGCATGATTATAACTTCTTTGATTTCTATTAAAAAAAATTAAAAGGAACTGATAAAAAAGAAAAAAAGTTAATTCAAAAGAGTATAAACTTTTCAGTTCATTGGGTACCCTCTTAAGATGAGCAAATCGGAACTTCTATAAGGGACTTGCTATTATTTTAATATCTCCATTATAGCACTCACTGCTTACCTGATATATCTATAGGAGACCCATTACAAGCCTGAAAACTGCTGAAATAACTCAGTTTTCAAAATTTTTCTTGGTATCTGAACCTCAGACAAGGAGCATTGTTCAGTTTAAGCTTGCCAAATTTTAAGCAGACCAAGAACTGATTTCAAGTGAGCCCTGAAGCAAATGCCTTTGCACTTGAACCTCAAAGTTTCAGACCAAAGTCATTTAAATGCTTATATAGTTGCACAATGTAGAACTGCAGCTCTCCATCTCTTAGATTGCCTTGAGGGCAAGAGTAGGAGGCAACACTGTCCCTCAACTCCCACAGACAGTGAGTCCCTGACTTCATTTGTGACTGGAACCCGAGAACTCAAGGCAGAGCAACAGGAAGCAGAAATCCCTTTTTTATATAAAATGAAAGAAAGCGTCCATATTAACTCCCCAGTCAAATTACACAACCTAGTCTTTCTGAGTGGTATTGCTACTCTCATAGAGATAATTCTGTTAAGGCAAGATTGATGGATCACTTATTCCAGATAACTTTATTATAAGCTACTGATTAATCAGTCTTAAAAACAGACAGTAGAAGGACCTGCTAAGTATATGTATTGGGATATCTTAATCTCTTATGAATAAGTATTTAGACCCAGAAGTAGTCTAAGGGGAAATAAGGGAGGAACATATGAATAAGTACCTTCCAAGAAATACGTCAAAGGCCAAACTATTTCTTAACTAAGTCTAACTCTGCTAAAATATGAGTAGTATGTCTTCAGCCAAAAGAAAATCTGTCTGCACTATGCCAAAGCTGTAATTTTTCACTCAATTTTGCAATGTCTCCAAACTATCTCAATGAGTGAAATTCAGTACAGAAACAAGACAAAGCCAGAGTCACAACTAATGCACCAGGTTCCAACTAGTGAAGAGGCAATTAAATTTGCACAGTTACCATGGTAGGTATACCAAAGGACTACAGAGACCACAGCTCTGTCTCTGACAGGGGTCAGTAGCTAAGGAACAATGCCTAAAGGGCATCTGAAGAGGATAAGCACAGTGTGAAACACCCCTGAGTTATTGTCCCAGCTTCATGGACTTGTAAATTCAGATGGATTCATCTTCTATTTATTTGCTCTTTTTTTTCTTTCCATTTCTATCTCTTCCTGCTTTATTCAGGAATGAAACATGTTGCAAAAAGTCTGAGAAAACACAGGACTGACAACAAAGAGTAGTTAAGGAGGCTGAGGCTTTTTACCCCGCAAGCCAAAGAGAAAGCGGAATCCAGCAATCATCCAAACAAGACTTGATTTCCTTGCCTTTCAACCTCTTGCCTTCATCTCTGGGCTTTTTCTCGTCTTTCTCCCACTGCTCTGGAGTACAATGTCCTGGGAAGCTGTGAGGTCTGCATCACTCAGTGTCTTTAAGAACACATTGAATGAACATCTGTCATAAATGACCCAGGTACAGCTGATCCTAAGTTAGGACATGGGTTTGGATCAGATGACTTCTTGCACTGTGACGATTTCTGTGATTCAGTGGTCTTCTGTCATGGTCATCACAGCACTCAACTTTAGTTTTGTTCAACACCTTTCTGAAATATGATTTTAAAAATAACTTGCTCTTCAGTGGTATCACAAGGAAGCTGGAATATTTCCTCTGTCTCATCCTTCTACAGCTTCAGACTCAGTTTTTTGAATATGTAAATTGCTCTTGCTCTAAATATAACTCTGAGAAGAAAAATCAAGCTAGATAGTCGAAAATGAATTGCAGACTGTTTTACTGCAGGGTATTTCTTCTTCTATATGTGAGCCCTGGGGCACACTTTTTTGTCTCCTTTTCTCTTACATTCTGAACCCCGGGTCTCTGGAACAAGCCATACATTTTCTGCCAGAAGTTTTCCTTCTCTCTCATCCATTTAAAATGTATTCAGTAATGTGAATTATTTATTAATTATTCACTGAAGGAAAAGCCATTTATATTGCATTCACAAACATGACCAGTAAAAAGAAGCAGAACCATACTGTTTAAATGGTTATTTATTCAGATAATAATCAACTTATACTGTCTGTCTCCAGTCAGGTATTCAAATAAAACCAAGATGCAATGATCACTTTTAAACCACTGGTGAAGGAATTCCTCTCTAATGATGCATAAGTTGAACATGCTGATGGTCTTAAAAGCCTGCAATCACCTCTGCCTCATTTGTGTGTTCTGTTCTCCAGCTGGACAGAGGCTGGATATAAATCTCTTGGCTCACGTACAAAAGAGACAACTTCCAGTCTCCCTTTCTGTAGGGCCATTATATGTGATTTACAATTATTTAGGCAATTACTAACATTCCATAAAACTACATGTAAGTCTTAAAAGCTGTAGAAATCAGTGCAACAATGAAAGACAAAATTAATGATTTCCTGTTTTCTAATGATTAGGCTGCTGTTTGAAGAGTGTCAGCCTTCTGTTGAAAAATAATTAACAATACGACACACAATTTACACACTGCGATTGCTTTTCTTAGACTACACAAGTGCTAAAAACCTTGCCTAATTTAATGAACAAAGTACAAATAACATCAAATATTCCATCAAAAATCAAGATAGTCCATTAACTGTGAATAAGTAGAAGCATGGACTGAAAAATCTATGGATGTTATTCACAATGAGTTTGAATTGTGGGGGATCGGACTAGATGACCTTTGAAGGTCCCTTCTGGCCCAGATGATTCTATGATTCTATGATTCTATGAATTCCTGTAGCATGGAGTTAAAGCATCATAGTTAGTAGCACGAAAAAAAATAAAAGGATGTTGCAAAGCTGTAGCATCATCTCAGATGCCCAGCAATTTCTGTATCATATTGCTATCCTTAATTTTCACTGTACTGATCTCTCCAGAGTGCATAACTTCTATCATCTACACTCTGAAGTAAATGACCACTGGCAAAGGGCTACCAAGGCATACTATTGACATCAGAAGGGTTATTAGCAGTAGCCCAACTGATTTGTGTATGGAAGCAGAAGAATTTTTGCAGTTCAGCAGTGCAAAGGCAGCAATTCCACACTATGAGCTGGCAAGAAGGAAAAAAAAATCCACCAAACTGAAAATTGTTATTATTGTGCGTAAGGTCCTGTGCTACAATAACTGCTTCTTTTCTCTCTCATTGGAGATGGCAACAGGAATGGAGACAGTGCAACGAGACTGTACCATGCTCACTGGCATGGTGGCCAGTGTATCTCTGCAGTGACCCTTGTTCATCCCATCTGTGAGTAGATATATGGTCATGGATGTATCTTTGAACAGTGCTACATTTCACTATAAAATAACAATTGCCAGAAATAACATATTTTAACTAAGTGGCTTGAAATAGTGGCTTCCTGTATAGGAAACTGAAGATTAGTTTTAACAGTATAATCATTATATTCCAGTCTTCTAGGCAGTAACTAGAGCACTATCAGTCTTATATGATGGAATATTTCTGACAGCTGCAGGAGAGATAATGGTAGTACTAGTCAGATAACATCAGAGTCATTTATCCAACATTATTTCATTCATCTTCCACTCCATGACTACAAATAGAGTGAGAAAATATCTATGCTATATAAGGATTTCTAAAACAAGAAAACTTGCTTACTGTATCTCCATTACTTGTGCAAAAATAAATCTTCTTGATTTATCATTCCAGCAATTTACCATGAGTGACACGTCAAATTCTTTAAGTTCCTTTTAAAATCTGGCATCTCTTCTAGGATATGCAGAGAAAAAATGCCTGGGGACTCTGAAAGTTCAAATTCTTTTTAATAACTAAACTCGTGATTTAATATGTCTCATTTGAAAGGCAAGAGTCCAGCTGAAGAGATCAAAATATCGTCTTAATGGAGAAACCAAATCTATATCATTGTGAATTACATTAGCAGTAAATGTGTTTCACTACTGAAGGTGGGGATTTTCTTTGTTGCTTTTTTTTAATTTAAATGAAGCACTTTGCAAGTTGGTTGGCCAATGACAAGGTGAGAGACGCTCTCCCCCACCTCTCACTCCAAGGAGAGGAAGAAGAGAGATAAAGAGATCTATGAGTTTAGGAAAAACTAAGCTACTTTAATGAAATATTAATAATAAAATAAAAAGGAAATAATGAAATAGATACAATAGATACAAATATATACAAATCCCTATCAAGCTCCCACGGAGATGTCACCAGCAAGCAGTGGGGATGTTCCAGATTGGACTCAGTGATGAATGGGAACTGGATTCTGGAACACACTGACGGGGATCAATGATAGACAAATTAACAGGGTTCTCCTCACACCTCAGTCATTGAAGAAGCCAAGCCATTGAAGAACAGCCAAAGAAGAAGAACCAACCTTCCCGCTTTGTTCCCTCAGCTTTTATACTGAGCATGGTGGATGGGATGGAATACCCGATTGGTCAGTTTGGGTCACATGACCTGTCCGCTGCACCCCACAGGTGCAACCCCTCCATGGGGTAAACACCAAGTCAGCAGCCCCTGGCTGCCACAGCAACATGTGTCAGCAAGAGACTCTCCCAGTCAAAAGAAAATTAGTTCTGTTCCACCCCAAACCAGGACAGCAAGTCTAATGGGAAGATGGGACTGTACACTATGGGAATCACCACTATGCTTTTGGTGCAAAACTGCAAGATTAGAGCTACAGAAGTGTTCCAGTATGATTTAAAAGGAATGTATTACCACTGGCGTACAATCCTTTAAATCCATGACACTGAATACGTTGGTACTACATCTCCACCATGATTGCATTCCTTTTTCAGACAGGTTTCTCCACATTTCTGTTCCTGAGAGAAGAGACATGTAGGAAAATGAAACATTTATGCTGCTAAAGATATCTTTTTCTAGTTGGAACCACTGGAGAGATTTTTCATATTTTGGTTTCTCATTTTAAAAATGCTCAAGTCAATTACTAGCCTGCTATAGATAGTTTTCTCATGAGCATATAAAAAACGTGCTGCCGAGAAGTGTAATGACGGCTCTGCGACAAGATTTAGGGATGAATTTGTGCACTGAATTATGATTAGAGTTGCTACTACTAGCTTTCATGACACTTAACAAGCATCTACATGCTATGAATATATATCACTGAGTCTAAGCTATGTAATGGGATGCAGATAGCAAGGTAGATGGGTCCTTGAAGCAAAAGCACTGAGGTTCTTAGAGACAAGAGGAGCAACACATAGCGTACAGCTTTCCCTTCCTTGTTGCAACTATTCCCTAGTGTTTACAAACTAGACACCTGCTTTTGTTTGGTATTTGAATGTTTTCTGCAATTCAGAAGACAAAACCTGTCTCTTTCTTTTTAGCACCTGATCTTTAACTTCAGAAAAAGTTACAGAAAGGTGAAGTACTTCAGGGCAGTTCTGACTTTCCAAAACAACAGCTGAGCAAGAGCACTGTAAAAGTTACAAAGAAGTTTATAGCATCTTTTCTGCCACTCTCTTAGAGTCCCACCACCTTGGGAATCACTCATATAGATACGGCTGTAGAGTTTTTTTCCATTCTTCTCATCAGACATTATTTAAGCAGGAGAATTCAGGGGTAAGACACTGGTCAGTCCCTGTTCTTTTCAGGTCAAAATCGAGGATGTTCTGATCTGGATATTGTTTGGGCCAAGCTTTCACTTAATTATATGATAACTTATAGTTCATTCACTCAGGTGTTTATCTTTAAAACATTTTACAAATACAAATGAATTTCCAAACTTAGAGTCTAGGTAAGTGATTACTTTATACTTGGCAGAAGTGATCGAAATATTAAAACTCCAATCCAATAACTATCCAAATTCAGAAACTACAAATTCAAATCATTTAGTGACTTGGAGCATGTGCAATTCATCCAAAAGGTATGCAGACTTTCAAGATGATATGTGGATGAAGCAGAAAAATCTTTTGTCCATGTTACTTATTCACTGATACTGTCGTGTCGTTGCAAACAAGTCAATGTAGCTGCAAAAAGGAAGGCAAGCTCATATACTGACTATATCCTAACAAGAAAAGATGCATCAACTTCACTTAATATATTAAAACTCCAATACAGAAAAATGGTTCATTTTCATTACTGTAATGAAAAGAAGTGACAGGACAAAATAGTTTTTAAACTTACTCATTTAATAAACATATATCCATAAAGATTCAGTATAAGAAATCTGAAGGTTTCTGTAGTATAAAATATATTCTTGTACGTTGCTGGGAAATGTAGTGTTCACAATGTAACTGCCCCAGTGGCAGCAATAAATTTAATTAAATCAAAGGTGCTTAAAACTAATTAATTTTCAAACCCAAGGAAACTTGAAAGTACATGCTGAAAGCTGCCAAACCCCAAATACAGGGATGCATGCTACATTTTATATGGGCAACTTATGGTTTACCAGTGCAAAACCTACTGAAAGTTGAGACTACAAAACTACTTCCAAAAGTCAGGATGTATGCAAGCTCTAAGGATATAAAGTTCAGCATTACTGCTGATATAATATTTTTTAAGACTTAATTGCAACTAATAATTGTTGCCAGAATAGTAAACATACACTATTTAATTAGCTTGTTTCTTTCCAATTACAGTCTACTTACATAAATGTGTTGAGGTTTACTCTGTAATTAAAAAGACACTAGCACGTATTCAACAAAAGTAAACCATTATAATCCAATTTGCAATGAGGATTACTCCTTCTCTGTGCAAGGCTTAGAACTTCCATCACATCATCAGCTTTTTTCTACATTTTACCAATGAATAGAACTTTACTTCAATTTCTCCACCAGAGCTGGCTGGTACAACTCCTTCATTAGCCATCTGCAACATGGTACCTGTACTTCATTATATTCCTGAGCCCTCCAAATCTATTCCGTACAGTGCTGGCCTTGGTGCCCATATTCACCTCATTACTTACCCCACCTTGCTGGGGACCTTGGGTGTGATGGCATTTCCCTGAAATGTTCTTATCTACAGACCCAGCTTGATCTTAGCCACCACTGGCTTTTTCTCCAGAAGTCTGTGTGCATTTTTATGCAATAATAAAGCCTTTTTAAAAAACAACATACTCCTTTTTGTGTGTTTGGTTGGTGGGTTTTGGTTTTTTTTTGAAAGAAGTATTAGAGGAAAAAGAAGTCAATAATCTATGCACATACTGTCTTTTTCGATGCTGACCTGAGTAGAACTACTTCATAAAATCATAGAATCATTTAGGTTGGAAAAGACCTTTAAGATCATTGGCTGATCATCAACTATAAACCTAACACTCCCAGGTCTACCACTAAACCAACTCCCTAAGCTCCACGTCTACACATCTTTTCAATACCTCCAGGGATGGTGACTCAACCACTTCCCTGGACAGCTTGTTTCAATGCTTGACAACCCTTTTGGTGAAGATATTTTTCCTAATATCCACTTTCTTTCACTCTTCTGCTGCTTAAAGACTTGAGAAGAGTGTTAGAATTACTGGCTAATGAGAGATGCATATAGCCTCATTGGCATTTCTCTCTTATTGGTACTTAATGAGATTAGATAAGAAATAATTAGACATAACAGCGGTGCAAAGCCCAAGAGGAATAATAAAACTGTAGGCATTTCACTAGGAATCTTAGAAATCCTCTATCGATTCTGATTTAAGCTACCAAAAGCAACATGCTTTATGAGAAATTTAAGAAGTTCAAATCCTTTTCTGGTTTGCTTCTTTCCCTGGTATGTCCTTGTAAAAAAATCAAAACTGATAGTTCTTGTCATGTTGCAAGCCCAACAATTAATATAAAATTATTTAAGGATTAACATTTGAGAAATTAATCTTACATGCCAAGTATTTCACTTTGAGCTCATGAGCGCTACCACAGCTGCCTGTAAGTCCATTCATGCACAAACTCTTCTTAGGAACCTGCAACAGGAATTATGCCTAACCACCAAGAAAACAGATACAATGACATGTGATCTAAGCAAAACAGTTTACTTATTCTTTTCAAGTAACCAGGCAAGGTCTGTCTGTGTTTTCTCCAGTTTCCCAAAGCCTTTGTTCTGAAGACAATTTTAAATAATTAATAAATCCAACTGAATTTGCAGGCTGTTCATAGATGAATACAACACACAGCAGAATAAGTTTAATTTATCTCCTCTTTTGAATTATTCATTCTACTTTAGTAAAATCTTTATTGAATTAAGAAAACCCAACCTTAATTCAGTGCTTTAATTCAGATATGCATTATTGTAACAACAAAACTTTGCCCTCAGGACATAGTGTAAACCAGACAGGTTTTAAAAAAATAAACTAAAACCAATATCAAACTGGCATTCCTGCTGTCATATGTGTGCATTTGGAAATATGTGAGTTCTAAAGACATCTTATTTGTAGCATTTCTAAAAAGTATCAGTTGGTATTAATCAAAAAATGGTTAATTTATATAATCAAGTTGCAGCAGAAAAAGGGCAATGTCAGAGCCTAACTGAAACAGATAAATATATTATGAATAGCCTATTCATATGGCTGCTAACAGAAACTCTGTCTGAAATATACCATTATATGGTGTATATGCTCTGGGCTTGAACTGTGTTGGACTCCAATTTGAACTATCTATTTCCAGCTGAACAAACACATTATTGTTAGGGCAGCCCAGTTTCCAAGTTACACTTGCGCTCAGCCTCAAAGGCAACTTAGAAGAAATGGATTGCAATACAGAATTTAAATGCAGAACATGACCCAGCTCACTGCCTGGAACACTGGAAGATAGTCCCAATCTGTGTATTATCCTTATGCAACTAAAGGCAATGGAAAGTGAGCTTTGGAGGGGATTGCAATGAGTATTATAGGTCTCAATAGAAAAAAAAAAAACAAACAAAAAAAAAAAAAAAAAAAAAAAAAAACAACCAGGACTTGATATATCCTAATTGATATCTCCTAGTCACAATAGGTTTTAATTAGATCACCAGAGATATCAGGAAACAAGAAGACATAGCCTTTTTCCAGAATGACCCAAAGTATTAGTTACGACCAGTGGGAAACACATGCGAATATTTCATTCACATCAGCTTTACATGAAACATAAAGTAAGGATAAATTACTAGGGAAAAGGTAAAATATTTAGAGGTTCTTAATAGGTTACTATTACTGAGAGAATTACTGTTACCAAGAAGCTGAGAGAAAAATGTTACAGGTTACAGTAGCTCAGCATCATTCATGAGGCTCCAAGCCCTGTAAAAGAGGGCTTTTACTCCTGTAAAAGAGGCTGTTAATCTAAAATTGGATATCTTATTTAGCAGTCAGACAAGCACTGTGAGCATTGAACAAGTGGCTAAGAGATGGCAGGTTTAAGACATTTAGATCAAGATTCTCCACTGGTGTAATTCAATTGGAAGAGTTGATGGAACTACAGGGAACCTTGTTAGCTGAGGAACTACCTTCTGAAGCCACAGTTTGTGATATCTTTCTCCTGATATGCACATAACTGAGAGGAAAGCCCCATAATTGACAAATTTAAGCCTCTGAATTTAGGAGGACTAAGTGTTCTTAAAGAAAAAATTCTGACTTGCTTGTGGATTGCAAAACAGAATTTGTCTTCTAAGTTCCTATGTTTCAGTTACTTCTAAAGATATATCATAAATTTTCAGCTCTGGCCGATTCACTTTTTTAAGCAGTCTTTTTAAGCAGAGAGCCTTTTCTTTACTTGTTTTTGTTTTTAGAGAGTGACTCCAGTGATGTAAGAGCTGCTATTCAGAGAGAGAGAGAGAAACCTATTTCTGGGCTGCACATTGTGTGTAGCAGACCTACAACATATTCCTCACTGAACACGCTTTGTAAATCACTTTCAGATAATTTTCCTTCACAAGTTTTTCAACTTTTTGAACAAACCAACAGCAAAATTGACACAAAAGGTCAGTGATGAAAAAGTTGGGGGTGTCTATTTGTCCTAAGTATGAAACATTGCCTTCTTCTTCCTGCGCCTCTTATCCAACAACAACTCTTAAAAATGAGTTGGATTTGTTTCCTCAGAAGCAATCATAACCCTGGTATACTGAAGTATGAAAAGGTCCAACGTTTTATATACCAGTACTAATGCTGTAACATAATGCTGCAAAATGGATTATTGCTAGTAGAGCTGGGATGATACCTTCTAATCTCAGAAATGAGCCTCAGCTTACTCATCTTGAAAGGTTCAAATTAAAGGCTGAATCCATAGGACAAGGAGATCTGTGGCACCCTATAGCAAAGAAACAGAGGCGGTTCTGACCATATGGAGGGCAGCATTCTCTGCCAGCTCACAACTTCTCATCCCCAGTCACTGAATGGTTATTCATTTTCACCACAAGAGATTGCTCATGAGAAATACCTGGCTGAAGTCTAGCCAAACTACAAAGAGCTCTTTTATCTGTGAAAAGTGCAAGACTGTGTAAATAAAAGAACCTGGTGTCACATTTTTCATAAAAGAGGATCATAAGGATGATGTCATTGGCATAACACGTGATCAGAGCAGTCAGTTTCTCAGTAATATGAAGTGACAGTCAAGATAGCTCACAAGAATTTTATACATTTATTTTTGGAATAGTATATAATCACGCTTTGCCAGTATTCTGGCTAGAAAAGCAAAGTTATTCATTAAATATATATGTTCTGCAAACAAAATAAAATTGGCAGTGATATTTAACTAGTTGAAGAAACACAAAAATGTCAATTGCCTGTCCCTCTTTTTAGCTGGAGCTTTTTTTTCTGCTTTCATGATAATGACACTTAATATTCACAAATGAACTATACCTACTGTCATACATAATGATTACATACTTATAATTGTTTTCCTGGGAGACAAACTGATCTCAACACAATGTTTGGATTGAACAGCTAGTGGTGGCAACCCAGTGGCTGAGCACCTCTCTAATACAGAGAGGAGCAACAGCAGATCCCAAAGCTCCTCTTCCAGTCTTCAGGCAATTTCTGGAGTTCCCTAGCGGGAGGCTGGTTGGGTTAGTTTTCTAGGGTGACTCTCAGCTGTGACCTGCCTCCCATTCAGTCCTACAATGCTCCACCAGGCCGGCTGACCTGCCTCTTCCCTACTACCCAAGGCTGCAAAACCCTCTGGCTGCCACTGGCCTTGTATTAGGGCTTTACAATTGGAATTGGGAAGCAACCCCAGGTACAACTTGCCATGCAAACTTGCCCAGCATCTCCATTTTAATGAACAGGGGCTGAAGCACAGATTCCAGTCTTCAGGTAACTATCTACTCATAGGCTCTGTGAGTCTTCAGGCTTTTAACGTAAGTGAATCCGTGGACACAGGATTTTATTGGGGGAGCTATCTTACTTTCTCCTTGTAGATCCTTAAAAATATCATCTGAATTGAATTGTGAACAAATACAAACAGCCACAAAACTCAGCTACCTCTTCCCTCAGGCCATCCCCAAAGCTATTATTCCCCATAATGCCTCCTCTGGTGTCTTAAAATCCAGAATGAAAAACAGGAGGGTTAATTGTTGCCTAAATTCATAGTAACAAACAGTCACAGCAAGGATTGTTTGGCCCAATGAACTTGCCATTCATTCCTCTGAAATGTCACTAAACTTGGGCTGAGAATCCTGTTTCTATTTTTAAGAAATGCAGCTTGTGAGTGGGAGGCAGAAGAACCAGATACAAATAAGAAAAAGAACACACAGGGCAGCATATTATGCTGGTAACAGAAGAACAAAAACAGTTGGATTGAGAGGTGGTCTTGGTTTAACTCCTGACAACTCCTGACTCTCAAAACCCACCAATTCCATAGTTTGTCCACTCTCCTGTGGGCAGTCTTCACCCTCCCATGCACACCAGTTCTGGGATTAAATTTTTCTCCTAAACTTGAAAATTAAGCTCTTTTGATCAGAAATGGACAAGACGCTCCTCATAAGCTATGAACTCTCTCAGATGGTAGCACGGACATAGGGTCTAAATGTTGCAGCTGTGTCCTCCATTACAACTGAATCCCAGTTCTGCTTCAGACTACTAACATGATTTCCATGCGCTTTTTAATAGTAGTTGTTCATTCAACATGGGTTGAGTAAGGAATAGATTAAGTCAGTGTGTGCAGTTGTTCCCGCCCTAATTCGCTCAGTCTGGCACCAGTCACAGTGCTGAATCTGCAGCCACATCTGCCCAACACAGTCCAGGCGAGGTCCCACAGCTACCAAGCCAGCTCCAGTATTGGAAGCAGTACAGCATCATTAACATGCCATTATAACCAGATATAATAAGCAGAGATCTAGAGACACTTGCCTAGGCACAGACCCATAATATAGCTTTCTTGCAGCCAGCACCCAAAAAATTACAACTGTACAGTTCAGTATTAGGCCTTCTGCTAGACATACTAAGTCTCTGGAGCAAGCTTAGGATGTCTAAAGTGGTGCTATGTTGCCTTGCATCACTGTTAAGTTCAACATTTGGATAACCAAAACAGGGAAACAAAGTGGATCTTATCAGATTATTGCTGGTTTTGCTGCATATTTTCTTTCATTTCAGCACTACAGTTAAGTATTTAGTACAGCTGCATACTTGCTTCAGTTGCACAAGCAGATACATTGATGAAAACATCAGCAGGTGCCTACCAGTGCACAAACATGCACACACACACATACACACAACCTTGGTAGAGTGCCAAAGTGCCAGACTATGATTAAAAGTAACAGATTGGCCACATAAATAATACCTAAGGCTAAAACTCTGTCAGCTAGCAGAAGACATGGTTACTGTCTCTTTGTTTGGGATGTGTCTAGAATAGAATAGAATAGAATAGAATAGAATAGAATAGAATAATTTCAGTTGGAAGGGACCTACAGTGATCATCTAGTCCAATTGCCTGATCAATTCATGGCTGACCAAAAGTTAAAGCATGTTGTTAAGGGCATTGTCCAAGTGCCTCTTAAACTCTGAGAGACGTCGCCACCTCTCTAGGAAGCCTGTATCACTGTTTGACCACACTGTCAATAAAGAAATGCTTCCTAACATCCAGTCTACACCTCCTCTGGTGCAGCTTTGAACCATTCCCACACATCCTGTCACTGTATCCCAGGGAGAAGAGATCAGCACCGCCCTCTCCCCATCATTTCCTCAGGAAGCTGTAGAGAGCAATGAGGTCACCCCTCGGCCTCTTTTTCTCCAAACTAGACAAGCCCAAAGCCTCTAGTCGCCCCTCATAGGACATGCCTTCCGGCCCTTCCACTCACTTTGTTTTCCTCCTCTAGATGCATTCAAGGACCTTGGCATCCCTCCTAAGTTGTGGGGCCCAGAACTGCACACAATACTCAAGGTGAGGCCGCACCAAAGCTGAATACAGTGGGACAATCACCTCTGGTGATGGACCGGTGATGCTGTGTCTGATGTGCCCCAGGATGGGGTTTGCTCTTGGCTTCCAGGGCACACGGCTGGCTCCTGATGAGCCTGCTGCCAGCCAGCACCCCCCAGTCCCTTTCTGCAGGACTGCTCTCCAGCCACTCCTCTCCCAGTTTAGACTTGTGCCCCACCTTACTCCATCCTAGGTGCAGACTCCAGCATTTGGGCTTATTAAATTTAATTCCAGCACTACAAGACCCCAGGCCTACAGCGTGAATTCCTACCTTCTTCAACATATTTCCTAGAAACTCACATACATATGGCTTTCTTATGCAGTAATGATTGGTCTGGGGTCAAGGATGCTTTGCATGCAATTGACAAGGTCGAAGACATGGGGACATGCCTGAGATCTTTGAGGGGCAGCTCAATCTATCTCTGCAGAGATGGGTTTTAAAGCTTCCTCCAGCATGTTCTGCTCCCTGACAACCCCTACCCCACAGACCAAGCTCAGTTTGCCAGGCAGCCCTCCTCCTCCTCACACCTGCCTGCTCAGGCACCATCCCAAGAACTGCTCTTGGTGGTGGGGGTGGTGGGAATTGTCAGTTTGGCAACACAATCTTAACTATTTCTGCCCTTAATTCTTCTTTTCCTAGCTCCCTCTCTGTCTTTGCCTCCCTGATGAAAGGCAGCTGAAATTACAGAAATCAGCATGGATGGTTTTACCTGCTGTCCAAAAGAGCTTAAGTAACAAGAAACAGTTGATTTTTGCACTGTCCAGAGGCCACAACTCTTCTGATTTGGAATCCAGCAAATCTGAAGACCCCAGGGGTTGCCAGAAATCCTGAATGACAAAATCAGCCTTCCCTCAAAACTCCTTTGCAGGCAGCTGTTCTGTACATAACTGGTCAGGGCACATCTATTGTTTTCCTGGTTTAGATTTGGTTTTCATTTTTCCTGCAAAGAGCCAGAAAATAGACCTCTACAACAGACTCAGAACTAATTATCTTCAGTGGCTCTGGAAACATTTTCCTATGATTTTACCTGTCAAAATCTATCATATGTAGTGCAGTTATCGCTAAAATATAGAAAGAAGGAATCCTTCCTGGTAACAGATGTCAAGGGCAAAAATGCATTTTGCATTCTCCTAAGGAGGCACAGTGAAAATGTTCAGCTGGACAGGACAGTGCACTTTTAAATAGATAGCCTGCTTGCTACATGTTGCACACAGCACAACTGAAAAAAGCAGGTTTCCCCTTACTTCTGCTCAGTAATATGCTAGAATTTCATGTGACTTAACTTGTTCTCAGTCGGGGCTTAAAAACCACACAGGCAATAATTCAAGCTGAAATTTAATAGCAATGATATCATCCAGACTAGAAATTATTCATCACTAGTCCCAGCTGAAGTGTAATGAAGAGATGGCATCATGCATTCACGGCATGTCTAAGCAACATCCCACTCTTCATGCACATCCACAAGGCCAGAGATGAATGTACTATTTGCCTTTAAATAGAACTTTAAATTATTTTTACCAGATACAGAAACACTATTCTGAAACTGTGGTATCTAGTTGAGACAACAATCTTTTACAGAAGCTACAAGTGTATAAGCTAGGCACACTGGATATGTTTCTGTGCATAACACATGAGGATCTTAACCCAGAGATCCTCAGGTTCTGGCACTGCACAGGCAAGTAATGAGTTCCTTCTATATCAAGCAATATTTTTTTTTCTTTGTTTATTTCCATATTTAGTGCAGCATTTGCCTTAGGCTTGTATAATAAGATTATAACTAGAAATGTATTGCAGCATAGACCTCAAAATCTCGCTCTCAGCCCACCCTGAAACTGAGACAGCTTCATCAAACATCAGGACTCTCAGTGCACAGAACACAAGGAGCAGAGAGCAATCAATCAAACACACAGGAGCATAAGCAGTACAGTGATTACCATAACTTAATCTAAGAAGACAAATGAAAACCATCTTTCTGTACTAGTCATACTATTTGTGTTTGATTATTAGAATTGATGCAACCAAAGAGGAAAACACATTTTTATGTCCTGGCACCTCCACTTTCTGGAGGAGCTTAACTTCTCCCAGACCTGCTGAATTCTGAAGTCAAGTATTTGTTACACTTTCTTTAGTCTGCTTTTAGTGACTTCTCACCTTTTAAAAAGATGGGAAGCCTTAAGCAGTTTGATTTAAATAAGCTTGCTAGTATAAATAATCACCGAACAATATATACTGCTACTTACTGCAAATCTGCTCGCATCCGGCTTTTATTCATCTCTATCCCTGGACTTTTCTTAAGAAAGAATAACTAGCCTAGACATAAGGTCTCATTCTCTATTAAACTGTATTGGGATGACCACTTTCTTACAATAGTATAAACTCACTTCAAAGGAAGATATTGCACCTCACTAATAATATCCCGCTGGTGAATATTGAAAAAAAAAACCCACACAATAAAAAAATGTAAAAATTGTGGTTCCTGGTGTCATTTCTAAGCTTTTTCATAGGTCTTTCTTGAAGACCTGAGAGGCAATAGCTTTCACTTTATTAACTCAGGTGAAAGTGTCTGATTAACTCTTAATATCTGACTTAATTCACTCTGCAATTGACAAGAAGTTTAGATACAGTAAGAATTTGAGAAAAAGATTCAGAAATAACAAATATTTTAGTCAAAGTCTCTTTCTTTAATTTGCTATATTTTCTTTTCCATATCAACTACAAAGTTGATTTTTGAGGGTTAGCCGACACAAATCAATCAATTGTTATGGAATCAATTTCTAGTGAGATGCAGGCAAATGCTCCACTTCTCCAGCTCATGCTGTCTCTATGACTCTAATAAAATCAATAAAGGAGTCTGCAAGGGATGATGAATTAAGATGTGTATAGACCCCCATGAGATTTTAGCTAGATTTTGCTGCAATAAATACGAACATTACTTTTCTGCCTCTCCTTCATCCAGAGCTATTCTTCAGCTATAGTGAATGTGACCACAAAGAAAGTTAAGGAGGTCTAGGAAATATATTGTAAATTCAAGCTCTCTCTTTCTTTGTTGAGAATTTACAGTGTAGAAAAAACACAGAATTAATTTCCATATTTTTGGTAATTTTAGGAAGTTTAACTAGGGGATCATGGCTTTGCAACATACAGAGAAGTTTTTATTGCTATATATAATGGTTTGTCAAAGGACTCAAAAATCAAAAGAATAAAACCTACACCCACTTTTTTAAGACAGAATGCTCTTTAAACTGTTGAACAGTACCAGTCCTATTCTAAAGGATTTTTGTTGTATGATCACAAGAAATATTAAAATAAATGAAATTATTAAATATTAAATTATTAAATTTATTAAATTATTATTAAATAAACAACGGTTCACAAGGAGCAAATGTGCATCTAGAAACTTCAAAATATAATTTAAAAAACAGTATTATTCTTACTGGGAAAAAATGATTAATTTTTTAAAAATAAATTTAAATGTTACTTTCGTTTCTCTGGGAAAAAATGCTTTCCTGTGCATGGAAGCAAGTTCATAATTAAACAGTATAAATGATCACAGGCAAGTGCCCAAGTCTGTTTATTCACCCTGTCTTATATGCTAGTACAGGTGAAGCCTACATATCTATAGGATACCACTGAGTAATAATGAAGTTGAAAGCAAATTAAACTATTTTTTATATTAGAATAAATCTATCGTAATATTTAATTCTACTGATGCCTCAAAGCTTGTGCATGTATGCTTAGTCTTTGAAGAGATTACACTAACCTCTGAACAAAGGGGAGACCTGAAAATAGTCAGCTACATAGACAAAAACATAGAAAAAAAAAAAATAGAAGCAACTGAAAGACATGCAATTCAAAAGCAATAATTAAATAGTCTTATTTTTATCATTGCAAAATTTATCAGCTCAAATAAAACACTGTCATCATATTAAATTCAATTAGCTTCCTAAATTCTATCTGGTTTTGAGTAGAGCAGACTTAAGAGCTTCTGCTGAGCTGAGCAGGGAGACGTCCAGGGCAGTCAATGCAGTATACTTTGCATAAAAGACTGTGTTGGACCCTGATGGTCCTCAGCCTTTTGATTAAACAGGCAGAGTCTGCTGATTCCTATATGTACGTTCCAACAGAAGAGGTATTTGGGTACTACACTGTGTTTGTGGCATGGCAAAATTAGTATCACACGCAGTAACTCTGTACGTGGAAAATCAAAGATGAAGTTTGTAGTTATCAAGCGATACAGAAAGAAAACATGGTGGCAAATCTACGGAGTGAGCAATAAATTACATGCTGATATAAGTGAAAAACATAATAAGCACTGACTTATTAACATATTTATTAAAAACACTGTGGTTCTGGTTGTTACTCCTATTTCCACTGGAACAGGCAAAAAAAATAGTTAAAAATGAAAAAATAAAAGAGTAATATATTAGAGTACACACAGAAGAGAAGCATTTCACCCATTAGGAAAACTTCAGTTTGGAAGGACAGAAAGGGGTAAAAGTTATATCCAGTAGCAATGTCTATGCATGTGCATACATACACACGCATACATATACACACATGCTCAGCAACTATGAACACAAAAATTAGCACCTACAAATCTCATTAAGCACATCTGTATCCCAAAATTTTCTGTTCACATGCATTATTAACACATTTCCACTGTACATATGTGTTCTTTTGCTGTATCAATTTTATTTATTTGTTCACTGCAAAAAGTCTATTGTTATTTCAGTTTTTCAAGAGCTGCTTCTAGTGAAAACAGTAATTCTTAGTAGAACCAGGCAGGTGATAGTCTCTTCTCTAGTTTCAGCTGTCTGAAATATCCACCCTGTTTATTGTGATTTTAAAAATCTGTTAATTATGCTAGTAAATATGTGAAAAATAAATTTTGATAATTTTATCCAATACTTTCCTTAATTGTTGTGCAAGTTATTTTGCAGAGAGCATTATTATGGCATATTCCATGACAATCCAATCCTATAGATGCTATTAATGTTTTTCATGTGAGTAATCCCGGTGAAACCACTACAACATGCCTGAGTAAGCAGTTTCAGGTCTGCACCCTAACGTCATTCTTCCCTAGTGCAGATAATCCTAATTGAACAACTACTTTCTATTTTCAGGTCACTTTAATGTTGAGACCTGAATGCTCTAAAACTAGTCTTTTTTATTGTCTTTTTTTTTTTTTCTGACTGTCATCCCCTCTCCCTCAGAAGCAGAAGTATCAGGTGTTCCAGTGAGCAATGAGATCTTTTTCATTTCACATTCCTGAATTAATTCCAATCCAGAAACAAAATTAATAGCATCCTCTAGTATATTAGTTTTGCCTTGCTGCAATAGGGCACAGAAGACCCCAGTACCCACACCAAAGCTTCAGTGAAAAAAGAATTTACCCTAATTTTGATTTGGGATGAACACTAGGCTGAGCTCCTTTCACTTTATGCTCATTCATACGACCACCTTTAATTAATTATTAGCAACAAGATCAATTATCTGGATCGATATTACAAGAAATTTCAAACACACTTCCTGAGGCAAGTAGCATAAGGCACAGAGAGGAGCAAAGGCCAATTTGATATTAAAGGATACTGAATGGGCAGGCATATGTCCTGAAATTGAGTTCATATACTTTATGAGGGACACAGTTCAGCCTGAAGCCTGCTTTTCATTTAATCTCAGAATTTTAGACCTTTGGTACAGCATTTATTTGTTTTCTTTTTTCTGGTGAGAGAGAGAATCACTAACTAAGATTAAAGAAGACGAACAAAATATTAAAGAACAAACTGCTGAAGGGTGCAACATGGAGCACTTATTGTCTAAAGAAAAATTGAGATTTGAGCTTACCAAACCAATACTACAGACAGTTTGCACAGGCGCAGATTTCCCAGGGAGGTCAAGGGGCTGCAACTCTCACAGCGATGAGGGAGCGTGTTTCATGTGTCATGATGGACTGTGGGAGGGAAGGAAAAGGACAGACACAGACCCTGAACTGCTTCTGTCTCCTCCATCCACCACCACAGCAGGAGCTATTTTCTGCTACTAGGCAGGGACCTTATTTTCTTACACATCCCTATGCTTTCTGTTAAATAAGCAGCTTGCTACTACCACCATATTTAGAGAGACTGGGAAACGGCTTCGGCTTTTAATACTGTTCAATTTCCTAGTGCTTTTTTCTTAATTTTTTTTTTTTCCTTAAAACCACACAGGCGGCTTTATTAGATTTGGAGGGTCAAAGCATTTTTCATAGGGACACCAAATACCACACAAGATTTATGTGGAGTTTTAGTAACAAGGGCAGAAAGAAATTAAGGAGCCAGCCTTTGTCCAGACTGGCAAGCAGCCTCTGCCCTCGCAGCCGGCAGGGACCGAGAGCAGCTTCTCTCCAGCATCCATCAGGGGACTCCAGGCGACGGGCTCAGTTTTTGCTGCCTACCACGGTTCCCCGAGGACCACCGCTGCAGCTGAGGGCTGCTGATGCATTGCCCATCTCAGCCTTCACCCGCACAGACTGGGGCCCCAGAGGCTTCCCTTTATGAAGCTGTGGGCAGGGGGATATAAGCAGTGGGCATGCCCCGCGGCAGGGAAACCCTGGCTGTTTCCCCCTCAGCCTGTGGGCACAGTAGCTTTGTACTGCTACCGCTACACCGCTCCTCTCTCTTTGGGAATCCCAGGGGAGCCTGAGGGGCAGCACAATGCTCTGCTCTGAGATACAGAGAGGAAGGCCTGCCAAGCCCCGTGACATCCCAAGTGTCAGCATCAGTTTTGAACAATCAGATTTTGACTCCCAGGTCATTTAGATGCCTTTAAAACTGTCGCTCTAATTTCACATAAATGATTCATTGTCCACAGTTGCATACCAACACCTGTATTAAAAAAAAAAAAAAAAAAACGACTTATAAAACGTCACTAGATATTTTTAATGTGTCCTTGATGCTTAAGGAAAAAACTGTACCGAGTATACTATTTTGATGTTTTCTGCTATGGATAATACCAGAGGGGTGGCATGGTTTTGATGAATTTTCTCCAAAGGATTATCTACCAGTAAGAGTCCTCCTGTGAAAGAGCTCAAATTGTGGATGTGAATGAAAATGAAGGCTATAAGCTTCCACTCATAGTCTGTTATACAACGTTTTCTTGACTGTAATTTACCCTATTTGCGATGTTGCTATGTTTGGTGTCTTATACAGCCTACACTCAGTTCCTCAGGCTCAATTCAGAACATCCACTACACATAGCAATTAGTGTCATTTTATTATTATTATTATGAATGGCAAGAAATCTAGTTTGCAGCAAGAAGCAAAGTAATTTCAGGGAGAAAGAACAGGGATGGGAAACAGGAAGCATCAGCTTACTAGTATTTTTAAAGTCAGCCAGAGTTGCTGTTTTTTGCTGTTCCAACATAAACGAATCATCTAGTGTCTGTTCTTTTTGCTAAAAACACAACTTTTGGAGATGTTAGAGACAATATTAAAACTAGGCATTTGAAGACAACATTAGAAAAATCTTCAGAGTGAACCCCATCATCTTGCTATAAGGAAGGCCAAATGTTTTCTGCTTATAGCAACTTCAGGGGTAGGTTTTAGGTGTTATATACTTGTACAACTGCCATCGAGTCACTAGGACTGCAAGTGTCTTTAGGCAGAATCTGTCCATAAGGTTTCCCTCTGTATTTTCCCTCACAGATGATGCTGAACAGCAGAGTGGGGTGTTAATTGCTGCAATCTGTTGACAGTTTATTTCAAGGAATGGTTACATCATGATTCAAGATCTTTACTGAAGTTGCAATTGTGATTACATCAGTTATAATTTACTACACTTCATATCCTTAGTTTATAAGGTTTTGTTTGTGGTCCTAAACACCAACAACAAAAAACCAAAATTAGCTTTTCCCTCCGCTCTCTCTCATATCAGTATTAACTGATAATTGACAATTCAAATTAAAAAATTTCTTTATCTAGTAACCTTACTTGTTACCAGAATGTCTGATTGTATAAATGCCTTTAATATTTTTATTTCTGAAACATTTTTATAAGCAATATCTATAACCTCCCTTATTAGAGATGTAAAATTTCTGCACATAGTGACAACAGGCATTCGTAGCTCATGTTGTGGACTAGGTTGTAGACTACTTGAGGTACAGCATCCGGTACTTATTTTGGAAATGGAAAGAGTCTGTTGTTAACTAAAGGAGCTCTCTCCCTCTTGCTGTCTCTGGCTGCTTAGTATGATCCTGAGCAGCACCAGATCTTTGATTGTATATTCTCTTGGCTGGTTTGGACTGATTAGGATTTAGGTGCCATCTCTTTAGCTCCTACTTTCTTTGTATGTGTTTTTGACACAAGGAATATACTTACAACCCACTTGATTGTAAGAATTTTGTAGATCATGCTCCTAAGTCCTGAAACTAAGACAGTAGAGGGGCATGACGGCCAAGCAATGCAGGAGCTGCAAAGGCAACATGACTGTGCACGAGGACAGAACTTCAGCTCCAAGGAGGAGGTTCAATGCCCAGACAGACACACCTGGATAAAAAACAAAATGCAGAGGTCCATACCACAGGAACATATGCCTGCCTAATCTTTTTTTGGGATTTGGTCTGTTACCCATCTCTTTTAGCTCTCCAATCTTATCTGCTTCTGCTTTCGTTGCCATGTGCAATTTCAATGCCAAATTGGCTCCCTAGCTTAATGAATATGTCCCTTTTGTCCCCACATTCTTTAGATTTCCTTCTCTGTTCTCCTTTTCCTCCTGGGGATTTTCAATTCTTCAATCCTATCTTTTTTACACAAAAAAAAGTTTCTCTAAACCCAGCCAGCCTCCAGCAAAATCAGGCCAAGTTGTTCTGTCCAGATGACCAGCACAGAATCATATGCTGTATAAGCACATATAAGCATGACCTAGTGACGCAAAAACTGACATCAGAAAAGCTTGTGAGATCCTTGAGCAGCCTTCACTATCTGACACCAATCTCAGGGCAACATCCAGGGCCCAGAAGAGTTAATCAGAAATCACACGCCTCTTCATAGATAGGATTCCTGGACTGTCAGCTTTCTTCTCAGGCATCTGTTCAATGTTACTTCTGCTTCTGCAGCTCTCCCAAGGTAACACAAGCATGGGCTTAGGGCAGTGCCTGTCTTTTTCTAAGTCATATTAACAAAAATGTTGCCCATCAGCTCAGAAGTTATGCTTTACAGCACAATATGTATAATCAACAATGCTGTCATTGTGCCAAAGCTTGATCTTTTTCTCCTCTGACTCACAAAATAAATCATCCTTGTAAACATAAACTTTAATCTTATAAAACAATCCTTTCAGCAGAGTCTTGAAACGGAGCAACGTCTTGTAGAACTAAGCCTATCAAAGAAGGAACAGCTCTCAGTGCCTGTCAAAAACTAAAAGTTCTATTCCTCTGTACAACACTTTCCCTCTTCCTTTTGCTAAGTCCAACTCTGTAATAACAGATTCTGCCAAGACAGGAACAATGTGTCAGGGTACAAGTCCTTTAGTTAACATTACTCCTTGGGTTAAAACACTGGTATAGAAAAAATTACATTAGGAAAAGAAAATCCAACTCAGGCCATGTTTCTGTTGAAGTGGCATAGCTATACTGACAGGGAAGTACTCACAGACACACTCCCTAGACAAAGTCATTCTGCTGAAACAGATCTAATGATACTGATAAAGCAGAGACAGGTTTGTAGCATAAGCAATGGCTTTATATTGGCAGAGTGACACTCAGAAAAACATAATCCCACTTGGGTCATACACAACTATGCAACACATAGGAAAAACTTATCTTTACTACAAAGGTTTTACTAAGGCCTCAGTTCTATAGCCCAATTTATTCACACACACACTAAAAATTTATTTTAGTGAAGTCTTTGCTAATAGGGAAACTATTCCCAGATAATGCAGCACATACTATTAAGGGTAGAACTTTTTTCTGCTCACACCTGGGACTTCATTTTTTAAGGCCTTTGCCTTGCTTGAAAACAGAGCTTTCAGACATAGCCACCATTTATTCAGCAACAGACTGTTTATGGTACTTGAGACTATCATGTCATTGCTTAAGAAAACTGTAAGGTGTTCTCTCCAAGGAGTTAACAGTGCTTTTGTGAACAAAATGCTGAAGACAACACAACGTCTCACTCCATCACACTGGAGATTTAGCAATCATAGGAGTAGCAAGATCAAACAGAGCATCCGATTTAATTCTCCCATTCTTCTTTCCTGTATCCCAGGTATACTGCAGCTCCTAAGACATCTGGGAGGTTGTGAATCAACGTAGATAATCTCGTCCTTCTCATGTGTAGACACGTCCTCAGTAACAGAGTGGGGAATCAGTGCAAATGAATCCATTGATCCCTTTCACAATTCGGCCACAAACCAATTTAGTGTAAGATTTATGTGATGTTGAGAGCAGCAGTTGTAGGTTGAGCAGTGATATAATTAGGGCTGCTTTAAGTGTTCGGGGGAAAATGAAACAGTAGTGTTTCTCTTAACAATGAGTAAAAAGGCACCGATGGAGCAATAATGCTTTTATTGTCTGCATAGTTCCACTGACCCAACTGTTTTAGACATAAATGGTCTTTAAGCTCTAGTAGTTTGCAATAAAAACAATCATTACTGCAGTGGGCCATGTCATCATTAGAAACAGAGGAGTTCTTTCTCTCATTAAAACTGGCCACCAGCAAATATCTGACACACTATATGGAATCTATAACATTAAAGAGACCAAAAAGTAAAACAAAGTCAATCTAATCATACTGTAAGAAGACGTGACAGGTGCAAAAGAAGCCTCTCTCAAAATAACCCAGCACACACTGCCATCAGCAGGAGGTGACATCCTGGCAAAAAAGTTATGAGGCAAAAGGAAACTAAATGCTAATACTTGTGTAGTGATTTATCTGTGCAGGTACACTCTCACTTGTCCTTTCAGTTTAACACTGTAGAAATAAGGGTAACTTCAGAGATATCCTGCACTATTGAAAATTATTATATGAAAGTCCTTCCACTGTGGTACAAAGGCACGTGCTCCTGCTTCTTTCTGTTCATATCCTTAGTAGTCCAAATCCCACATTTCCTCTGACCAGATCAGACTTGTTCAGTGTTTCATAAATTAGAGCACACAGGTGCACATTGGCCCCTACTTTAGTCAAACAAGCACCCATGCAGTCACCTGTTCAAAGCCAGCATAAAATTAGTGGAATTCACCTTCCCTGCTATGCTCTTCCCTCATTTCCCCATTCCAGATGGATCCGAGGTATCTTCTCACTTACTGGACTTGCAATCTATTAACTGTGTTTATAAAGCATTAGAAACCAGATCCAGACATCATGTTACCCCAGTAAAATATTGCCTAGCGAAAGAACGTGCTTCTACTAAGTCATTTCTGCACAGCCCCTTCAGGAGGCTTCAGACAAACTGGAGGGGTCTAGGTAGCCCAGTGACAGCAAACAGTTTGTTCAGCACCTCAGATATTTTTGGCCAAATTTTACCATCAACTTTATGCTTTTCTCTACTATTCTTAGGTATCTTTAAAGGTCTGTTGGTCAGAGCTGGTAAGAAATTGACTTTTTGTTTAAATTGTTTAAATCTGTTCTGTGCTGTGGGACTTTGTCAGACCTTTTCAATGTCCATGTATTTATTATATGCATATAAAGATGGAAAAAACTAATTAAATAATTGGCCTTTCAAAGTAATCACATACAAATACCACAGAAAGCACTGTGGTTTTTTTTTCTGTGCAAGACAAGTTTAATTAATTTTTTTTACTTAAAAGCTAAGTCTTGATGTTGCTAGATATCTTAGCAGATAATAAAATAGATACATAGATAACTAAAGACTGTACTTTGGCTTACCAGAAACATGATAAAAAAGAGGCCATATCGTTGAAAAACAGTCTTATATCTCTTTAAATCATGTTGTTCTTACCTCTGAGCTTCATAGTGCACAAACATATTTGAAAAATATTCATCAGCAGTTTTATATTATACCCAGTACTTCAGAGTGGCTACCATCACTACGGTAATGTAACATTACATGCTACCAGTGATATTAAACACGAACTCTGCCAACATTCCGTAAAGCAGCTTGAATACCTTGTTGTACAAGAATACCTGATGCAAAGACCATTGCCTCACTTACAACCATATGGCACACTGAAACACCTTACAAGAAGCTAAAGATTCTTTAAGATGAAGCTTGTAATCCTGCATACAATGAAGTAAACTGCTAAGAATTTAATTCTGTCATGTTACACTAAGTTTCACTAGCTCTCTCCAAAAGCATAAGTAGTTTGTCTTTATATATCCTTACTGGGGAAAAAAAAAGAAACCATGGCATTAACAGCAAATACCAAAACAGCTTACATATGTGAAACTCCAGAAAATTGAAAGACAGCTTGTATATCACAAAAACCAGTATTTCTTTTCCTTTCCTGATGTCCCTAAATTATCCCTCATTATACTCAAAAATGATACTTCCAGCAAAATATATCAAAGGAAACACCTTAGACTCTTCGAACCTTGTTTTTGTACACATCTTTTCTCTTTGCTTTTCTGACCAACATTACTATTTCATTTTCAATAAATCCTAAAAAAAATAATTTGAAAAAATAGCATTCTCTTATCAACAGTTTGAAAGCTCAATTCTTTCATACATAGAACAAAAAAAATAAGTGTACAGGCTAAGTTTGAATAGCTTTTTATAAGCTATGTGCCAGATTTAGAACCAGTGAAACTGAGCTTATTTTATAGACTCATCCTCACTTAAAGTGTACAAAGTCCATAAAAATAGAAAAATTACATCATATTCTGCTGCATCATTCCCTTGCTGTTGTCTGCATTTTCATATTCACATGTCTATGAAAAATGGCATATGGGATATGAAAACATATCGGTCTATTCACCAGGAATATTGTCAGGTTAAATACACACCTCTCTCTGCCAGCATCAGTGAACTAAGTCTTATAATTAGTAATAGCAAGTAAAAAGAAATCTGGCAGAACTAATTTTTGTCTTGACAACAATATTCCAGTATGCATCTATAATACAATAGTCCATCTGCTTACGCCTGGGAGTTTCACACTACCCTTGCCCATTTTCCAGTGTCCTTTGGAACATTTTCCAGTGTCCAGTAACATTTGAAACACTGCAACTTCCTCATCAATCTCCATCCAATCCAAGGAGTCCCCACAAGAAACATATGATTTAGGGAGAGCTCCTATCCAGAATAGCAACATCTGGGCTTATTTGCCAAACAAACATGCTGCACCCAAGTTCGCATATTCCAGCCTAGGCTGGGTGTGGGGATGTGCTGCAAAGGGGACGGAGCTGCCTGCAGTAATGGTGCAGCAGCCAGGTGCTTCCCAAGGAAGCTTTTTCTTTATGGAGGATTCTAGAAAGCTGCTTCATTTCCCCTTCAGCCCCTGGCAGCAGCAAAAGAGGCTGGAGGCAGTCAAATACCTCCTCATGAGGCTAATGCCTTAGCAGTAACATCACGTCATTAAAGATGTTATTGGACTTTTCCACACATATTTTTCATTTCCAGAATGCTTAAAAATCCGGAAGCATAAAGTTAATATACTGAAAGAAGCTACATGTGTACAACTTGTGGAAGTCTATAATAGCTTTACTATACTGTCAGCCTTGTTTATGTCTTCTAGGGTTTTTTAATAAAACACGTATCTTGGTGGCGTTTGACTGACATGCATTGCATTCATTTTTCAAAAGGTAATATTTGATCTGTATTGTCTCATATAAACAGTTCTGCAAAAGTTACACAAAGTGTTTTTAAATAGTATTATTCCACTCACAATTTCATCCTTTGTCAGAGATGATCACAAATTCACATGCTGTACCTGAATCTCCCTTGAAAGGTGACAAAAAAAAAGAAAGCATCATGTAACAAACTATCATTTACAAGGTGAATAATTCAAATATCTCAGACATAGAATATTTGCATAGTTATCCACACTGGTTGAGTTTTATTCCAATAGTTTTACTTTTTGGAAAGAAGAAACTCGAGCAGAGAGTAGATTTTATCCTCCCACTAAAACCAATATTAACTGTAACATTGCTAACAGACTGAAATCTGAGCAGCATCCCAAACCTGACTTGTGTTTTTATTCCCCTCCTGAAGCATTACACAAAGGAACAAACTCTACCACAACAGGTAAAATTAAGTACAGGAGGAGAAAGCAATCCTATATGAAAAAAATGCTAGCATAGGATACTCTTAGCTACATGTTCATAGTGTTTCAATGTTGTGGTTTCAGCCGAAATCACTGCAACCGGACCGACAGATGGCCCTTCCCCCCCCGCAAAAAGAGAGGAGAGGAAGAGATAAGGAGAGAGAGAGCAGTTTAGAACAAACTAAACTACTTTGATGAAGAATTAATATTAAAACAAAAAAAGAAGAAAATAATGAAAGAGATACAATACATACAAAACCGTATCAAGCTCACAGGTTGACTGTCCCATCACTGGCAGGCACTGGTGAATTCCCAGACTGGACTCAGCAACGGATGGGAACTGAATTCCACCTCTGGAATCAGGCACACACTGATTGAGATCAAAGGCAGTTGAACAGACAGGGTCCTCTTCAGATGTCAGCCATCCTGGTAAAAGCCAAAGGAGGAGGAGCAGGAGCTGGCCCTTTGATGCCTCAGCTTTTATACTGAGCATGGGGCAGATGGGATGGAATACCCCAGTTGGTCAGGTTTGGGTTACCTGTTCTGTCTGTTCCTCCCCACAGGTTGGACCCCTCTACGCTTTTCTGTTTCCGACCCTCTAAGGGGCAAATAACGTAAATTGGCTGACCCTGGTTGTTATCACAATAAGTATAAGCACGGCCTCTCTGCATACCATTCCTTGGCATGTAGCACAAACATTGGCCTTATCATCCTGAGAACGAGCAGTTTTCTCTACAATATGCCGTTAATTTCAGAGAGTTAGAGGAGGCCTAACTGAAATGTAAAATTTCAGAACGCAAAAGTGGTTCTGTTTTACCTCAAACTGGGACATTCAAATAAACCATTATTTATGCCTTCATCATATTTAATCTGACTTTCTTTCTGATGCTCTTCCTGCCACGTGATCTCTTTTCCAGGACTCTGAATGACCCAGCTAATGTTCCAAAACCATTGGGTTTTTTAGATAAAATCTCTGCTTTTCTCTCCTCTGTCTATATGTGTGATACAATTTTTCAGGGACTAGCACTGTCTGAACTGTCCAGGCTACAACAAACACGTACTGTTTTTTTCTTCTCTTTGTGATCAGGGTCCAGAGTCTCAAACCCAAGTCCCATTGAAGTGGGGAGAATGGAGCACTGCCTGGGCGCTCAGTGCCATGACCCAGGATTTGTTACCTTCTGGTCACATCAAAAGCCTTTCCACAGTGAAATATAATTCAGCATAGTCCTTCGTCTACTAAATCAACAACTGTGACTTTTGATATGTGTACCAACATTTTTGTCGAAAACTCTAAAACAGTTCCCTGCAGAAGCCAGACTTTTTTCTTCATGACTGAGTTATGCTTTATAGACACATATTAATCTCAATTATGAGTCACCTGATGTTGTTCCCATTTACATGTGTGTCACTACTGTTTTAACACATGGGTTGATAACTTCCTTTTAAATTTGTATCAGATGAGAATTTCATTACAGCTATCTTTGACAGAAATGTGTTAGAGCCATATGAGGTATGTTGTCATTTCGTAAAGCTTAGAGCATTTATTGTTGACTTATTTTATTCTATATTAATAAACATGTATTTTTGTTGATTTAGTTTCAAACTCAGTGTACAGTTATGTACAGTTATTATTATACAGACTATTACGTAGTCTTTTTCCTTTTCAAAACATAATAGCCATAGTCAAAGATGTGCTGTCCATAGCTATAATGCAATGGTATGTCTTACCCAGTATGAGTGCTCTGCTAACACTGCTCTCAGGGCTGATACTTTTTCAATGCTGATGGATCATAACAGGCATCTGGATATATTTCTTCATTTTTTAACAGCACTCAGACTAGAGAAGTTTCTCACCATCACATAAAAATGGGATAAATACCTGAGTTAGTACAACAGTAGCAAGAAACAATCCAAAGAGTAGAAAAAACCCATGTGTTACTTTAGCCATACCTTTGCAGTTACTAGCAAAACCCTGAGACATACAGGAAAGTGTAGGGTTTTGTACTAAAGTTCCACAAAACTGTCAATGAGAAATAAAACAGAGCTATTCCAGTCACCTAAAGGTATCAGAAAGTGACTTAAACATATCAGAAATATCACTAAATTCAAAGCATCTTCAAGAGCCCTCATTCTGCACTTGCTTTCTTGCTTTCCTGAAGAAATTACCTGAATTTAGCATCTGGTTTAGCTGACCCCCAAGTAAATGTCCACAACAGACATGGCACTTGAGTCCTACCAGTGTTGCATCACCACAGCAATACAACGGTCTGCACACAGTGTTCCCATTTCTGAGAATACATACCAGGAACCTGAGTGAGCGACGCAGGAATTGTTTTTGTATTGAATCATGAGACTGCTTCTCCACCTTCTTGTGGCCCTGTGTGGGTGTGTTTTTAGCCTGCCAACACAACAAATTAAAACATTTCTGATTGCACATGCTTTTCTTCTCTCTGTTCTGGCCACTGCTATGTATAACCTGCTAACTTATTTTACTACTACAAGAGAGTTCAAATAGAAACACAAAACAAAACTTGCTGGAGCAGAAACTCCCTGCTCTCATAGTTTAGTGGCAGCAGGGCTGATCAAGAGCATCATGCAGGATGGGTGAAAACATGAAGCAAGAAGATACTGAATGCAGTCACTTTCATTTCCTTGAGGTGGTCTGGTAATTCACTGTTGCTTCTTAGACAAGAACTAGGTAGCTTCAAATGAAGTTAGGAAGGTGAAGGACCAGAAACAAAGAGAGGTGGTTCTTCATAAACTATACCATAGAATCATAGAATCACAGAATGGTTAGAGTTGGAATGGACTTTAAAGATCATGGAGTTCCAACCCCCCTGCCATAGGCAGGGACAGCTCCCACTAGACCAGGTTGCTCGGAGCCCCATCAAGCCTGGCCTTAAACACTTCCAGGGATGGGGGCATCCACAACTTCTCTGGACAACCTGTTCCAGTGCCTCACCACCCACACCGTAAATAATTTCTTTCTGGAAATCTGGAAATATATAATCAAACTCAGGAACTCCTTGTCACTGGTTGTTGTAGATGTTAATATCTGTAGTTCAAGAGGAGAACCACGGCCAGGATCATGGAGAAGGAAACCTACTGAAGATTACTGCCTGCACTGGGACTGCCTTAAGTTTCTTATAAATATTTATATTTATATAAATATATATTTAATAATTAATAAATGAATAATTAGAAATTTAATAAAATTAAATAATAAATACTTAAATATTTATGTATATATACAGAGGCAATGTATTTAGGCCAATTCTGACCCACTGCAACCATCTTTACATGCTTGTATATGATTAGTTTTCTAGAAGACATGCAGCTTACAAGTCATTTTTTTTCTTATTCTGCTTACAAAGATGTAGGGTAATGTTAATCCTAACAGGCATTTTCCACTGGTTGAGCTCATGAGTCTCGGTAGTTCCTGGCTAGGGCATGGAGAATTAGGACACCATTTTCTGGTAGGCAACAGGAATTGCATGCCTAATTTCCACGTACACTGAAATGAAAATGTACTTGTTAGTGTTTGCACATACAGACATGCTGCCAAGTGCATCAGCAGTTACTTGAGTCACAGCATCTGTTGAGTTTCTGAATCATGCTCTTAACCTTGAAAGTAGTAAGATGTTGGAAACAGCTTCTGATCTGTGCTTTGACTATTATATATTTACATACCATAGGGACTGTGAGATATGCAACAGTCATAAGTATCTCATTAAAAGAATCATGCTCTCCTTCCCATCCAAGATATTTGGACAGGGACTGGAAAGAGGCTTCATTTTTGTAATAGAGCATGCTGATGCATTCACTAGTCCCACAGCGCAAAGTTAGTGTTAAAAAAAAAAGGAATAATCACATTTTCCTTCCCCACCAAAAAACATACAAGTACACTTTTTTGGCTTATTCATTAGATTTCAAACATTTAACCAATGTATCTTCTTTATCTGATGCTTTCTGTACATTGCAGGATGAGCTGTGATAGGCAGGGCTGCTATTCAGAGGGACCTTGACAGACTGAAGAGGTGGGCTGACAGGAACCTCAGCAAGGGCAAATGCAATGTCCTGCCCTAGATGAATGATTGGTCCATGCAACAGTAGAGAGTGGGGTCAACTGGCTAAAGACCAACATCACAGAAAAGGACTTGCAGGCCTCATGAACAAGTTGAACATGAGTGAGCAGCGTGGTCTGGTCCAATTAAATATTAAGAGATTGTTACATCATAATTCTGGTTCTTGTTGCCCAGAAAAGCTGTGGAATCTCTGTCCTTAAAATTATTCAAAACACAAACCAACCTGCTCTAAGTTGACCTGCTCAATGCTTTGAATGGGGCAAGTTGATGTCCACATGGTTGATATCCAGAGGTGCCTTCCAACCTGAATTAAGCTGCAATTCTGTTATTTCTCTCCAATGACAATACGTTTTAATAACTTATAAATGTCTTCCCATTTTGGACAAAACAACTGTTGCCTCTCCTACAACTGTAAACCCGCTAACTGTAAACCCTCATTATTAACAGGGAAAAAAAGAAATCTTCTTAAAACAAAACTGGCTACAATTACAAAGCAGGGGTATGTATTCAGACCCCTGTGTTGTTAGTTAAGGTCTGGAAAAAACAGAGCAGATTTACACTGCAGGTCTATTTTGCCAAATATCCTACCTCCAGCAGCCACCAGTAGCAGATGCTCGGGGAATTAGCAAGGAACTTGACTTGCATTTAACATTAGATCAAATGGGTGGCTGGAACTTGCCCCCAGGCACCACTGGACCTCTACACAGGAATGACTTGAATCTTATGAAGCAACTCCAGTACTCAGGCCAGCACATAAAAGTGATCTCAAATTTCCAGTAGCAATTAGTACATTAAAATCAGGTAAGACACTGAGGAGAATGATTTTTATTAGGACCAGGTAACCATCTCAGAATTTCCTCTTCCAGTGGGTATTGTCAAAAAAATAGGTAAAGCCCAACAGCTGTTCCACTAAACACTTCTACATCAAGGAATCAGTTCCAAGGACTTCCTGAACCAAAAGTCACATCTGCACCACTGTGTACAAAAGCCTGACATGTAATATTTGCTCTACTCTTCTTATTTACTTTTTTAGTGTGATTGCACTTATAGCTCCTAAAAAGTGCTATGTCAGAATTCCACAATTCAGTTGTACACCAGGCACCTTCTTGCACACCTTCTTGTTCCAGTATAAGAACTCCTGGCTGATGATTTTGTCAGGTGCTTTGCGGGTTTCGTACTCTGATGGCACAACACATGCAAAGAGGCTATGTGATGTCTCTCAGCTCTGCATGTTCCTCCATGTCTCTCTGTGTCTCTGCAGAACAGTATATCTGGCAGTGTCACACAGACTCTTTCTTACCCGGCATCTTTCTACAGACAAGTCTGAGTTAATGGGTTGAATCATGATTTTACTGCACATCTGACCCTGTCAAAATGAATAGGAAAGCCATAGGAAGAATGGAAATCATGATTGCGAATATGCCTAGCTGGTATCGTTGAAAAAGAGCATTAAAGAATGTTGTTATCTGCAACAACAGGTGTAAGGGGAAGCCACAGGATACTCACTTTACACTCCAGCTGGCTGCCTGAGGCATACCAAAATTGAACATGTGAATTCCCTATGAATAAAATATATTCATAAGTGTTATTTTGTTCTGAGAGTTGTCACTTGTTATTTGATTCAAAGAAGGCAAACAGTACAGTTGTGGACAACAGCATAACCTGTAGCAGGGCAATAACTGTTCTAACATGGGAGGAAAGAACACAGAAAGTGTGTTCCATTTTATATATTTGATCTCTGTACTCAGAGAATTATATTCTTTAGCTCCACATAATCTTTTAAAGTATAAGTAGCACTGGGCACATGCAAAAATCTGACTACACAAAACCAAAGCAAGAGCATTAGATTTAGATATAACCTTCTCAGGATTATAGTACACCCTCTGTCTTAATCCCTGTGCCAAAAAGGATGATCTCTGAATTAATGTGTCGAGATATGTAAGTCTTTAGCCCTGGGCAGAAGAACAGACACAGTTGAACCATCGACATGCTTTCAGATCTTTCTATACACTGAAGACTTTAGCTCAAAGAGTGCTATACTAATAATACTGTATGTTTATTCAGTCACTACCCATTATTCCTAATTTTTGCGCCATCAGAGAGAAAGCAAAGAGATAAATTTTGTGCACATATCTCTGTGCTCAACATTTTTTGTCACATCATGCTCTTTTGTTTAAATGCAAGAAGGACTATTAAATAATTCCATTTACCCATGTTCCCATTTTACAGACTCCTTCAGGAGTCGGCTCATTCAAATAAAAAATTCAAGTCTACTTCTCCCATAATTGTGTTACATTTGAACTATTTTCAAGAGGTTTTCTTCCTTTATGTGCTATGAATAATTCCAGTGTTCAGAGACTTTGCAGCTGTTCAAGTTGCAGCTCATCTTTGTGTAGCTTTGCCAAAGTTTAGACACACGCTTATGCACATGTGTAAACACATACAGAAACTCTTGTCAAGCAGAGTAGTAAAATATAGAAAGTCTAATTAGTTTAAAAATCTATTCCCAGGAAAAAATGCTTTGTCATGTTTGGCATACCAAGTTAGCAAATTTGGCATTTTAAACAAATAATGAATCCAGAAGAAAGTGAGCACTGGGAAGGTTAGCTTTGCAGGATTGATTCTTGCAAGATTTTAAGTCTATCAGCATCCTGCCCTATCCCCCCAAATCTGACTTGAATTGGCTCTTCTCCCACTAGTTACAGAGGCCATGGAAAAATCACGTGGGCAAAGCTACAGAATGGGAAAGGTAGAAGTAGGGATGCTTTCCAAAGAAAATTTCAGCAGTTTTGAGGCCATAAATGGAGAGAAACCCCAGTCCCTCAGTTCCTTAGTTCCCTCCAGTCCCCACTTCTGACTGGACTTAGCTTCTTCTCTGAGAGTTTACTGCAGGTGATTCCTACATTTCTCCTTTTCAGTCCTCTCCCTGACCCTAAACTTTCGTTTTCCATTCTGTCTCTTATTATTCTTACATGGAAATGGCTTTTCCTTCCTCCTAGCATCCCAAACACCTTCCTGTTATCTGAACACAAATAATACAGCCTAACAAGGGCGTAAAGCCTGAATAAATTAAATTTAAAATAACAAAGGCTCCAAACTCGGAAAATGTGTCCAAAAGCAAGTTCAGCAATGGAATTCCAATTTTACCTTTACTTCCTCTTATATTTGGTAGGAGTGAAGCCTGGGTATAGAGTGATGCCTCACAAACATCTGACTGCAGAACAAGTTCTCCCCAGCTTACAGTAGCTTAATGATTCATATGGGCAAAATATTTGTAATTGTCTAATGAAAATATTAATCCATTTATGTTAATGCTTGCTATCATTGTAAAATGACCAGTTTGGGAGAAGCTAGAGTCTTTCACCAGCTAATATTGGAAGGCTCAGCTGAAGAATATTTTGTCTTTCTGAGCTACAAGCTGAATCTGCAATCTTGGCTTCTCTGTAATTAAGGAAGAAGCTAATAACTTGTAACTGATTGCTTGCTACCAGGGATTCATTTAGACCTTTGTCAATACTTATTATTCTGGAACTCCAGTATTTTAATTTTTTACTGAAAATTATATTGATGGGGAATACTGACCAATCACTCCCTTGCCATATGCAATAAATGTTTTTTAAAAAGCATGCTAAAGAATACATGGAACAAAGATATCTCAACCTTTTTCTTCCATTGTTCCTCTTATTGACTGTCCTCATTATCTTTTTCAAGACAAGAAACTTCTTTTAATAAAGTCCAGCACAAATTATTTTAAAATTTAGTTGGAGCCTTTGGGTGCTCTGGCAGCATCAATAGGAAACTACAATAGTTGCCAGTAAAAGGAGAAAATTATGTTCTGTGTGATTCACTCTTTGAAAACAAGTGTGTACCCTGAATTTCCTAAAGGAGAATTATTCAGTGTACAAATCAATCTCTAGCCAGAAGGGAAAGAACTAGTAGCTCATCAGAGAATCCTCATGCTCAGGCTGAAAACTCAGGAGTATCTGAAATGAAGATCCTTAAACACAGGTCCCTTTGCCTGCACAGGGTATGCAAGTCATTTAAATGCCACATTCTCCTATCACCATCTGTCACTAGGTCAGTAAAGAAGCGTCAAATGAAATTGTGCTAACAATTTCTGAACGATCCTTAGCAGATGCAGGTTTTAGTTTGTGGAGGTGCTGAGGGTATAAATAATGGGCAAAATCCCACTTCTCTTACTTGCATAAATAGCTCTGTTTTGAGACAATAATTATTTACTTTCTATTACTGCTTTGGACTAGGCAAATTGATTCTGTTGTGTGATTTTCATTCTACTACTACATTACACAAGCTTACACATATTTATATTCTGCAAAAATTTTTAAAAACATGTAAAGCATGGTTCTCTGCAGATAATACACAAGACGGGAGTTTGTGTTTTAATCTTTTAGCAGGCTACCGCTAGCTCGTTTTCATAGGTCACTGCCTTTGAATTCTGTAAGTGTTCTGCACAGTGACTGCCTTACATCAGCTATTACAATAATACCTAGCAAAGAAACTAAGATCTGAATTGCTAAAACAAGCAGCAAAACACAAGGTGCCTTGAAAACTAAGCATATTTAATATGCAGACCATAGAGACCACTCACCCATCCTTTTTAAAAGCATGAGAACAGGGACTAGGATTATTATAGTAGCATGCTGGTACACAGTGTTATCTTCAGTTGCACTTTTCTGACCCAGATATTTTCAGTGTGGTTCTTAATGGGGAAAGCTCATGGAAACAGCCAGAAGAGGTCCTCATTCATACGGTGATGTTGCCTTAATTTTGGTGCTTTTCCAAATTCAGATGCAGTTGTTCTGACAGACAGCTTCTCAGGAGGTCAGGAAAGGAAGGTGGAGCAAAACAGCATGACAGCACTTTTCCATATTGGGGGATATTTAGGAACTTTCAAAACTTTACTGGCAGGTCGTGCTTGATAGGAAAAAACTGTAGGGATTAATAAAATTGGCCTGCTACAAGGAACTAGCTTAACTGGTCCTTGTTCTTGAATACTGAAGACTGCAGCACCCTGAAGATCTCTTGTAAAGAGAGGTTTCCTCTCGTCTCCTTGCCACACTCACATGACAATGTTAGCAAGAGGGACAGCACACAAAGAGAAGGCAGGAGATCCCACTCGGGAACAGCAAACACAAAGAAAGGCACCTGGAGATGAGTGTCCTTAATTCTGTGTGCAGCAATGGGCCCTGAAGTTGTTATTACTGTATGTGAAAGAGCATCAAGTCACTGCAGACAGCTGGCGGGGTGGGGGGAGAGGTGTCTGTGAAAAAATCAAATGGTATTCAAACAAGTAAACAACATAAGGAAAGGAACTATTGAAAATAAAAAAAAAATATTTTGTCACTACATAAACCTAGATGGTGCAAATTTTCGATAGTGAGCGTAATTACAGTCATCCCGTCTTGAAAAGGGTATAGGAGGCCTTCACAACAGTAAGGAAAGAGTGATAACATTTTTGAGAAATGTGGAGAAAAGAGTTTGTGGGAAGAGAGATTAAAATAATATTCCCCAATTTAGAAAGCCACTGAGATTGACAAAATCCAAATATGAATAATGGTGAAAAACAATATCTTAATTGTACCTCTTATATCTAAGGGACTATTTTCATGCATCAGGTTTAAATTAAAAAAAAAAAAAAGAAAAAAAAAAAGGAAAAATTACTTAGTTATTCTTTTCAACACAGTGTGTGTAAATCAGATTTGGAAGATGATAGTGCCACAAGATGCCATTGAGGCTGAATATATAAAACAGCACCAAAAGATTCACAGAAAACAAGTTCTTCAATGCTGTTTGATTATGATAATTTGAAAACATTTTTAGCCATCCCTGACAGCTGTTTGCTGAAACCTGGAAGGAACACAGTATTCAGTCCTTATCTTGAACTCCTTGCCAAGCACCTTCACCAAAGCATGGGCCATTTGGTCTGACCCAGCACAACATTTTCTTGTCAACACAGAGCAGCCATTCTGTTGACTGAATAGCTAAAAAGCTATAAATTTGGTAGGGCCCCTCTGAACAGAGCACCTCTGTCAGGTCCCATCAAAATACTAAAATAAAGTACAAAATACTAAATAAAGAGACAAAAAATGAACAGAACTTGAAATACTAGGGGAGGGAGGAAATAACAATAAAACTGTAACTAGTTTTGACGATATTTTAGGTACTGATTTTGTTTAGCAAGTTTGGAGTCTTGCAGTCTTCTGCCAAATAAAATCAGACAGCAAGAGGAAAAAAAAAGCACAGTGGCATTCTTCAGGGTTTTCTACGGATTTTTTAGCATTCAAACTTATTTTCACTGATGACTAGCTGATTATTCATATTGCTTTACAGTATAGTAAGAGGAGGAGTTCCTTCTGTTATTTGAAAGGAAGAGTACTTATCCATTCACGCTGCATCAGGAGAGGGGAGGTCTGATTTCAAGCTTATTTCACAACATTCCTGGTGTTAATTAATAACATCTGAGCCCCTAAATAATGATCCATCCTGCCAGACACTTGCATCTGTTTATAAACATAACTGCTAGAATATATTCATGTACAGCACAAGCTTATACTGTTTGAATACATTCAGTAGAAGAATAGTAAAAAAATAAATAGTAAAAAAAAAAAAAAGCTGAAAAGGGGTTGAAGCTGAAAAAACCCTCACTTTCAGTTGCATGAATCCAACAGACCTTCAGCTGGGAAAGCCAAACCCACTAAGGATAACCTGAGATTTGTAACTGCCCTGGATTTTGTCTATTTCTCAATAACTAACTATATAAAAGAGTAATATTTTTCTGGTAATGATTTTCTCAGATCTATTTTTAAAAATCTGCTCTGCCTTTCTGCATCTACTGAAAATATATTATTTCAAAACTTACTTATTTCATTAAGTTGGTTATCTATTTTTCAATTGCTTACCCAATTTTCGCTTCAGTATATTTGGATAACATCACTGAAATCAGGAATTTTACCTGCTCTTTTGCTCATATTGAGTTCCTTTTTGAATTATTCCAAGGAATTTTTTTCATCATTGAAAAGAAATTCAAGTTTCTCACCTTCCACTTCTAATTCTCTGCATAATTTTCCACAAGGGTCTGGTTATTTCTTACCCCTGACATGAAACGAGATAGCACACTCAGAAAAGACTTTTCTCATGAGTCACCTGCTACTCTCTTGCCAAAGTCCTATAACAAAATTGAGGGCAATTTCCTGCAGAGCTCCCCTGACAAATGGGCTCATTTGAAACTTGAACTGTAATGATTTCTTTCTATTAGCCACTCAACTGCTTATTCATTTCTTTAAGTTGCTGCAAATCCTTACAAGTGTTCAAACTGAAACTTAAAGGGTTTTTATTCCTTATAAGGACCCTAATGAGAACTACAAACACCCCCCCTCACATTGGTGGGAAGACTTGGCTATAACTGAGACCTACCATTACTGTTCTAAAATTTGGTAAAGCCACTTTTGTAGACAAAAGCAGATTCATTACCAAGGAAAAAAAACAACCAAACAAACAAAAAGAGCCAACCAACCCACCCACCAAAAAATTAATTGCTGTCTAATAATCTTCTGTAAAGAGTTTAATAAAATTTATCAAAGAATTTTAAAGTACAAAATATCTGGGAAAAACCAACCTGATAGATGAAATCACCATCAGGTTTTTTTTTTTTAATTAATTCCTTTACAGTCAAGAAGACTCTAAAGCTGAAGAGTATCTGAATATTAAGGATTAATTCCTGGTGCCATTTTGAGAATGGAATGAGAGCATAAAGAGGGGAACAAGAAACTTACGGAGATTTCATTCAAGTTGGCAAACTGAATTTGCACATCACTTAATTGTTGCAATTCGTGTTGTGCATTAGATAAATGAACAAACAAGTAATGACCATGCTCTAACTGCTTCCCTACCGGCAACTTGCTCTTGTGTTATTTTTGCTCTACAGCAGGTCAGTATTTAGCTAGCTGTTCACCCTGTAAGATTTGGTAGAGAGAGACATATATTCCATAGACACATTAGCTCATCTTATATTTTAGTGACAGAGTATCTGAAAACAAGATTTTAGTTTAGTAAAAGCTAGAGACAAGGCTCAGTTTTTACCATGAAGACAACTTTACCCATGCAACACAAATCAGGTATCAGTGAGGCAATGAAGATTTGCATGCTGAAAGATTCACTTAAATAATACTTACATATGAGAAAAAGCAAACAAGCATTTGGATAAATTAACTTTTGAGTTCAATTTACAATTAGGAAAAAAAAAAGAGAGAAGAAATATCTGAATATCATTTTCAGAATTTCATCTCTTCCCAAAAGCCTCTGGAATTGTACTTTTAAAGGACAAAGATTGATTTAAATCTTGCTGTGTTGTATTCTTTGTTCATTTGTTCAAATAAAGCAAAGCAAAAAAAAAAAAAAGATGGAAAATTCAAATTCAACTAACTGCTGTAGAAAAGGTTTACTTATCATCTGAAAGAGCTTTGAAATCTCATTTTGATGAGACAGTTATTCTGTGCAAACAAACAGTGTGTTGTGAAAAGAAGGAAAGCAAGGAAATGTAAAAGCTGTGGTACTTTCGCCGTGGTACTGGATGTTTTTGCTGTCAACTTAGATTTCATCACATTTTTCTAAATCAACTGTTTACAACGAGAAACTACGCTGGTCATATGAAGACAGGAATGCTGCACACATTGATTTGTGCTCAGTTACTGCAAGGATATTTCACCCATTGGAACAAATATGTCTCTTATTTACATTCAGGAAGAGCAGCTGTTTCTCATACATATTGAGACTTACTTTTAACTCCAATAACACTACATTACAACTCTCCAAATGTTTGTTTTATTCTTACTGCAAAAATAGCTACCAAAAATATTTGAATTATGAGACACTAATAATATAGAAACTATGCTTAAAGAGCCTATGTGTGAGTGGGTGTGTTATTTTAGCTGATATTATACTTTTAGCTGATTTCAATATTAAAGTATTCATTACAGCTAATTAGGTGGGTTTTTTTTCCCAAGACTTGATTAAAGAGTGTATCCTACTGACTGCCATGGTAGAACAAGTATGGTACAAAAGAGATGGTCAGTGATCTTCTGAAGACTACATTTATTCTTCCAAAGCAAAGCTAGTTACAGTTTTCATGTTCGTTTAAGAGATCTCTGCCCAGCTCAGGCTGCACCGTGGGACATAAGCCATATTGATGTCTAGAATCATACCATCCACTTTCCATACCATCACAGTAAAGATTTTTGAACAAGGACAGTTTGTAGCATATTGATTTCTTTAACATGGATGTAGCATAAATTTAAGACTTGACTAGATCTGCATGGGTTTTTTCCAAGGGTTACTAAAATGAATTTCATGACTAAAATGAAAACTGGAATCATATATATATGGTAGGGAAAAAAAATTCTTAAAAACTTAGACACTTGTTAAAACTTCTACTATGATCTCTCAGGATCACAGATTATATTAATACTCAAGAAAGGATCTTCTTTAAACTGTACTTCAGCAGACCCTAACCCAGTTTGGGGAAGAGAGGTGTATTAAATCCAGATCCTTCCAGATCCTCCTTTGTTTCATAACCACATTCCAGATGTTGAAAATCTGCTGCTAATTACACCCCTGCCATTTAAAGTAGTGGTATCCTCCACTCATTACCTGCATAGTTAATAGGAGCATTCCCTATTCCATTGTTCAGACCACAGATGAAAATATTGCATACACCCAGACCCAGGACCAACCTCAGTGAACTCTGTGAGTGCAATTCTTTCTACTTGACTGTAAACTATTGATAACTACTGTGACTGTTGTTTTCCCAACCAGCCACATATTTGCTTTGTAGTAGATACCACTAGGCTGGGTTTCTTAGCTGTTTTGGAGACTATCATCTGAAACAATATCAAAAGTTTTATTAATTTAGTTTTTAATTAATTAAGTTTTATTTTTAAAAAACACATTATTTAGAATTGCCTCTCTCTTCTCTATTCCATGATGTCACAGGAGATTATAGGGCTGGTTGGTATGATTTATTCTTTTCAAGAGATGCTTCCTGTTCTTGATAAAAAGTCACTTATTTGTATTCTCTGGGTTCAGTAGTTAAGTTGATCACTCAGTGCTTCTCTATGTCCTCCTTCTCCCCTCTCACTTACTGGCTTCTCTGTTCTTTTCTCTTTAAAAACTGTGATTATGGTTGTCCCTTCCCATCTTCTGGAACATCATCCACTCTCTGTGCCATCTTGAAGCAGCAGGGACAGCCCCAGCTACCTCGTTAAGTATTCCAGGGTGAGTTTCATCAGACCCTGCCAATTCACAAGCATCTCTAACCTGTTTTTTCTGACGCTAGTTAGAGCACTTACCCATCTGTCACCGATGTTCATTGTGTTAGCCATCTGGCCACATTTATCCTGGTTAGTGAAATAGAAGTAAAAAAGGCACTTAAACAGTCCAATTTTCCAAATATCCAATCATAACTTTGTCTTCTCATTGGGATTTGTTCAGTACTTCCTTTTCCTAGAAATCAAATTTTAGAATGTTTTTTATTATCTCTTTTCCTCATGTTTGTGTTAAATCCAGCAAGTCTTGGCACTTTCTGTTTTATTCCTATGCACTGTAATAATGTTCTTTTTTTCTTTTTTTTTTTTTTTGGTGAGGAATAACCCAATCTTTCAGTGTTAAATTGTAACCCAAATCAAATGAGGAAAAAAAAAAAAAAAGAAAGAAAGATTTTGGAAAGCTACGTGAACCCAAAACAATGTTTTTAGTAAAACAAGTTAAATAAGTCCAGGTTAACATTAAAATATTTCTCAGGTCTATTTGTTTGCTTTCCCAAAAAATAAACAAGCAAACAACAATCAGACAGAGAAATATCAGGCTTTCCCAATGGAGCTTTTTTTTAAAAGAGCAATGTTTTTTGGACCATGAATCAGAGTTATAAGTTGTTCTACCTCTAGTGTTACTGGTAACCTCCAGTCCCAAAGCCCAAAGGTTGCTAATACAGAAATCAGTCTCCTTTCCATACATACAGTCATTCAGGAAAATAAAATTTGTATTGTAGTCCATAAAAACTTATTTCATACAGCCATGTCCACTGCTGCTTGCTAAGAGTCAAAGCAAGGAGCCTTTTCTGCACCTTCATCAATTAATATCCTAATATCAGTTAATATTAGGATTTTTGTGTTTCCAGAGACCCTATTCAGCCAGGAGAAGAGAAGGCTCTGGGGAGACCTTATAACAGCCTTTCAATATCTAAAGGGAGCCTACAGGAGAGCTGGAAAGGGACACTTTGTCAGGAGGTGTAGTGACAGGACAAGGGGCAACGGTTTTAAATTGGAAGAGGGGAGATTTAGATTAGATATTAGAAAGAAATTCT
>JAOQGH010000012.1:104323335-104389135 GCA_025769975.1 Gallinago jamesoni
GGGGAGGGGCGCGGGGAGGGTGGGTGCAGGATATATCTTTTCCACAGCTATTCCCAGCTATTTCTGAGACAGGTCAGGTTGGGGGTGAAGGACATGCATTGCAGTGTCCTCCCTGTAGTGGTGGTCTTTTATTTCCCGACTCAGTACCCTCTCTGCGCACATAGGAAAGAGAGGCAGAACAGGGCCAAACCTCTTGCCATCTTTTCTTGGGTTGTGGGAGTACAAGAGGTTTTCCTCCCTTCCATAGTCATAATGAAGTCAGAAAAGAGAAAAAAGAGAAAAGAGAAAAAAGAGAAAAGAGAAAAGAAAAGGGGCTGTGATTTATTTTGCCTCTCACTTGTTTTCTCTCTCTTTAGACACCATCTCTCAAAAGAAGGCCAAAGACTTTCCAGGGCTGACTTGTTTGGTTTTTTTCTGAAGTCGCCTTAAGCCTGTAAAATAGCAACTCGAATCACTCCTGTTACTTCACAAATAAGCATAGGAGCAGATCACCAGTAAAATGACTTAAATAGAGAAGAAAAAAAAAAAAAGTGGCAAGGAAATTGTAGATTTATCCAATAGTAAGATTATGTGTGTGCCAGTACAGCAAAAAGGACGTACATCTTCCAGGCAAGGCTATTTGCGCCTCCTCCCAGATTTGTGTCTAAAACATGAGAGAATACAACAGATGTATGTTACATTGTATAACATACACATTTAAATCATATTTCTTTGTGCAGTGCAGGAGGGAAAAGTGTCCTTTTCTCACTCGTAATTAGAGGGTGCAGCAGATGGTGAGGCTTACTATACTTGGTGAGGTCCATTAAAGAAACCCAGCCTGCCAAGTGATTCTTCAGTAGAGCAAGCCCATTAAGGTGTACCTAGGAGTTTTTCCTAGGGTTTAGGAAACATTGTCTTGTATAGTAATATCCTGTTAAAACTATTATACTTGTTCCTACTGAATGATTTTCCTTCTGGCACTGGCACATTATTCGAATTACAATACCCAGAGGCACCAAACTATATGTATACAAGGCCAGATACAATCTCTGTCACTACAAAAAAAGCTTGTAAGTCAAGTAGAAAAAAGAAATATAATCATCCTTGCACATATCAAAAACAAATACATAGAGAGGTTAGATCTTGTTAATATAGCAAAAGAGAATACTAGACAATCTGGGCCATAAACTCAGATCTTTGAAGCCAAATACAAGCAAATTTCACAACGACTAGCCATTTCAGTTTCAGCCACTCTGTTTTGATAAATCACTTCTCAAAATCTGCCATACTCTTTTTTTTATTCCTTTTTTTTTTTTAAGTCATATGTTCTTTCTGCTCTGGGAGATTACAAAGAGGTACACACAGAGATGTAAAATGAATGGTGGCTACTTCCTGCCATGTTTGTTGCTTGGGATAAATAAGAATTCATGTCAAGGGGTGAAAAATAATCATTTCCCTCTGTATGTGAGTCACCCAATTTACTGCACCACGTATACCTCTATTCTAAATTGAAAGAGGTTATAAATGAAGAATTTTCAATATTCCTTATGTAGCTGCCATATAAGTTCATAGTGTTTCTCAGGGGTGATGGACAGTAGAAATCAACATTAATCTTTCCCCTTTAATCTAGTCATCAGAGCACTCAGCTAGTAGTGGGGTTTTCTCCATAATGGAAGAGGAAAAGCAATTCTACCCTCCCTTAAAAGGTATATGGAATATATTGGGCATAGCTACCACACAGTGAGTTCAAGGCAGTACTCCTTCACTTTGCGCTACAGAACTTTGGTTCAAAACACAAGTTCCTTGCTTGCCTCTGCTTCAGCTTCCTGCCCAAGTGTGCGTCTCATAGCAAATAGTAGGGAAAATCATACCGTAACCCCAGAACCAGATATATTCACACTTCCAGGCACTTTGCCAGCTGCAGCACCAACTCCTGGAGCACAAGGGTTGGTGACCCCTTTTGCCACCTCCCCAGAAACAGAATCAGTGCAGATGCATTTCTCACCTGGCCTGTATCAACTGAGTCCACATAGAAAGACAGAACTGACGTTTGTGGTGCACACATTTCCTGAAAAGTGCTTGAACATGAGCTTAACAGGCCACAGAAAGATATGTGTTATTACTTACAAAAGAACTACTGTGCATGCCTGTAGAAAATGCAGTAATACATAAAAATAATTGTTCTTAGTACAGTAATTCCAAATGTGTCAAAGACTCAAGTGCCAAATCTGTGATCAACATTTAAACTGCACAAATATGTGACCTTACAGACATATAAATGGGTTAAATAGTCACAAAGTACACATTTAATGCCACTGAATAGAACATCTTCTGACAGAAAAGGATTTCTGAGCTAATTAATGTCAAGTCCTATCTTCTGGACAGTTACGTCAAACCTGTTATTATTCGGCAAGCAACAAGCACTGTTGGATTTTTTTGTTGCCTGAACAAGGCACCTAAGTGATAACTGAAACAAAGATGGACTCATTGCTGGAGAGGCCAAGGATCCTTATGCTTAAAGGAAAAGCCAAAACCTATGGAGTTAATTGAAAGGTTCATGATCTAAAATGGCTTAATATGCACACACTGAATACTCATCTGTATTAGCCTTACAGCAACTTCTACTAATATTACACTGTATGATATCTAATTACTCTGGGAAAATTTGAAAAGTATTCCTTGTAAAAGGAATTGCCTCACCTACCTTGCCTATAATTCAGGTTGAGTTCCTATCTCTTCCACATTTCTGCTGATTTCAAGACTACTGTCTCTCCAGAGAAACTGCCAAACACAGAGGGTAAGTAAACCACCACAACCACAGCTGGAATCACAAAGAAACCCCAATAAGCTCCTCACTCAAGAAAGCATCTCTGAAAAATAGACCAGCACACCAAAGATGCAGATCCTGGTTCATAAAGAACTTACATCAAAAGTTGCTATTTAAGGAAAAAGGAAAAACTGAGAAAAAATGTGTTATTTTTAGTTTGCTTCTCTGTACCAAGAAAGGATCAGTCATCTGTTTTGTGGGGGGACTTTCCTACACTCAATATACTTTCATAAAAAGAAGCCTGATCGCTGCTTACTTAGCCAAAGTAAAGGTGGGCTACAAGCAGTCTTGGAGGTTAAGGTTTTGCAGACAGTGCAAGTGCCTGCTCTAAGCAGGGTACCCAGAGCCAGGAACCTCACGCTCTGATGCAGCTCTTCAAGGTGCTTTATGTGACCTTAGGCAAACAGCAATCACCTCAGCTGCAGTGCAAGTGTGATGTGCTGGGAGATTAGGATATGATTAGGGAATTAAAAACACAGGCAAAGCTACAATGTCATATGAAAGTATGTCTGTATATTACCAGACAACAGTTAAGGTCTGCATTTCCTTCTCTGGGTTTTAAGTTCATTGCTTTGCTTTCAGTTGGCACATTCAAAAAGGATCTCTTAAATACAAAGTGAGACATAAAACAGTAACTTTTTATTTTCAATATTTTTGGTTTTGTACACTTAGCATTAAAGTTCTAATCTAATGCTGATGTTAAATGAGTAATCCAGCAGAGAGGGGTCAAACATTACATGGCAGCCAGGAACTTAAGAATACTTCAAATTCTTATTTTCTATCTGTTTGTGCACTTTTTCCCTTTGACTTTGATCATACAATGTAACATTCAAGATATTGGGGTTTGGAGGAAGACTGAAGATTTTGAAATATAGTATACCTAACCTCCAAAAAAGTAAAATTCAACTGCAATGCATTTTAAGTCAAGCTCTTTAACATAAGACTATAAAAGTGGCTGTGTCAGGTAAGCCTGTAGGTTTATCTAGCCATCCGTATGTCTTCCCACAAGTGCCATATGAGAGTGCTTGAGAAAGGACGCAAGAGCAGGCTAAGTATTTCCAGGTTTTCCCACCCAACCATTTTTTGCTCAGAAGGGTGCTGAGCTGGCTGGCATTTCTACAATTGCAGTAATTCTCCACAGATTTCCCTGTCTCCCCTGGGACATACAGAAACCTCTGGTGTCCTCAGTGGCAAAACATTTCTCCTGCCTTCTGCATGAAGAACAAACTTGTGGTGTTTATCTTGATTATGGCTTCTGTGACCACAAGATCACAGCTTCCAGTCAGAGAGAATGAACAACAGATTCTTCTCTGCCCTCTCCAACCTCTTCCATGCATCATAGACCTTTGCTACAACTCCTTTCACAAAGCTCATCTCTTTCCCGGAAGAAACTTGCTTTATTGAGTCACCTGTGATTTGGAAGCCATTAGAGATATTTGATCATCCTTGTTGCCCTCCCCTAAACTTTTTGCATTTCTGCTCTCTTGTTTTTGGGAAGAGGGGCACTTTATTTAAGCCATGAGTGAGCCATGGATTTATACTGAGTCACAATAATAATGCTTTCAGTTTTAGTGTCTGTTCATTTCCACATATTTCTGAAAATTTGAATTACTTTTTGACTGATACCAAGCTCTGAGTTCATGTTTGCATGGAAATATGAGTCATAACCCCAAGATTTCACTTCTGGGGGATGATGGGAGCTCAGAGCTCATCTTTTCATATGCAAAGTTAGGATTGTTTTTCCCATGTGCATGAGTACATATTTATAAATTTCAAGTTTCAGTTGCCTCTTATTTAATAAGTGTTCTGCTTTGTATGAGCTATCCATTACTGTCTTCCAGAATATTCTTATTTAGTACTCTAATTGTTTTTTTGTATTTGAAAGAACAATAATTTGTTTTTCAATAATAATTGTGCAAGCACTTTCCACAATACATTATTAACATGTTTTTTATTTCAATTGCAGAATAAAAAGAAACACTTTGTATTTTGAATTAGAATACTTCAATTACTGGGAAACAGAAACATCCTTAGAGCCAAGTTCCAAAAGTTATAAAAATTGTTAATGTTGACTTCAAGATCATAGATAAGAAAATGCCGTACCCGTTTTGTCACTGTATTTTAGTTTGGAGACATATGAATTTCCTGAGACTCTCTATAGGCATGATTACCTGGGAGATATTAATTAATAATAATTCTTACCTTATCAGGTTTTAGAATAAAGTTGAAAGTTGGTTTTATTTTTGACTTATTCCCACCCAAAAGATACAAGAAGATTCCATCACAATTTATGTTTAGGAAAGTAGCAAATACAAATATCTATATCAAAATAAGTCTGTGATTTTCTCTCATTTAGTCACTTAATAATAAACATTGTTGGTCTATGCAGAGTTAAAGACCCTGAGAAAACAGCTCAAGGGGATTTAGGTAGAAAACAGAATGGGCAAAATTTCAGCCACCACCGCAATAATCATAGAACTGTTGTTTTTTGAAAGATATATTGTCATGCTTCCACTCTAGACTGAAAAGTCTGGAAATTTTTATCTGCAGAAAAAGTTGAGAAAACTACTTTTTATTTAATACAAGTAAAACTGCAATTGCAAGAAACTTCCACTTCTCTGTGCTCTGTGCTGCAACATGGAGAGAACACATAGGCATGCCCTAGGGATAGATTCCACCTGTGGTTCCTGGACAGAGGACTTCTCTTTGAACCTCCTTTTGACAAGGAAACTTCAGAGACAAATGTACATCTGAAATTGAGTCACAAGGGTCTATCTACTGTGTGGAAGTCGATGATAAACTCTGTAAACCAGCTTTGCTGTTCACTCGTTGCTTGTAAATGGGTGAATAGAATAATAACACCACAAACTAGTGTCTGATAAAGGAAATGAAAAAGAGTATTTGGGTTCAAGAACCAAAGGAATCTTGCTCAGCTTGATTAAGCTATTTTGGGTAAACAGAAGGAGGAGAGGAAGTGTAAAAAAAGCCTTTTTCTAGAGAGCTTGATGTAAGCCCTTTAAATTAACACAGGTCTATCACATAGCTGCATTCCCAGGTAGTTATTGAGGTAATTTATATCTGGCATTGTAACTCAGAATTTATACTGACATTTCATATGAAAGCTGTTTTAAGAGGAAGCAAGATCATTTGCAAAAGAGCTATTTATTTTACTGAATATTAAACCTTAGAGAGGAATTCATTACCACCAAACTCCAGAAGAAATGTGGAGATCAGCCTTGCTGAGATGCTGTTGTTACCCCAAGAGCAGAAAAGGTTTTGCTCATTGCTGGAGAAGAGCCTGTTACACACTTCCAGTAGGAAACTAGCCTTCTGAGTTCTTACTGGAGGGATAATATGCAGCCCTGAATAATATCTCTTTACCTGTGGTCAGGAAAACTAGAAAGAAGAAGCTATAAGACAATTCTCCTCCCATAGAGAAAAGGCCAGGTATAGCCTTAAATGTCTGTGTAACCAGGTATGGGCCATCAAACATCAGTCCTGAGGACAAGCAGTTGTTATAGTCACAGGACTGGGAACGCTCTAAGTCCTCCTGAGAGTATGTCTACACAGTAAGTCCTGGTAGATAGGATCTCATTGAGCCCACACTCCATTGTAAAAGAGCATGTTACCGTGTACTTAGGTAGCTGAAAAGTCCCATCCCTGGGGTGTTCATTAGCTCAGCCTCAGAGCTGGACAAGCATGGCCACATGCTTCTTTCTCTTTGAACAATGGCACAAACAGCCCTCCGACAATGTCATACAACATAACCATTCCCACTTAAGCAGGAACCATTATTTCTAATGCATAGGACCATTTCTAATGAAAGCTGGGAACCAGAAGTAACTTGCTCTCTGCTGTTTCAGCACACAAGTTTTACACGTGATCACCCAGATCTGTCAGCCCCACAGAGTAGAGGACAGAGCATGGGTGCTGCTTGGGGCAGATGTGAGAAGGGGAGAGCATCTTTTGCTCAAAACTGCAGACAACTCATGTATGTGTCTTTGTGCCAAGATGAAGGAGATTTGCTTAGACCAGTGACTTTCAAAAGTTTTTTAGTCCTTTTTGCATTTGTTGTAGACACATAACTACCAGCTAATCACTGAGTAGACGGAGCGCAATGGTAAGACGAGATGTTTGATTTGTGAATTTGCTTGACAAACTCTGGCAAAGCCATTTAACCTTGAAAAGAAAGATAATTGATAATTGTGTGCATGAAGTCATATTGATGAAAACAGTCTAATCATCAAAAACATCCTGTGAAGTCACTTTCAAAGTTACAGGCAGCTTGGCTTTATACGTGGCTTCATACTGTTACCCAAAGAAATCATTAAACAGGTTGCAGCTGTGTTCAACTGAGGTTTATTGAGGGGGAGAGGAAAAAGGAATTTGGGGAAATGCTCTCAAAGACACTGTCAGGGCACCACAAGAGCCAGGGGCCCACTGGGGGCGCTGGGAGTTTCCTTGGGCCTGTCAGGGCAGGTCCTGGCAGTCATGGCCTGTCCCACCACCCCAGTCAGGAGCAGGGCAGCCAGGGCAGCCTCAGCCCCCAGGCATCAGGCACCTCCCAGGGGATGTGGACAGGCCAAGGCCAGTCCAGGATGTCGGAAGCTGGAGACTGGCCCTGCTGTGGTGTTGCTGGGGCAGGGGCTGATGGCCCTGGGGGGCTGCCATGAGGTTCTGGGCCATGGACAGTCAGGGATGGCAGTGCCTCAGGGGCACAGCAGACACACGAGCAAAGCCCTGGACAAGTGTCTATCCTAGGTGGCCAGCTGGCCAGGTGGAAGGACTTTTGAAGGATGGACACCTGAAAGTGGGGAGCCCCTCAGCTTCAGCCCCACACTTGCAGCATCACCATCAATTATAACTGTCCTGCATCTTCAACCACTAGTGCTAAACGCTAATGCTCAACCATTTCGGGTGTCATTCATTGCCATGTTCAAACCTCTCTTCTTCAGTTCTGCACTGACTCACCCCATCCCTCTCCACATGTCACTCATCCCTCCTCACGTATGACAAGAGTCCTCAGGCTACATGGAAACAGCTTTTGAAGTTTCCAGCTCATTCCTGTTCCTGTTGTATACCACACTGCAATAATATCCGTGTTTTTCTTCATTGCCACTTTCAGCTGATTGCATGATATGGAAGTGTAGTAGATCACCCCCCGATGTTCTGCTTACTTTTAAGTAACAGAAGATGATACTTTTCCCCAAGGCAAGTTTATCTGCTATCATCGGATGTCATTCCCTCCTTTGCTAGGTTCTAGTTTTACATCTAAACTAGCTAATGGGTTTGTGTGCATTTTAAAGTACCTTTTGGCAACCAGTGACAACACTCAGCTGCCCCCTTGAGCCAAAAGGGCTTCAGATATTGGTAACTCCTCCATAACAAATAACTTCTTACATAGAAGTTCGTGATTATATCATGCCCTGGCAAAGGCGTTTGGGATGCACTTCTCAGTCCTTTCTTAAGAACTAGAGGCAGAGATAACCTTGCCCAGGTAGGGCCAGACTGTGAGGAGCCCATGGCTGGCTGTGGCTGTTGATGCACACATAGGGCTTCATCTTCTGGCCTGGAGGGACCCACCCTGCCAAAATCCTTGTGACAGTGGGAGGAGTGAAGCAGTGCTTTGGCTAGAACTGGAGTAGCAAAACTATGGCCTGTGTTGGGATCATTCACTTTGCTTCCAGCTCAGGAAAAGGGACGTGTTGGCTGACCCATGAACAAAAGCTACAAGCCCTGGAGCTTTAACCATCTCTCTGGGCTGTTTGCTTACAAGATTTCAGGGTCATTTCACACAATTCCTCTGTCAGTGCAGTAAATCCCACACAGAATGGCAGATGACATTTTAAAAACTCCAGAGCTGTAGCAGGCAAACTTTATATGCATTATTTTCCTTTCCTGATGAATATTTTCCTAATGATGTGTTTGCAATGCAGATATAGCTGTATTTTACCAGGACAATTGAGCCGGTATTCCCCAGGCAGCGATACACTACAACAAAGAAAAGCCCCAACAGACCTCTCTTCTCCCTAGGTGCACTTTATAAATGACCTGTCACACAGAATGAGTTGCAGCCCCTTTTCAGATATGCTTATATGTTCCTTTATCTCTTCTCGAGACATGTTTTAAATAGTCGAGGAAGGCATAAAGATATTTGAGTCACATTATTATCCTGTGCTGTTTTGTAGCACATTGTGCACAAGGCTCCTCAAATAGAATGTAACTGGTAAATCTGGTCTCTTTACCAGCCTCCCACAGCACTACGGGAAATCAAAAGAAATCTTAACGGAGCTTGAAAAAAGTTTTTATTGTTGCCTTTAAAACATCCTTCTAAATTAAGGGCATTTTAATTCAATTTTAATGCTGGAAGAACAAGACCTGCATTGTTCACATCTGCTTGTTAAAGTAAATAAGAACTCATTCTGGGGAAAGAAGACGCAGAATGACTGTCCTTCCTGTACCTTCAGCCCTTCTACTCATTCATTACACACCTTTCAAAGCTGAGAGATACTGAGGCAAGTGAGTACCAGCAGCGTACTGTGCTGGCATGACTCACTCACCAAGCCTTACCCCAGCAATGGCCCTGCAGGAAAATAGCAAGTAATCAGGCTGCAAAAGACTGTATAGCACTGCATACACACAAGGAAAGAAAGGTTGTATAATGTCCTCTGCCATAGTTTGGGAAGCTCTCTTTCACACAAGAATGCAGTACGTGGCTTCTTAGGGTAGTGTTGAGCTGAGCCAGGGTCCCCACAGTCACTGTGGCTATGTTGCCCCCAGATGCATTTGTCACGCAGACCCACTCGGGCATCTCTGTACCTGGGGTCCATTACTTAAAAAAATTAATTACTGGCAGTTTTTTTCTGATCAGGATGCCTCATTTACTTCTTGTCATTTGCCTGCATAGAGAAAATATATTTATGAGCAGGTAGTTAAAGTTATTTGATGACACCTGCCTTGGGAGGGCAGGAAATCCTCTATAAAATAGTAAAAATGCTATGGTTCAATGTCCATGTCCCTTACTCTGAATATACAGTCCTGGAAGAGATTGCGATAGCTTGGTGCATCCTTTGCATTGCAAATTCCTTTTATAGAAACTTTGCAGCTAAAGGTAAAAGGATGTAAATGAAAAATAAGTAGACACTAGAGAAGCCAAAGATGGGTTTCTAGAATTTTCCCAGGGCTCATGTGTCTTGATTAAGACTTCCTTTTTCTGATGGACAACATGTCCAATTGCAATTACACAGAAAAAAATCTCAGGCATACACACACGGGTATTACGTCAGCCAGATTCTATTATCCTTTATCCTTCTGTCATAAGGATGGGCAATGTTTTCATCTTACTGACAGGAGGAAAGTGAGTCTGTTGCATGACCGTAACCACAACAGTCATTTTTGTCTATTCCTTGCCCCCAGTTCATTGCCTCTCAAGCTATGATTTTAGCCCTTTGGTCACGCAGCCTACTTATTCAGATTTCCTCTCCTTACTTTTGTGCTGTCATCTGTATACGTCAGACATACATTCCTCACAAACCCAGTGCACTGTTCAGTCAGGCAAGGAAGAGAAAATGCCAGAACTCTTTGGAGAGATTTTGGGGATGGATGAAAAAAGGTCACGGGCACTGCAGAGGATCAGCAAAGAGCAGAGGATCAACACAAATTTTGTGCCGTCAGCTTGCAATCAGATGCTTTGTCTCAGTATTCAATCATCATACGTAAAACCTCCTAAACTAACGGCATCACTTTGAAATGGCAGGAGAATCTGTGATTCTAAACATAACTGTTTAGATTCTAAACATAAGCTGTGCCTTTTTTTGGTATTAAAATAATTTCTATTTATTGCCATCCTTATTTTATCTGCCTTCTCCTCCACACTGGTGCTTCTGCAAATCAACACTGAACAACAAAGAATCTATTTTTGACCCCGTGAAAATGACAAAACGTTATAACAGTTGTAGAGGCATTCTATGAAAGCTCTCTATAGCTACAACAATTTTGCAATAAAGCTCTTCTGAGTTAAAAAGAGTGAAAAGTCAATACATATTTTAATTGCAAGTTCTTCATTTTATGTTTAATTTCTTATTTAAAGTCATGCATATATGTTTACTTTGGTGTTATTAAAAATTTCTGCTGAAAAATAATTAAAAATTTTCAAAGTTAATAGCAACTTAGTGTTTCATTTTTTATTCAACTAAGATATATCAAATGCATTCAAAACTTTTATATAAGTCTGTGGATTTGGTTCAGAACAATTTGCTTTTTTGTTTATCTTAAAGTGAATTCCTCTGCTGAGTCATCAAACTATGTCTTCATGTATAAGAAAATATATTAGTATACAATATTTACTTCTTGGAGGTAGGGAAATATTACCTTCTACTTCACAAAGATATTAAGTTCTCTTGTATATCACTGTAAACTGTAAAATAAAATATTATTCTGATACTAAAAATACTACTAAAAAATATGACTTCTACTCATACACACCATGTAAGAGAACATGAAGATCCTACTCAATATTCAGAAGAGCCATGCACACCTCCTCAAATAACTTGAATTGCAAAGAAACTCTAGATACATATTCATGTAGATATGTTAATCAGTTTGCCACGGACTAAGCAGAGCTGGTTTCATGACCATGAGCTGTGGGAATGTAAAGGAAATAGAAAACCAATTAAGTGGTTTTCCGCAATAATACATAGACTTGGAAAGAGAAAACTATGCCATCTTCTTTTTAAGTTCTGCCATTAGGAAAAAAGCAAAAGGTAACAGAGGATGATTTACACATAGGAGGGAAGTGACAGACACAGAGCTGTGCATAAAAAAGAAGCAGACTTCTTAAAATTCTTAAAAAACTTTTAGAGAAGAGGATGAAGGAAACAGAACTGAAACATTTTCACACAAGTATTTGCTGATTCTGCCTTCTCCAAACATTTAGAAGCCAAACTGCACCTTCAAAATATCCCTTTAGAATTTTGCTGCATTTAACTTCTGTTCAATGAAAGCAATGGTTACAGAAGTCTGACTCCCACTAAGGAAGTTGGAGTATTTATATAAAGTTAATGCAATTAAAAATAGTAACAAAATAATAGCATTAAGAAGAAAAAAAAATCCCTGAAAAATAACAGTCCAAAAATGTAGCCAGCAACAGCCAGAAGGAAGATAACTGGCCTCCAGGAAGGGGACAGGGACAGAGATACAAATCCTGGTGACTCACTAACATGGCCGCAGAGGCCATGCCAACAGGCTAATTTCGGCCTGGAACCCCCAAGGGGACCCGTCCAGCTGAAAACATACAGGCTCACACAGACTGTGGGGAGGGCACAGCCTGGCCAATGCAGGCACCACACATGGGATGAATCTGGGTCCTCCTCCCTGCTAGGAGGGTAAAAAAAAACAGGGAGGTTATCAACCGTACTCCACCCTGTCACTGCCTCTATTCCTCACCACTGAAGTGGCTGTATATTTTTGGAGCCAGTTATCTGAGCAAGAAAAGGGATGCTGAGGTTCTTCCAGGCTTTTTGCTGTCAAGTTCTGACCATCCTGACTATCTTTTCTTCTTAAAAGCATTGGTGGAGTTCACATCTTCCCTTCTTCCCTCCCTCTCTCACATACTGTGTCTCTCTCTGCAATACCAATTCCCATAAAATACCAGGGATTTAATATTTGTATGTGAAAGAATATCTGGTCTTTCATTAGGTACATATCCCAAAATCAATTTACAAAAATAAGCATAAAACTATTGATTTCCCTGACAGAGAGCCATTAAAAGTTATTTTGTCAGTACCAGGATGGTTAAAAAAAGGAGTTATGGAGAAAACCTGGCATGAGCACACATTGCTGGGTAATAATAGTCATTTAAAAGGGGAATTGCACACTGGAAAGATAGCTTTGTAACTTTCAAGAGTACAGAATCACAAGCAGAGATTTCATATAATTTCTTTCGCATAATTTCTGAGGTTGATTGAAAACTGGCTGAAGGGCTGAGCCCAGAGCATAGTATCAGTAGTGCCAAATGTGTTGGAGGCCAGTGAATAGCGTTGTACCCTAGGGATAAATACTGGGTCCAATTCTGTTCAATATTTTTGTTAATGGTCCAGATGATGGGGCAGAGTGTACCATCAGCAATATTTTTGGAGGTACAAAACTATAAGGAGTGGCTGGTACACCAGATAAGAGTGCTGCTATCCAGAGGGACCTCAACAGGCTGGAGAAATGGGCTGACAGGAACCTTATGAAGTTCAATAAGGGGAAGCACAAAGTCCTGCACCTGGGAGGAACAACCTCATACACGATTAAAGGCTGAGGGCCACCTGTCTGGAAAGCATCTTGGTAGAAAAGTACCTGGGGGTCCTGATGGACACCAAGTTCAACACGAGCAAGCAATGTGCCCTTGAAGCAAAGGCCAACAGTATCCTCAGCTGCACTGTACAAAGTATTCCCAGCAGGTTGAGTGAGGTGATCCTTCCCCTCTAGTCAGCACTGGTGAGGTCATACCAGCAGTAATGTGTCCAGTTCTGGGCTCAGAACAGGCTCAGGGTGTGATCTTATCAATGCATACAAATACCAGAAGGGAGGGTGCAAAAAAAAAGACGGAGCCAGGCTCTTTTCAGTCGTGCCCAGTGACAGGACCAGAGGCAAGGGGAACACACTAAAATACAGGAGGTTACATCTGAACATCACTATTTTACTGTAAGGGTGATCAAGCACTGACACAGGTTGCCCAGGAAAATTGTGGAGTCTCCACCCTTGAAGACATTAAAAAATAAGTCCATATATGGTCCAGGGAAACTGGCTGTAGGTGGCCCTGCTTGAGCAGGGGAGTTGGACAAGATGACCTCCAGAGGTTCCTTTCAACCTCAACCATTCTCCAGTTCTTCTGCGAGAGATATTTTTAACAAAACCAAACATTTTTTCCCAGCTGCAGTGTTTTCACATCAGCAGAGAAAACAGATGAAACATGAAAGTTGCAGTTCAAACATATTTCTTCATTGAAAAGTTGTCTGTGGACAGAGTGTGATTTGATGAACAAAGAAGTCCAAGGTATAAAAAAAAAGAATCATCCCAATAAGTTATATTGAAATGGGAGATCAATTTGGGACTAAGTGTCTTGGAAACTACAGCATTCAATAGAAGGCACCTATTTAATTAAGAAACAAAGCAAGAGGTATTCAAAATAATTACACTAACAAGACCTTGATTTGTCAATTTTAAAAAGATCAAATTATTAAGCAAAAATCAAACCTGCTTCTTATAATGTCTATTAGCCCTTTGCAAATCTCCAGGAACACAAGATTTTGCTGGAAGACCAGGCCTGCCCTTTGGTTGACTCATTACAATATGCTACAAAGTTCTGCTGCAAGAATATGCTGCTATAACGTGACCTTCTTCCTGTTAAATAATGCCAAGACTGAAGTAAAGTGCTTGTCTGAACTTCTAAAAGAATCACATACAAGCACATTTTCCTAATTCTGGTATTATCTTACAAGAGGGAGAGCTCATGTAACCAAGAACTTTACCACAAAAGTGCTCTGTGGTATGGTGTAATACAGCACCATTATTAGAGGATCAGGAGTGGGAACTTGCATAGAAAACTCTGACATTTAAAAAAAAGTACCAAATCAAATATCTGAAATGTTCTGGAAAACAAATTAAACTGTTATTTACAAGATTATAGCTGACCCCCCACGAATTCTTCCATCTAAGGTTTTTTTTAGTTCTATTCTTAAATATCATCAAATGGCACTAGCTCACTGCCACTCTGCAAAAGCTTTAAGCCTGAAAGTCCTTTTTTCTGATGCAATTTCTGTGGACTCTGTGCAGGTGTTTTCATTTATGTCATCCGAAATGAAATTTGAATCAGGTCTAGTCCAAGCAACAACCTAGTTCCTGCAAATATAGCTTTTCCAACTCAGTGAGTTAGCAACACCAATGCACAGGGGGAAAAAATCCAAAACAAAACTTGTTAATTTGTTTTGTTTAGTTAAAAGCAAAGTCAAACTCTTTGCTCTTTAGAACTGTTGAAAGATAAAATTCCTAAAACTGATCTTTCTGCCTTGCTTCCGATGACCCATGGTTTCCCTTCCCTCTGCAGCACAATTTTAAGAGCAAGACTGTCTTCAGCCATTCTAAACCATCATCTCAGGTTAACAGCGACTTACCCTACCAGCATATCCATAGATTTAAATAGGAATCTGTGTGATGCATGTCATTATTTCTTTCATGTAGAAATATAAAAATACAGATCACCGAAGTTTTCTCAAGATTACTTTGAAGTAAGATTTTAAAATGAGCCCAGCTAAGCATTACCCTTCTGGGACTAAACTCCATTCTGTAATAACACTCCTGAAATCAGTTTGTTCAACACAATGCCTTACAGAAACAGATAACTTTTCTCTCTTTCAAACTACTTCATACACTCATTTTAACTCACACATTCCCCAGAACAATGCTGTTTCATCTTTCTCCAGGTAGCAGAGTATAGGTTTTCACATTTTGTTCCTCTGGCATCTTCTTAAACAAGCCAGCTCGGTAAGTGGTGCCAGCAACCCAAGTGATGTGTTACTGCTCTGAGCACTGAAATGAGTGGGTTTAGGTAGGGAGGAGAAGGGTTGTTACAGTTGGTCTATTTTGTTTGGTTTTGCCTCCTGCTGAGTGCACTCAGCACAATATTGGTTCTGTATGCTGGAGAACAGCATGCTGGAATGCAAGAGGAATAAAATAACAAGCCTTTTGAAATATTGGAGAATATTTCTAGCCTGCAGCAGAGGCTAGTGTCAGGCAGAGGATTTCAGTGTAGTTTTCGCACTTTTCAGTCCCTTGCCACATTTTCCTCCTTCAGATGGAAAATTCACTGCCAGATTCAGTACATTTCTCTTCACCTAACATGTTTCCCATCAGCTGGACAGGACTCTACTCCATCCAGCTTTTGGCCATCACCATCTCTCTCCTCTGAGCACTTGGTCTAATCCAGAGGTAGAACAGTATACATTGATGGGTATATTCCAAAATATAATTAGTTTTAAATGCACATCTATAATTTATTCCATTCAATTTTCTTTGTATTTGCATCAATATAAGGAGTGTTCAAGCAGCCACTATACATGCATTAAAGAGCATACCATTGCAATGACAGTAGGCCAAGGCTGAGTGTTACTAAACCATGGGTCTAGCAAATATGTGCAACATCTCCTTCATATTTGTGCTTAAATTAAAAGGTAGTAAACATAAGTAAGAGGTGAAAAACTAGCTTGGTTATCTGACATTTAAAATCCTGTATATCCTTCGCATGAAAGCCACTCTGCTGCCCATTTAGAGATAACTTTTTAGAGGTAATTATTCCACACACAGTACCACGCTATTCCTCCCTTAGGACCCGTCAAAACACATGTTGCTGCTCTTGATGACAACCTCAGGACTTCAGGAGGTGCTGTCTCTACAGAAACGAGCTGTGGTCTGTGTGCTGGAGTGTGTGAGTGGAAGACCCTTTAGTTTTTAAGAGAAAATTTCACAGTATTACTGGGATTAACAAATGGAAAAGCAGGATACTGTTTGGTTATCCTTTTTCAGTCTCTATCAATGGTATGTGGGAACTAATGCAAAATGGCTAACCGGTATTTCCTTTGAGAGAGCACTGACAAGTTATTGATTTGCTTCTACTTCTAATCTGCTTGTAGTTCTAAAAAAGTGATGCATGAGAGGTTAAAGTGAATAAAAATAGCCAGAGGCAGATTCTCCTCAGCAGCAGGAAAAGAGCAAAAGATGAGAAGCTTGAAAGCCCCAGAAGCCAGAGAAGAGAGAGGTGTTGGGTGGAGATACAGAGAGAAGGGCAGACGGTGTAAGGACCTGCACAGCAATGAGGAACGTGGATGGAGGAGGGTGGGCAGCAAAGGCAGCTGGTTGGGTTGGGCAGGGGGGAGAACCCAAAGCTGAAGAAAAGGCAAATTGGAGCAATTACTACTTGATCAAATCACAACCCTGGGAAATCAGAGAGTAAATTCAGCTGGCAAAAGGGATGGAGCAATATGCTAGCTGGTCAGAGAAGACAGCACAGATGACAGACAACAGGGAGATGAAAAATGACCAGAAAAGGGCTGGTTTTCAATGCCAGCAGGAGGCAGGGGGATATAGAAATGTTTTGGATCATAATGGAGATTTGCAAATAATGTAGTGGTAGTTTAAATCTGTCAGACACATTATAGAAGCATCCCCCAAAGGGGACTTGCACAAGTTTGTTGATTTGTGCGTTGTCAGGCTTATTTCACCCTTAGCTGGTAAGATGGATATTTTGAATTTGCAGTCTGAATAACTGACTAAGCATTTCCAGATTTGGTCATTAAAGCAGATCATGCTTCTTAGCTTCTCAAATGCTATTACATTAAGTGGATTACTAGGGAAATAAATATGGAAGCATTTCTGCAGACATAAATATCTAAAATGTGGAGATAGACTTTTGAAAGGTTTGCATCTTGCCTTAATTCAAACACGCTGTGTGATACCATTGACATCACACATGTAGGTGGTACAAAAATAATACTAAGATGAAGGCAATGTCAATATTATCCCCATCAAGGCAAATCCTCAAAGGCACTCACTTTCCACATACAGTAATCCAGATGTTACTCAGTTTCTAGTTAAGGCAGCTGATGTTTCATCTTGGTTTGCGATAGCCTGTCTTTATAGTGCCAGAAGAGCTTTTGATTACCATATGGTTGGTAAGTGTGTAACACTCATTAAATGAATATACATTGTAATTAGTTAGTACACCTGCTGTCAATATGCACTATATCTGTGTGGCTATTTCATAAGATTTTCTGTGTCATATGTGCCTCAGCAACAGAACATTCCTTGATCAATTTAGGCAGAAGGACAAATGAGCAGTTTATTGCAGGAAAAACACATTCTTGAACTCCATAGACAGCTTTGGTAATCGTGTGACTTCTCCAACAAAACACTAATAGCCCAAACCCCAACTGAGCAAACACTCAGAATATATAAGTGAAGACAAGTAACTCCACTAGTCAGTAGCAGCAATAGATTTCTAACTACTATTACAGCCCAGTTACTGGCTAGTTATAATTCCTGTAGAAACAGGCAATAAGCTCTGCAGAAAAAAGCTTAAGTATGCTACTGATAGTACATGACGGATAAATTCTAGCAGAAAGTTTGTCTGAAACAAATAAGGAAGAATGGAGAAATATTTTTTCATCATTGTTTTTTTGCTACCTTTAATATACCATCCTTGTTTATAACTGTCATTTCCAGCTGAAGAAGTGTACATTATTTCAAACTTATTTTGTAAGCTAGACAGACAGCAGGGAAATAAAATCGCAGTAAGTAAACTCACTCAGAAATTCATAATTGAAGCTTTTCAAAAGCCTGCCTAAAAGCAAGTTACAGCATTTTCTCTAACTGGAAACTAATGGAAGCTTATGAAACACATCAGCTAAATTGGGGAAAGTCCACGACATTTGCTGCAGTCTTCATTTCCCCATTCATTGTGCTGTCACGGAAAGTGCTAAAGCTTCCTTCAACACAATGAGTAAGCACAAGAAGAACAAAGGATTCAAGATTAATAACCAGATAGCTTATTGTATTTTTGTGATTCAGGAGCATCTTTATGTCTAAAAGGGGGTTGTTCTATTGTTTAGAGGGGTCTGAAAAACTGGTAAGAGCGCTTTTATTATGTAAATTTCCATATGTTTTTTAGTCTGCCCTTTTCAGGAATTCATTTGCTGCTTGCATTCATTTATGTTTCAATCACTTATTCATATACTATAGTGTTATCATTCTCTCCCCACCCTCAAAAGATTGCCTTGTATAGCTAATGGAATCAATACTTCAGTCTGAGGGGACTCTATCCCAGACTTCCTATTGTTTTGTGGTTGATTTGATTTTATCTCAAACTACAGCGGTATCAAGCAATATTTTCTCGTCTGTTTGACAAGTCTATTGCTGGAATTTTTCTTCCTTCTTCATTGTTTGGACTGAGCTTATATTAGACCACTATTTATTTTCATTTCCTAATTAGTCTTCAGCTGACCCAGAGTCGTATTATAGATGTGATGAGTTATATCTATTTTTTTCTCATCCAGGCTGTAACTAATTTAAAGTGATAATGTTGGTGTCAATCAAAGACACTGTTGATAGTATTTGAATAATAAATATTCATAATTAACTTAGTGCATAACAACTTCAGATATAATTAAATTGGCTTAACCTTTAACATATGATTCAACCTGTTGATACCAAATACTCACAGTCAGTTGAGTTTCTGGTAAATAACACAAAAAACAATAGAAGTGGAGTCCAAAATTCTAAGCTTTTGTATTAAAGATGAGGAACACCCCAATTAGGCACACAACTTAATGAAAAATGAATTTTATTTCATTCTGAAACCCATGCTCACATTCTAAGGAAATTAATTAATATGCTGGATGATGAGGCAGCTCTCCTGAAGCATCTTTAGATGCTGTAGTTTTTTGTTCATAAGGATACACAGTCACTCTCATTCAGTATGACAGAGCTTTGCCTAACTTGTGTAAGTAGAAAAAACCACAATCAGGCTAATTTGATTTTAATCTTATTCAGTGTATCTTGACGTGCTTGTTGATCTTTTTGTTCCCTGTCTAAACTGCAATTTATAACAAATATTATGCTGCAATTTTGTGAATTTAAAGAATTTAGAAGACTCTTCAGCCATTCAAGAGAAGTATCTTCCTATTCTCTCTGCCTTGCTAAAATGTGTCAGGCCTAAACACTTTAGATGCTCACAAGAGATGTTTTGACTTCAGATTTTTCGGACAAATTCTTATTGTAAACAAACTGAAAAGGATGAAAGTATGAAAGTACAGTTAAGGGAGTTCTTGTTTATCCGTGTTTGATGGCATTGTGATATAGTAACAAAAGCAATTTTTTTTGGTGATTACTGTCTATGAGAAATAAAAAGGTTTGAAATACACTTTATTATACTGGTCTATGAAGAAGGAAAGGGATTATTTGAAATAAGGATTGGCAAGACAAGAAGACTCTTCATAATCAGAACTATCACACCACAACTCTAAATCTTCTTGGTCTTTATAGTGAAATGAGATAGATAGATAGATAGATAGATAGATAGATAGATAGATAGATAGATAGATAGATAGATATAGATATAGATATAGATATATAACTATATCTCCAAAGTTATGACTGAACTTTGCATGTCAAGGTATAATTTATAATAAACTTTAAGACAAATATGGTCATTTACAGAACTAAGAAAGTCCTAGAAAATATCACTTTTCAAAGTGATACTTCAAAGATTAACGTCCTGAGGAGTTTTACTTTATATTGAAAAACATATTCTAATTTAAAATGGCCACAGCAAAAAATGTTATTGATTGTATTTCACTTTGTAAAATATAACTAAAATAGAACAAACAATCTGAATTCTGTTTCAGAGTGGTTTCAATAAATGCAAAGAGCCACATGAGATATATTTACCCACTAACTCTACTGTTTGCTTACTGAACATGCAGTACTCCAGAGAGACCTTTAAGAATACAGACACTGATGTAGATCAATTTTTTTGCCTCATCCAATGACATATCTCATTTTAAATAAATAAAGCAAATATTTACCCATATTAAAATAAACCAATTCTTTATTTGGAAGAGGATACAGGGAGGATAACTTAAGAAACATTACCTGTTAAAGGTGAGCAAAACCATTTCTGTATTGTGGTCAGACTCGGCTTATCAATTCAGTTGAAAACTGTGCATATTTTTAGTGAAAAAGGCATAAGAAAAGAAAGAAAACATTTGACTTTTGTAACCTCAATGTGTTTCAAGGGCAATTCAGTTTTTTGTTGCAAAATATCTGTTTTCTATTGGACTTACTAAAAGGGATAGTATAATAAATAAACAAATCATTTATTTTCAGGTCAAATAAGTCTGTATGAAGGCAGACTCTGAAAACCACTTATCTACCTATGTATTCATATTTTGGTTGCAGAATAAACCAATTTATTGTTTCTGCAATTTTACCCACAATGGATTTCAACCACCAGAGGAATGTGTGGCAAAAGATAAAGAACTTTATCACTGCATATGCAAATATAACATGCCTTTAAAACACAGGATTTGCCTCTCTATTTATGAGAACCACTTTTATGTGTGCTTGTCATCTAAAGGATTTTGAGGAAACTTTTTTTTTCCATTTTTTCTGGAAAATCTACAGAAGCACTGACTTAGTGCAGAAATTCAGCTGAGTGCTAGGACAGGTCAGTTCTACTCACATCTGAGGGGTATTACAGTAGCATGGGAGACCATTACCCATGGATTTTGGCTAGGTTTCCTCCTTTGACATCACATTCCTGGTCTCCATGACCTTCAGATAGGAACTTTTCTGATTCCAGCATGGCTTATCCCAAGGTACAAGCTTTGATATGTATGGACCACTAAGATAAAAGACCAGAGAAGAGTGGGAATTCGTATTAAAATCAGCCATTTGAGCCCATGATAGTAAAAATCTATGGTTAAGCATCAGAGTTTCTTAGCATGGTGGTCAAACCCCTAGCTGTATGGGGTCTGCAGCTCCAAAGCTAGTTCAGTCAAAAGAGTAACAGAACAGGAATCCATCTGAATACAGACTGTTGTGAATGCGGGATGGATTTGGACTCTGAATGTTTTCTATCTATCTAATGAAAAAAAAAAAAACATTATTGGCTGTCACAGTTAATGGGCAAGCATATAGCTAGAAATAAAGAATAAAATTGCCTGGTGAGCTAAACAAAGCTTGCGTAGTTTTAAATTACAGTAATAAAAATGTCACAGGTAAGGGAACAATAATTTTTGTCCACATTTTGGAACACAATCTGTTCAATCAAAAATTAAAACATCTGTTCTGTTACTGCTATTTCCATCTTTGAACCATGCTGGCCCTTTATAAATCAGCTAGAGCAGAGAAAAAACATAGTAGCATATTTTTTGACTGTGTCAAATCCTGCCATTTAGGATCTGGGTTTCTTTTATATATATTTAGTACATGTGTTTGATGCTTTTGTGTGAAACTGTTTTCATTTTGTGCTGTCTAGTGTAATATCTGGAGTCATGCATCAGTTGTTGTTGTGAATAAAGATTTACTGGGGAAGGCTCAAATAAGGAAAGGCTGTCATGTTGCTGTGACAAATCTAATGTGTGAAGCAATCATGTTCCTGTAAAAATACATATTTATGTAGATATAATATCTTTATTTACAACAATTATATTGAAAGCTATTTCATGACAGCTGCTATCCAAAGAACCTTTTCCTGTTCTCTCACTTCATGGGGATGATTGTACTTTTCTTTTAAAAGAATCTTAATATCTTCTTTTAATTTATTTTCCTTTTTAACTCAGATATACATGAATACAGACACTCTAAGTCATATTCAGATGGAGTATGTTCTTCCCAACTTTCTCTGCCTTATTAACAGAGAAGTGCAGGTGCTTTTGATGACAGACTTGAACTACTTTACCAAACCAGTGGGAAACATAAAGGAGAGAGAATTGGCCAGTGTTTCAGCTGTCTAAAGAATACCCAAAGGTCTGGTAAGGAGTTTAGAGAGTTTAGCTCAGTGGGAATCAGCCTATTAACTCCTTTGGAGTCTGGATTAGGTTTATGAGAACAATTCATTTTCACCCTAAACAAATATGTCTGTTGCAGAACTGATGGTTATTCTTCAGTGATTCATAAGAAAGCATTTCATCCTGGTTACATCTGGGACAGAGTTAATTTTCTTTCTACTCATTGCTGTGTTTCAGATTTGGTATGAAATGCATGTCAATAATGCATATTTTTTCAGTTGTTGATAGGTGATGTTTATACAATTCAGCTTCCCATAGAAGATGAGAAGGAGCACAGTCAGAATGGCTAATGGAATATTCCATATCATAAACGTCACGTTCAGTATATAAACGGAGGTTGGTCGCAGGGTGGTAATACGTGATCTCTGTCCTGGTCAGGCTGGGCAACCAGTTCACTAGGCGGTGAGAGTGACTTCTATCTTGCATATTCTTTTACCACTGTAATTATTATTGTTATTTTCCTTTTTCATTATTGTTCTATTAAACTGTCTTTATCTCAAATCACGAGGCATTTTTTCCCCTTTCCCCTCTTTTTCTTCCTCTTCTCCCTACCCTTCTAGCCGGGGGAGAAAGGGGAGTGAGCGAGCAGCTGCATGGTCCTAGTTGCTGCCTAGTTAAAACACAAGACGTACATGATGGATAGTGGTTTGAATATTCTCCTGATATAAAGGTTGCATGAGATTTTCTTTTGGGGATAAAAAGATAATTGTATTTGAATAATCGGACCATACATGTTGAATTATAGGAATATTTGACTGCAGAACTGACCAGAACCTTCCATTTCTGAATGCAGACATCTGAAGTACACTTTTTCACAAGGATGCAACTACACTAAACTTTAGTTGATGTTTCTAAGGAAGTAGCTCATTTCTTTCCTGCAAAATGTGAAAGATTCTTTGTCTGGGGAGTATATCCAGCAAGTGAAATATGCCAGAACAAAGAAGGCCTATCCAGTGTAACCTATGCTTTATCATCCACCAGCTCTCTCAGACTATTTATCAACTCTTTTTTATAGAAAATTGTTCTCCCTCATAGAAGGTTGTTTTTCCTCAAATGAAGAAGACCTCCTTTCAAGTGTTTGGTTCATCCTTGTTTCATACTTTCAGCACTTTTCTCCTGTTAAACTGTACATTTTAGCCTCCAGGTTTCACAAATTTTTGTGTGTTCAATAAACTAAAACAATCTAAGTCATTACTCTTGGATTACACAGTTTTGAGACCACAATATTGCTATTGTGTCTTACCCTGGGAAATAATAGGTTTTCGTACATTCAGTGCAGCAACAGACAACTGTGTTCACAAGAGAGCTACACTTACAATGGCCACTTAGGCTTTCAAGCTGATGTTACTGCTCTGCTGGGTCTGAACCTTTGAAATCAAAATATATTTAGCAGTGTCCAGATCTGATTGTGTAAAATACAAAAATGAAAAAACAATCTGTGCTGCACTCAGCCTCGATATGAGGCTGCAAAAATCTCAGAAGAGAATAGACAGAAAAGAAATGAAAGAAAAAAAAAAAGGAGGAGGAAAAAATAATGTCTTAAATAGCCTTTACTGGCAATTAAACTTGAGGCGAGCTGTTTAGACACACAGATTCTCATGGGTGAGTGATATGCAGCTTCTCTACAGCCTGTGGCTAGAGCTGCTAATAGATGCCCAGCACACCTCTAAATCTAAGAGGCTTTGCGGTAATCCCATGAGGATCCCTCACCTCCTGTCTCAGAAATATTCTCTATCTCATACTGCATTTTCTTTTGCTATAATGTTTATTTTAAAATCAAGCAACATTGCTTGTGTTTAAGTGGATTTATTCTCTGGGTAGCATATGTGTAATAAATCACTGAGAACCCGTGGGATTATTCTAGTGACTTTGTTCAAGATAGCTGACCAAAAAATAATCACAATAAATCAATTGATTAAGATGTACAGTAAATATAGCCTTACAGCTTGATAGGGAGAGTGATTCTAGCAAAACGAGTTAAGTGGCTCCATAGGACTCATGGCAGTTTTTCTTGAAGACTTCAGAGAGGAAGAAAAGAAGTTTAACAAGCACTGCTTGAAAAATGTGAGTGCCTGCTAAGGCTCATTCTTTTCTGTTTATGCCTTGTTTGCTGGGTACTGTTTTCTTCTGCTGCCATGGAGTCAATAGTCTTCATACAGACCAAATGAAGGTGGCCTTAAATATTAACAGCCCACCCAGATAAAAAGCAGCAGGAGGTGGATTTACATGATCTATCTCTGGGCTGGGCATTTAAGACTTTCTTACAGACCTACCCGCCTCCTACAACAATGCTGTGTATGAGTGACTAGTACCATTCTGTGCTGTCCTGTCAGTTGTCATTACTATCATTTTCTTTTTCATTCTTCTTCCTACATGTGGCATAACATTTAAAATACAGAATATGCACTAACTCCTTAGGACACCTTCTGACTAATGACTTCCTTGCCTGACTTGTTACTGCATCTTTCTAAGCTGTGACCAACTTGATCTACATTTGATAGAAAGTGAGAACACTTGGCAATACGTCTTTATGTTTGGTTTTTCCAGTTGATATTGATGGAAATTGCAAAAACAGGTAAAATAGCCTATTTAGTGTTTCAAACTAGACAAGGAGTAGGCAAAATCTGTTATTTAAATGGGAATTATCCACTTGTCTTTGCTCTTGACTACACTTGTTGATTTCCCCCATTATACATATAAAGTAAAAAAATATGGGATACCTAATTTTAATGCGCAGCAACTGTGTACATTAAAGCCAAAAAGTCAGCCTGTTTTTCATCGTAGTTGGATGGAACTTAGTTAACACCTGCTGTTTCATTTGCATTTTCATATCCATTTCTATATAAAGAGAAGAGAATGAGGTTTGCCATCAAGTGTCTCACACTGGGACTGTTATGCATTTAATATTTATGGCACTTTTAACTGCATTCTAAAAATAACTGGGATTTTTTTCCGAACAAAAGCAAAAGATACTTCGTATTGGGGAAAAAAAAAAAGGAGTAATGGTAAAAGGTCTATTTGGAACAGGTGGTGTAAATCAGCAGTTTCACTAACTTCTACATTGGTTTTAAACTAGGAAGAGTTTTTTCACTGGTTTGACTAAAGAAGTCAAGTACTTTTAAAACAGCTAACACGAGCAGCAAGGTGAATGATTGCAGGTTTAAATGTGTTTGAGTAGTCCTTCTCCACCTACTACATGTGGCCTCAGGGAAGGGGATGAAAAGCCATAAGATAGAGTAGAGCAAATAAAACCAATAAAAGAAGCAGTATCTGTAGGATAGTATTACATCCATCTTTGGAGATCTGTAAAGCCCATGGACCACCGCAGCCACTGAAAAACAACATTAATCTGAGGCAGACAAAGATGCCCTCTACAAAGGGAAGCAGAATAAGTTTTGATCGACAAGTTTATACAAAAAAACATTTTAGCTTTACTGCCATGGGTATAGTGAAATTGTCCAGCCATTGTCTTTTCTGGCTTTTATGAGATAGCTGTTCTATAAAATGTGTCATATGAAATCTTCATAAAAAACATCTCAACTTTTTATTAAAAGCTCCAGATCTGGCTTCTAAAGGGAATGCAGCTTGACCATTCACAAAAATTTCTTCCTGACAGCTTATTTTGTGTATACTCTTTGCCTTCTTACCATTTGTTTACCAGCTCTGGATTTTTCCCTTGGTTTAATATATAGTCAACATTTTATCTACAGACATCTTGAGAAGGAATAGAAATCTACATCAAGGTTTTTTAATCAACACTTAATCGCATGTATTTCTGTTTGCTCTCCAGTGGTCATGTTTGAAAACACCTTACGAGCAGAACGCTTGACAGATACGGCAGAGAGTGGGAGGAAAACAAGTAAAAGTGCCTTTGTATCAAAGTATCTCAATGAAAGGTACATTGAGATGTTCAAGTGTCTGTTTTATCCTTTTCTTTCTCTTATCTTTTTCCCCTTTGTGGGCAAAATTATTTCTAAATTCACCACCACTTTTTGTTCCCCTTTCATAGCATTGTTCCCATGGCATTAAGCAAGATTGATGTTAGCCAAAAATATTCACCCATTAAGAGTTAAAAGGAGATCTGCATGGGGCCAGACTGTACTGCATCTGTCTAGCATGAGGCTGCTGTGCCATGCTCCAAAGCATCTGGCACTGGCCACTCAGAAAAAGGATGGTGGATTAGATAGATCATGGATGTAATCCACTTTGACAAGATCTATGTTCCTGTGACTCAAGGAACATAATCCAATTATTCAAAGGAGGAGGCACACTGTATTTAAAAACACAGTCTCTTGTGTTAAATTTCCACCTGAAGCAATATGATAAATACAGCATGTGTTGTATGTAAAGCATGTGTTAACGAAACATGGGTTTTCAGACCTTATTTAAAAGTGCATTAAACATGGATTTCTGTATTTTTCTGCTAGGATTTTTTCTAAAAGGGCAGAATGGCTAAAATATAACCCTTGTCCTCCAGACTCATATATTACAATGTTTGATAAAACACAATTTTAATGACAAGGCTACATTAAAGAGGAAAACATAGATATAAATTTTGCCTTATGCATGATCCTGATTGTTTTAAGACAATTAGCTCTCTCCACACCTAACTCTAACGTGCAGCAGAAAGTCCTGGTTGTTAGGCCAGAAAAAAAAAAAAAAACAACTTTTGTCTTATGTCCTTGTAGCTTTTTTTTTGCTTTTGCATTTTTATTATTTTTTTGCAAAAAAAAAAAAGTGTGTATTTTTTAAGGTTGCAGTCTGACTTCACTCCTTAATTAATGGAGAAAAATCTTTGAATAGTGAGTGGATTCTCTCTGACCTGATAAGGCATCCAGCCCAATTACAGTTTTTCACGTAGTTCAGAAACCAAGAGGAGAGTGTGTGGATTCTTTGATGTTTGGTGGTGCAGTGCAAACTGAATGACTGTAGTGCAAATAACAACCTCAGAGCAAGCACTGAGAATCTCTCTTACCCTCCACACTCATGAAATATCCAAATAAATTATCAAATACAGATGAGGTTGGCAAACAAGTTAGAGAGAATGGAAGGCAAGGGCAGGAAAAGGAAGAAAGAAAGGCAACAAACCACGTGTACATCCACTGTTTTCCCTTAGTAAATGAAGCTGAATAGTGAAGCATCAACCACCATGGGTCATCAGATCATCAGGCAGTTTAATCCTTGCTATTTCTTTGAGCACTTTAAATCAGTTGTGAATTGGGTCCTTGACTATAGTATCACTGGATCCTCTTTCATCATGTGTGAATGATTTGTGATTTTAGAGGAACAGAGTGGCAGATACTCATGTATGCTTGCATACAGCTCAATTTAAATTATTTCTCTCTATTCCACACCACATATTCAACAGAATGGTGTGTAGAACATTGTCTACACACCATTCAGCTGTTCTTCTATGCTTTCCCATATTTGACCTGTTACTGCTTTTTCAGGATTAATTCAGACAAAGGAAGACCCCTTCTACATTCAAATCCCACCTTAAAATTCACCTTTATCAGAAAGTTGGTCAGCTGGTAGTCAACTCATAATGCCCAGAACAAGAGATGTTTTGAGACTTTATAAACATTTCAGCAGCAAAATATGGATGATTAAATACTGTGTTATCAGAAAAGATTTGTTGACTTAAAATGGTATGTCTTCCTCACTTCTGAGGTGTCCGTTTTGTGGTTATTACAAGTAATAACAAGTAGTTATATAACAGCACTGAGAGAAAAGGATTTACCGTTATTAAAAAGGATCTATAGCAAATTTCCCCCTGCACGGGGGAAAAATTTAACTGAAACAGCAAATCAGCAACTTGTTTCTGGATATCCCATATGAGCCATTTAACTAGCTAGATATAAACAGTTTATTACTTGCAATCTGTGGGTCACGGCTCTTTTGGTTGCGGTCCCAGCCGTAATATCTTGCAATAAGGTGTTATACAAATTGATCTAATGAATAACAGAGAAGACACGAACCAAAACTGAATCTCATGAACCTCTTGAATCCACTTGAACATGCCCTTACATTGCAAAGCATAATGTAAGCTGTCTGCTTAGAGGTCAGAAACATAACACTATGTGAACATAGTGGGGTATTCTCTTCACATTTTAGATGTGTATGGTTGCTGCTTCCATCAGACAGTGAAGCAAAACACCCAAAAAAACCCATAACATTAATTGTTCACTGCCTCAGTCTTTTGGAATAACTCACAGCTGCTACTGAGATAAAGACTACTGCTATCAGAAAGATCTGAGTTACAACTGACTCCATGCATTTTTGGAGATCCTTCCTCATCCATAAAGTCACCTAAACAAAACTAGTAATGCTATGTACAGTGGCACCACTGCTTTTTTTCCAATGCTAACATGATCGTTATTATAGTTCTTCTTACCCCATCTGCATGATTTCATCCTTGTGTACAGAACAGCAATCTGGGATACGACCATATGACTCCACAGTGTCAGGGAAAAAAAAGGAATAAAAAAAAAAAAAGACTCCCCAGTTTGTGCCTTCTGTTAAATTCTAACCTAATCTTCCACAAAAGCCTGGTATTTCACAAATGGAAATTTTTTTTAGAAGACTGTACATTCAGACATTGCATTGATTTGCATCTTAAAGTTATTTTCATTTTAAGATCATATTTATACCAGCTTTGCACTACAGGTGGAAAACCTTGATTTATGGGAGATAAATCAGATGTTGAGCAATTAATTAGATCCCTCTATTTCTCCCCAGTGTCCTTTCACAATTATCAGCTTTACCTGAACCTCTTATACCTTCTGGATGCTCATTTTCTAAGAGGTTTGTCCTGGAAAGTGATAACCCTGCTTCATCCTACTTCAGCTCCTATTCCTTTGTTTTCACACCCGCACATCTAACTGGAGAACTTGTCTTCTTACAGCCTTCAGCCTCATGTTCTATCACTTACTAAACAAGTCAATTCTTTCTTGACAGGCATCTTCAACAATTTTGTATTAATAATTCTCTAGATAAAACATAGAACACAGGAGATGCACAAATAATTGTGAAAACTTTGACCACGGCAGTATGTCCTATTCCTATTGCCAAGAATTGAATCTTCAATCCAAAGCTAACATTGTGTTTATAGTCCAAGTCTAGAAGCTTAAGGCTGCTGCAGAAGACAATGAAACTGTTCCTAATGTAGTTTCTCCTTCTCTTTGCCCATGATGATAATTACGTCATGATAAAATGGCTCTTCAGCCAATGGAATTTTAATCTTTCTTTGGAAAAGTAGTTTTCAATGCAATATGTTTACATAAAAAGAGTTCAAAGCCAGATTTTGATTCCTCACCCAGATTTCTCAGGGCTCTGCAGGCAATAACTTTTGCAAGAGGCAAGGTCTACTACTCAGGCATATCACTGCTATATCTCAGGTGTGTAAAAAAGCAGGTGGGTAAGCTCATTCAACAGGGAACTCATCACTAGTGGGGCAAAGGAAGTAAACATGCATACACGTTGGCCTTCTGAATGTGAGGTGTCCCCATTCCCATACAACGTGTGTGCCTTGTACAAAATTCTCCTGTTCAGAGTCCTTAGTCAATAGCAATTCTCTCTTAGAGAGCTCTAAGAAAAACACCCGTGGAGGAAGAAAGCAAAATGACTGAGAATTAAAATAGTCATTGTTACAGACGTGTGCAACCTAGAACTAGTCATTGAGGGTGCCGCTTTGATAAGGCAGTGAACTACAAAGCCATTTTCCTGGGTATGAGTATAATTGTAACAGTGAAAATTCAAAGCAGTGAGACAGTTCCCAATAATTGGAGGGTGGATCATCATGTCTTATGGGTCACACTTTTGCTTACTTGTGTCGTTTCCCCTCATTCTTTCCTTTCCCTTTCTAAACAGCTGAGGCAACAAAGCTGTAAAAGAAAATGAAAGAAATAAAGTTAAAGCAGTGTGACTAAATGAAGTTGGCAGCAGTCCAGAAGAGCTGATATCAGAGTGGGGAGACCTGAGGCTCTCATGGCTGTAAGCTCTGGTGGGTCATCTATCAGCCGAACAAGACAGTTTTAATGGATGGTAAATAATGAGTTCACTTCCAAAATTTTGTGGGTGGGACGAGGAAGTGCTTGCGGCGCTAATGCCCTGTTTTGTCTTCTGTTGGACTCAGCATGAACAGCAGAGGACTGAGAGCAGTCACCAGCCAGTTGTGCCTTTCCCCGAGGCTGGGGTCAGACACGCTCACTTAATTATCAGCAGATGAACATGACGAGCAGGGGTCTCATAAATTCTTGTCTTTGGTGCAGTTCCATTATTAACGTCAGCTGTAAACATCCATTCAGAGAATAGATTAGTCCACCATAAAGCTCTTCAGAAACCTGCTTCTATGTGCGTGGCTGTCATCTGACTGACCGTGACAAGTAAGCCCTAGCTGGGCTTTCTAAATACACCAAAGAAGCATCCAGAACAAGCAATACAGAGACAAAGCATTTCTGTCATAGAAATTCTTCATCTCCTACAAGCATAGACTTACTGAAGAAAATATACATTTGTAATATGCATTTGTAATATTACATCCATATAGAGGCTTTTTGTACTTAATATATCTTCATGTAGTGCTTTATAAAATATAGCAGCTGAATAGATTTCATTTTAGCGACAATACTACTTACACTATATTAACTCTTTTTCCTCTTTGAAACATATTGCTGCAACAATGGCATTTTGTTAACACTTTTATAGTAATATCTACAAAAATATGTATGTTGAGCAACTATTTTCCTATGGTGGTCTAACTTTTGAGTCAATAATAATTTTTTTTGATATCAAGCACAAAAAGCTGTCTAAAATGTAACACATTTTCCCCTTGTTTATGATATCTGTGAACCTACTTCCTCTTTTTTTTTTTACTTTATTAAGAGTTTATTTCACGTCAAATCTCAGTCAGTACTTTTCTTTATAGCTTACTTGCAGACTTCTGAAGACAGGGAGCTAACCAATATATTATCTTTTTCTCCCTACTGCAAAAGAAGGGCTATTTTACTGCTTAAACTGTGTTCCGAAAAACCTTATTTGCAGCAGCAACCAGTTATTCCTATGCTATATAATTTCCATAGCAACAGTGCTTACCATGAGAAACAGTGCCCTAATTGCCTGAACCATGTACAATAGCCTGCAAATGTTAGAAGAAAGGAAGTAACCTGTTGCAAGTAATTTTCTAAACCTATAAATCATCCCTGGAACTCCTTTTAATCTTTCTGGGAAAGTGCATAGTACATTGAAAGTTTCCCTGGTTTTAGCAGAAAACGCAGGCAATGATACCATGGCTTTCCACCCTCTTTCACTTACAATATATTTAAATTTTCAAAATGGCTTGTGCAAAAATGTATCTACTTATATAGCTACTTCTTTTAAAACTACTGGTTTGTAAAAACTAGGATTATTTCTTGTTAATTACTAACTTTGAAAGAAAGCAGTATTAATATTAATTCCTCAGAGCAAAACTTCAGTCAATCTTTGAAGGCACTTTTGCAATTCCTATTATGTCTATATCAGTTCAGGCAGAAAAAAGGGACTTCTTATATCCCCAGGCCTTCCTCTAACTTTCTCATTGAGACCCCAGCTTTAGACTCCCTAAGTATGGAGTAAAGATAATATGTGAGCAGGACCACCACAGTGCATGCTTTGTCCAGCTAGAAAATTAGTTAACTACTTCCATAGTAATTTTTTTCATTTCTGGGAGTATCAGCAGTAAAGCATTCATTTCCATTTTCTCAGTAACTTTCATGGAAATTTTTCTTGCCTGAAGGTTCAGAGAGTGCTTTTGCTCTCTGTAAATGAGCAGGCTGTGCACTAGGGACTAAGGATTTAGCAGGAGGAAGTTGTTAATGTGGCCAGCTCAAAGTACAGCACAACTGAAAATGTGATGCTGTATTATATTTTGAGTATTAAGTTGTCATTGTTTCCACTGCTGAAATCTCCTAACTGCTGACTTTTTTCCACAACAAATATGCAACTTGATGTCTTTGTGCCTTGCTTTGGTTTCCCAATGCATGATCACTACTCCATGCTGAGTTTTTTTTTGCTTCAGAGCAGTCTCTCTTACTTCCATTTTTTGGTTTTTTGGGTTTTTTTTCCCTATCCCTGATTATCAACCGCTAACTTGCTTCCAGCTGCAATCTCAGAGGCAACAGACCAGCTTGCTCCCTTCTCCATCAATCCTCTGAGGTCCTTGATCCAGTGCCAGCAGATATAGGAAGAGTCATGATGACCTCCTTCAGATGTCGTGAGTCGCTCCTCTGGCCCGTAGGTTGTAGGACCAGGCTGTTCTGAAGCCTATTGCAGAATTACACAAGATACGCAGAGGTGAATAAGGAACTTCTCAATCTCAATACATATCCACAAAGGGTGAGGGACATAATCCCCTATGTAGATGTGACTCAAAGGGCAGAAAACATAGAAAATATTATAATTTATACTATACAGCAGTACTAAAGGCGAAATACTCATTTACTCTTCAGACTAGAGTCACATTCAGTTTCACGGTGAAATACAAGCAAAACAACTTTTTCCTCTTAATGATCTCCAGTGGAATCAAGCACTTGAGAATAACTTGGTAAAGAAAGGGCAGAAGAGACCATCTTACAAGCAGCCTGAAAGATTTGTGCAATGTACTTCCCACACACTGAGGCTGGAATACAGAGACCTGAGGTTTAGCACCCAAGAACATTTTAGACAGCCTCTCATGGTAATCAGTAGAAAGAAACTAAAACTGCTTAAGTGAAAAACAGAACAAAATTAAAAGAGATCACTGCTGGTGGGTTTTAAGAATGAACACAAGCCTTGGCTGTGACAGTTCAGATTTTAAAACTAGTTTTAAGGGGGTTTTTATGTTGTACCTTACAGGCTCCCCTTCTTCATTCATGTTGAATGGGTTACATTATCTTGGTTCATTTGCCACCTGTTGCCACCCTTACCTCTAGGGTAGGTTTTGTTCCTTAAAAGATCTTTTCCGTTAAAAAAGTCAACCAATTACCCATGAAATCTTATCTTAAAATACACAGAGACCCTCAATAACAGCCATTCACATCAGCACCATTTTATTTGCCTTTGTCTAAACTGACTGCCACAACATGTTTATTTTATGAAGGGGGACGTTTGGCTTGCGGACATCCAGTCAATGTCTACGTCAATAGCAAAATGTTTTCTCCAAACTCTGACATTTGGATTTCAAATACCAAGACATTCAATATTCAGTATTAATGTCCATGCACTTCTGTCAGGTAACCCTTTGCCTGCTGACATATCTACCAGCCTTGTGGTAGGACTACTAAAAGTACTCTATTCACTCCTTTTACTTTGAGAAATTACTTTGGTGTTCCAATGCATCTGGAAAAGGCAGCCTGCCTTCACCAAAGCTGTCTCATTCCCTTTCTCTGTGTTGTTCTATGTGCTGCTGGGCCCCAGGTAACTCTTTTTTCATGGTTGTACACTTGCCCATGCTTGGATGGGGTTCTTGACCATGAGGGTGTGATAAATAGCGCAGAAATTGTCATCTTAGAGTGACATTCTTGATCTCTGACAAGCATGTGGAGGGACAAGGTGCTGCTAGATTTTGGCATAGAGCAAAGAGCATGAAGGGTGGCAGGGAAGAGAAGAACAAGGTGTGCAATACATAGAGGCACTCCACAGCTTCTGCCTGCCTGGCCTCTTCAGCTCATTGGGACAGCAGCAGGAGAAGCCCAGGAGGATCACTATGCCAAGACCCTCCTGAGCAGCCCTTCTGTGGAGGGCTACACTGGACTCAGCTCACAGTTGGAGGGAATTTTTCAGCATGATGATGAGAATTAGAAAGAGATTGGGCAAAGAGAAAAGAAGCATGAAACAACATACAGACAAAGCAGATAAAGTAATATTTGATACATAATGTGACAGTTCTCCTCAGATTTCGCTCCCTGTGAAGATCAGAAATATAACGAAGACAGAAAAGAGGATTCACATCAAAATACCTCCAACTTTGGTTTTTTACCAAAATCTTCTCTCCCCTTACATATTGCACATTAAATGAGTTCCCTTAAGACCTGAGAGAAAAAGAACAAAGATATAACTGTGGACAAGCAAGTGGGCAGAACTATTGTTGATATTTCATGAGAGCAAATGGAGACTCAAGGGTAAAGATCTTTTGTTTAGTGATTATCAGAGAAAGAAGAAGGAAAAACAACAGTCTGAGCCAGAACAAGTTTTCTATCATTTTTTTCTGCTTTGAGCAATGCCACCTGACCGGCTCTGTGAAGTTCTACAGGTTTCATCTCAGGAAAAGTGAAACCAATACTTCTTCCAAAGCATGTGTGTACACACACACACATCCTACATTTATGTCTAGGGGTCCCACGGGTGACACCACAGTGTTGGTAACTGAGCAGTTATAAAACCCAACCTAAGGGCTTGCAATCTAAGCAGACAAGACAAAGTATGAACAGGATGTGATTTCCCTTCAGAAGTTTCCAGAGCTAAAGGTAGATTGAGGCTAGGATCCTCTTCCTTAGGGGGGAATATCTTATATGCTTGACCTCTTCTTACTCTTCTGTAAGCATCCACTGAGAGTTAGAGACAGGATGAAGACTAGATGGACCTTTGATTTGATCTAGTACAGCTGTTCTCTTCTAGTGACATAATTCCACTTTCCATCTCTGTTTCTGAGACTGTTTCTGGCTCTTTACTGCTAAGTTGTAAAAACCAACAAATCAGAAAATGCTAAGGCAATTGCTCTCTCTTAAAGCTTTACTTCAGGCAACTACATTTGGAAATTTTGGCCATAACTGTTCATATGGGTAGACTGTTGGTTAGGATTCAGGTTGCCAGAGTGTAAAAGGCAAGATCTGGCAGTATCGTTTAGTGACCTGGTAACTCATCAGAAACAGCATGCAGTGTATACCTTACAACATGCTTCCTGCTGCTCTCCAAAGTTCAGCACACCTTTCAGCTGAATACCAAAAGTCAGATTTAATAAATGACCTGAGGTAGTAGCTGAGTTCTCAGAAGTAGCCAGAGAGCCAGGTTCACTGGCAGGCTTGCTGAAAAGTGGGTCCACTACCTGCAAGAGTCACTGTTTTCTCACTTTGTAATTCACTATTTTTCCACATTGCTGTGTGATTTAGTTGTTGGTCTCACCTGTTAGTTTCTGCTGGAATTCCTTATCACAAGCTACAGATTTCAAGTAAGGAGTGACCTGAGATGCAATAGCGAGATAGCAGTGTTCATTGTGCTTGTATATCTTTGCTCGCTTTGAAGTTGAGGAACATTTTATCACAGATAAGTGTGGAGCAATTTGGTTCACTGCAGATGCTGCTTCTGCTTTGAACAGGACCCTCCTTTTCTTTCCTCACCCCAACCTAAATCCCTCCCTGGCTGACCCAACATAAAATGCTTTTCAAAATCCCTGTTCCCAGCAGTAGCACCCTTATAGCTGTCCTGTCTCCAAGCGACTGGCAGCTCCTGCTTCACATTGCTGTTTTGCTCTGTGCTCTCAGTGAAGTGGGAGTCAATTCTGCACAGCAAGGGCTGCTTAGATCAGAGAAGCAGCCCTTCACAAAGCAAGTCCATAAACTCCCCAGATTTTCTTTCCAGCCAAAGACTTAGACTCTCCAAGTGAATAGTCTGTTGCTTGATGGCGCTCCACTCAGGAATGCAAAACATTTTTAACACATACCAAATTTCCAACAAGATGAGATCTGCAATTATTTTGCCATTTAACACCCTGCTTTCTTTACCTAGGTTTTCTGTACTTTTCTGGGTTTAGTTTCTTCCAACTAACTTGATGTCTTAAAAAACAGCACTGTTTCAGAGCAGCAATAAATAGCCTCAGGCTACCACTTTCACCCTAACAGAAACAACTGTTCAAAAGCGAAGAGAACATAAGTAACTGAGATTTTTTTATTATCTTTTTTTTAAGAAAGCTCTCTCGTTGCTTTTTTTGTTTATTTTCCAGAGGACCTTACTGAGGATAAACTGAGTTGTAAGGCATGGTCTGGGGATGAAGTATTGGAGGCGAGGCTGTGCAACTATCTACTCAGTGCTGGATAAGGGCAATATTAAATAGGACTAATGAGCTTGAGTGAGTCAAATGACCTTTCCTCATTTGCTACAAACAGCTTTGTTCCTATGATTCAGTTGGTTGCTCAATAAAGGTTGTGCAGCTCATTTGCTGTATTTTTTACACCAGAAATTAATAAATGAGGCCACAGTGTTCTGCATCTATTCGGTGACCCACTGGTAAGCAATTTTAGCTACCTGCCTACTATTTGGATGAGGGCTTGTGCTGCTGAAGCCTTTCAGTAACATTGTAAGGAGCGATACATAAAGCCACTCAAGAGTGTCAATCACACCTTCAAACAGCTTGTTCCACAGATAGTTGTGTGTCCCCCAGCACCTTCATCTTCTCAAAAAAAAAGCTCTATAACAACACACTGGTAAAGTACACAGAAACTGGCTTTCACAGATTATTTTTTTTCTTTTTTCTTTTTTTTTTTTTCCAAAACATGCCCGCAGACAGGGAGAAAAGGAACATATTAAACTCTGAGTGTATCAATTCAGTATGACTGATCTAAGGAATCTCGAAAAAAAAAAATAGGAGGGATTAGGGATTTCAGTTACTCTCCTGTCTTCACTGTTCTTCTCAGGGCAGAGAAAATGTCCAAATTGTCATCTAACACTGTCTTTCAAAATAGATAGTTCAATATTCTCCATCATATGTAAATGTCACTTTTCTCTTTCTTGAAGCAAAAGAAAAGAAGATTCAGGTAATAGCTTTTTGAAAGCATGTCTCTCTCAGCCAGTTTTGCCCAGAGATCTGACCAACCTCCAGGTACACTTCTTAAGACCCTGGCATTCTGATTATTCAATGTATGCTGCCACTGTCACCTGGCCTATATGTACTGGTGTCCTTCTCAAGGAAAGAAATGTATATGAGGAATAGGGATGAGTGCTCACACAGGTCTCACCCCTGCACAAAACTGGGGTCCACTGGTTCTGAAGCTCTCCTCTGGTTAGAAGCAGCTATTTTTAGAGGACTCTGATGAAGAGAACGGATTTGACCATGGCTGAGGAGGCTTGACAAGCTATAATTGCTTTCTAATCTCCTAACAATACATGCTTGAAATTATGCATATGTTTAAGTGATTCACTGCATTGGGGCTACAGTTGAAAATCAAGCAAATGGCTATAATAGTCAGGCAGCGATGCCTCAAGTTCTAGTGCACTCTATCTCTTCTGTTGCTTACTGTTTCCCATCTAAATTTTAGAACACATTTTCAGGGGTTTTCCTTTAGATAGCTTCTCCTGTAAGTGATACCAGAATTCCGAACCATGACATGCATGTGCTACAATGATAGGTATCTTTTGTTTCCCTTTCTCTTGGTTACCAGCATGGGCTTTTATTTTCAGTAATGCTGTTCTCTCTTTCAGATGACGATAATGTAAATGGATATATGCCCTGAAAGGATAAATAAGGGTACTGACACATAGCAGGTGATTGACAGGAACTGTTTAAGTGCTGTCATATGGCTGGCATGTCACTTAGTGATCAAATTCTTCTCCTGCCAGTAAAAATTACGTTGATGCCTCATGCGGATTTTAGCCTCTCCATAGCACCATCATTCCATTCACAGAATTTACTATGTATCTCATATGTTTAAAAAGATTGGATGAGGAAATCTCCTGCGCATGCTCAAATTTCTGCTCCATATTTGCCTCAGCTCTGCCTGCAGAGTAACACACACCTCTACTGGTCTACAGGCACATTCAGCAATTTATATGGAAACACGCAGGGTCAGCTAGACACATTATAGCAACACGTGGGCCTTTCCAAATTTTTTATTGGTGCAAGAAACCCAGCAGATACCCTTTTCATGACTTAAAAACGTGACTAAATACAGAATCCTGACATCAGTCTGCTGAAAGTAGTTAAAGACATTTGCTTATAATACCATCGTAGCTCAACCTGGCCAAGCAGGAAGCAACTGCCATTTCATCTCTCTGTTAAGACAGCTTTCAAAAGCCCAGCTTAATCCAAACTTCAATTACAAATATTTTTAATTGAAGGCTTCTTTCTTGGACCAAAACACTACATACTTTGAGGGTGACATAGCACTGGAAAAGTGTGGAGTCTTCTTCTCTGGAGAAATATAAAACACAACTGGACATGTTCCTGTCCAGTCAGCTCTAGGTGAACCTGCTTTGGCAGGGCAGTTGAACTAGATGATCTCTGAAGGTCCCTTCCAACTCCTACCCTTCTGTGATTCTGTGATTTCCTTTCAAGGATACTAAGTAGCCTGACGTATTTTGTCTAAAATACTCCACACTCAAAACACTAGTATAAATGCTGACTTTAAAGTGGGTTCCTGATCACGACAAGACAAGTATTTAAATACCAAGTACATACGCCATCAGTCCAGGTCATCCTGGTGTCATAACTTCATTAAACATTGCCACATTCTTATGACAGGTTGCTTTGTGAGTTGAACAAGTTGGGGCCACTCAGGCAAGTTGTGCAAAGCTGCAGGTCAGTGCAGAAGAAAGGTGCCACCAACAAACAGCAAGGAGCATTCCTGCCCCAAGGTGAGCATGCACACCAGCAAGGAGTTGGTATGCCAGAAATGGGGAGTTGTACCCTCTTTTCCTCTCTGAGCTCACATTATTTATGACAGGTGTATCAGAGCCTAACAGCCACCACGGGAGGGAAGGAAATAAAGCCACAAGAGATTGGTAGATGCCAAGATGTCTCTAGACAAGAGATGGAGGCAGTGGAGGCATGGTAGAGTTTGAAGACAGACAGACTGTTTCAGAGCCACTTCCCATTTCTAAGCTGTTGGCACTGAGGCTGCAAGAGAGGCAGAAAGGCAGTGCTGTGGAAGGCAGCATCTGAAGACACTGAGGGTGGTGGTGTGGTGGCTCTACTTTGCATATTGGAAAAAGAAGACAGCATCGATCAGCACACACAATATCTGAAGAGCTAGAATTTGATGACACCAAAGGAAAAAACAGTGTGGAAGTGAGAGAAAGGCATAAAGAATTTTAGCATTGGGCAGAGCAAGGCATCAGCATGTATGCAGCCCAGAGCAGAGAGAGATCGGGCAGAGGGGAGACTGCAGAACTGACATGTTATTCCTATCTATTTCTCCTCACTGTGGAAATTCAATATAGTCATCAGCCAACTCTCAATCTTCTCTGCTTATTAATTTTCCATCTAATTACATGATACAAAAATTCAAATTAACAGAACATTTATGCATTACAGATTTGTTTATTCAAGGTTCCCTACAGCAAGCTGCAAAGGAATTATTCAAAAAATTTGAAGTGAAACATTGATTAAGAAATCCTTGGGAAATAAAGTCCTGACTTGAGGGAACAAAATCCACTTCGGGGAAGCTCTGAAGAGCTGGCAGTCATCAGATTTGTTAAAATCTGATTCAAATTCAATAAAGCTTTCATGGAATGAGCGCACCTGTTCTGGAACAGCTGAATTCTCACAGAAAACTTTGAAAAACATTCAGATTAGAAGGAGTTCTGCTAAATGGCCTATATTTTATCTTTCTCCCATTTTGACACATTGATATAAAAAGCAACATCTTTGCTTCTCAGAAGTTCATCTGTCTCTTCTGCTGCTGATTACCCAGATGAAGTCATATTTCTCTGTGATGACAATCATTTTACTAGAACTACATTTGACACTGTAAACAACAGGGAATTAGTCACAGAAACTGATGAACTCTTAAAAAGCAAAGTGCTTTCATTCAGATGGTCCCCTGTGATGAAACCGTGGCAGTAAAAGACCCAAGATGATAAACATACAGAACTATATAAAGAAAAATATTTAATGATGTTTTCCTGGAGGCATCCATTTTCTGTCCAGTACATCATACATGATTCAAAAATGGACTAGAATGTTTAGAAAAGAATACATAAGACAATACAAGGAAACATGTTCCTAAGAAAAAACAACTTATAAAAATCTACTTTTGATCCAGTGCTTCAACGTACAAAATATATGAGAAATAAATGATAAAAGAAGCAATTAGCAAAAAATTATTTTTCAGGTAAAAGCATGCTTCATTTGCACAAAGAACAGAGAAATCTCAATCCATTCTTTCAAAACATGTATATTAAGAACATTTGGTCTTATAAGGTAGAGAAGGGGATTAAAAAGCCTGGTCACCTTCCCCTTACAAAGGCAAACTTTGGTAGCAATCCAGTATCATCTTGGCATCCCTCCCTGTCCCAGCCATTTTAGGATGTTTTGTCTCCTCACTGTGAAGGCCACAGTCTCTTTGGTGTCAGTCTTTTTCCATATTATCTCAGTCTTTCCCCACTTCAGAAAATGAAAAATCTAGCACCTACCAAAACAGCCAGCTTCTAGCGCAGCCCACTCCTTTCCAGAGATTCACAGGTATCGACATCTTCCCTGACAAACCAGCAGAGCCCTCTTCTAAAGATGAGATTTCCTCCACTTCAACCACAAGTATAGGGCTTTCGTTGACTTCTCCTCCCCTCCCCAAGCTGACTTCAGCACAACCATCCGGTCCCTGGGCCTCTCTCTCACTGCTGGGGTGCTTTTTAACTCTTTCCCAAGGGGTAGTGTCAGAGATCCCTCCCTGTCAATATGTCACTCCTAAGTACCTCTCTTCTCATCTAGTTCAACTTAAAGGAAATTTTTCTTCCAAAATTCATTAGTCACATGAATAAAGGTTGCATGATCAGGCCAAAGCTTGATACAACAAAAAGTGAAAAGATTTGCACTGTATCAGGGAGAGAAACAACAATAACCACTTTCCAGAGAAATAGATGCTCTCCTTCCCTACTTGAGGCAGTAAATAAGCTCTACTGAAGTCAAAGCAGTTAATGTGTTTTGAAATTATTGTAAGTACTTTCACAGCAAGTTTTACAAATCAATCTCATTTTCTAAAGCACTGCAGACTGTTGAGTTTGTTGCCATTGAGCAAAAAGAGTTAAGTGTGGCAATACTACAGAGCCCCCATTCTATACTGACAATGATGTTTTGACTTCAGTACTCTCTTCATACTGTGGACAAATACTGAGTTGTTTGCCTGTCTGTTCTGTGCTGAAAGTGCATCTGAGGTTTGCAAATACAAAGGCTCTAAACACACTCCAAGCAAAATCTCCATTGACTTCCAGAGGCGCAAGAGAAGTCTTTATGGAAAGACCTTATAAGAAGATATAAAAAAACCCTCGTTCTGAAATCTCCTCTGCAGTCTTGAAAGCTATCCAGTTATTCCACAATCCCAATCTGTTTAACAACAAGAATAAGAGCTATCTCATTTTACAAAACAGATACTCTCTTCAATTTTTGGAGTGCAGGGTTAAATACCAAATAATATCCCTGATAACAAATGGCAAATTGAATCTGAATTTTGACCAGTGGCATGCACTCATTTTACAGCCACAGGCCTCTTTGAAGACATCTGCTCATTTGAACAGTCAGAAGTGGTCCATTAGAAGCTAAACTTAGACCAGGAAATTCATGTATGACATGAAATACAAAGAGAGATCATTTTATCACTGTGGATGGGTGGGACCATTACCACACTGATTGAATTATCCAGTATTTGTATTCTTTATTAAATAGTTTCTAACTTAGTCTGATGCAGAAGATAACTCTCCCCTTAACGAATATTCTGCAATGCACTCTCCTCCTGCCACATGCCCTGCTGACCCGAATGAAGTTTGGGATTTCCATACTCCCAATTCAGTGCAGCTACTGGGAAATACACGAGAGCCAAGTTTCTGGGCGAGAAATCGTGCCCGTGATGGGAAGATCCCTGCCCATCCAGGGAGAACTGCAATGCTGGGCTGCTTCATCCCTTTATGTGAGAAACCTGAGAGGTGTCAAATTTGCTACTTTACCCAGCACAAAGGACTGTGCTTATGACACCATTTTAAAGTTTTGTACAGGCAAGAACAATATTTGTTCCTTTTGTAAATGTGATAACAAACAGATTTTGCAAAGTATCTCCAGGATGACTGGTAAAAGCTGGAAATCAGCTTCAATAACCTCTTTGCTCATGTTGTAACTGGCTTTTCTTTACTACTGCCTCCCCTTCCTTTAGCAGAAAAATCTCACTCCGAATTTTAGTTATCCCGCTATCACCACTAGCAACAAGAGCGTATTTGGTCTGGTTATTCATTTCTGAAGAGCTGCTGTGGAGTAGCCATGGGAGAGAATCGTAAGCACACTGCTACCGGTTTGCCGGACCATGTTATTACAGAAATCAATTGTTCCTCTTACAGAAGAGGTCTCAGAGGACAAAATAATGCAAGATCTGAATGGCATCCTAGTTAATTTATCTGTCTACATATCTTTGACAGTTGACAGGGAAAATGAAAATTCCATTTAAAGAAAGAAGGGACCCACTCAAATCATCCACAGACAGTTATATTTTTTTTCCACATCCACCTCACAGGAAGGAGGACATCACTGCAAGATTCTTTAACCTTTCCAGACAGTATGGCATGCAACACAAAAAATTAAAATTGCACTATGCTGATAGACTGTGAGCATCTATTTTTGTTATGTCAAAGTCCCCTTCAGATGTTCTTCAATTTCTGGACAGTTGGAGTTTGTAAGAAAGTGAGAGTGACAAGACAACTTGTGGTAGATGCCTGCAGGGGACAAGGGCAGAAGGGAAAGAGCAGTGGAGCTTCCTGAGTAGACAGATAGGGTGGATCTGAAGATCCTCTTACCCAAACTAAATCACATCAGCAACATGTACTCATACTTGCTGCCAGCTCAACTGAGAAGATACAGACGTAAAAAATAAGCCCAAATTATCTTTTATCAGGTTATGCTGCAAAGTTGAGGGAGGGCATTAGGATGATTGGAGGCTTCTGAGAGCACTGTGACCCAGTGCTAAAGTAGAACATTGCAAATACAGCAAGCAGAATATTTCTCTCATCTGAATCTAATGAATTCACTAATCACGTTGCTGTAATTTTCTTCCAAGCTGTTGGTAGAATAAGTGGATACCTGGGGAGCCAGCACTGCCCCTGGAACCAAGAACTTTTGCTGTTTATTGGTATGCGTGGGAAAGCGATTTTCCTAGATGCATTTATTTGCTGGCTTTAAATACTTATATTTACTTGGGGACTGTAAATACTTTTATAAATGGTAAATTGTCATTAGCCCATCTTCATGATGCATCCCATCTTAAAGCTAATGCCTTTCAGGTGGGTGCTATTAAATTAGACTACTGCAACCTGATGGGTACCCTCTAATCAAAAATGTATTGTATTCTCTGCTTGGAGCAACTTTAGCTGCTTCTAGGCAGAAAGATAATCCCATGAGTACTGTAACTGTTTTCAGATGTGTGGATTTGCGTGGACCAGAAACAAGCAGGAAATGGCTTGTCCCCCTCAATTATTGCTACAATTTGTATTTGAGTAGGGTTTTTACTAGGTGGTGAAGCACAGAGTGCTTGATTAGAAGAGTCTGCTATCTCTACAGCCAAACAGAAGGGGACACAAATATTAACATTTTACTGATAAGTCTTGCAGGAGAATTAGTCTGCCATAAACATCATGAGAAAACTGTTGCCAAATTAGGACAGAGTCTGGCTCTGGGACTTTCTGATCATCTTAACTACAAGATAAGGTCTTTATATGTTGCACTTTTTCTTTACTAACATAAAATTTAATTTGCCAGCTTTGATGCTGCAGCAGAACAAGTGTCAACTTTCTAGGCCTTTTGGGGGTTAAAAACCTTCTTGAGAAATGTCAACAATTATGTTCATTAAATGGCTAAATTCCCTCCAATGCCCAAATAACTGGCTGCCCAAGGACACCAGAATGCTTCAGGGTTGCTTAAACAGGATCTTAGAGCCACAGATATTACATCTACATTTTACCACAATGAAAATTGAATTGGCTAGAAACATATCAACTGGCAATAGATTAATATTTTTTAATGGAGTTGTGATATTTCTTTGTATCAGAAGAGACTGACATGTGAAGGGCACTTTGTTCACAACCCATTATTCACCTGATGGGGTCCATGAGTTTGTGCAGAATAAAGGACTCTCAGTATTTCCATTTCTATTTGTGGGTAACAATCGTTTTTTGTTTATGTATTTTAAACTTATTTAACAAAGAACAATTACATTTTTTTAATGTAGGGTGTTCCTTTGTCTGTAGTAAGCAAATAAGTATTCTTATTTATTTTCACTAGAATTGTCTAACCTAGGCAATTTTAGTAACCTAGGAGTATTTTAGTATTGCATAATCTTCAGACAAAAGAAACAAGAACTGGTTAGTTGCCAGCTGAGGATTTTAAACAAGGTTATCACACTTTATCTCAAGAGATTGAAATTATTAAAGAAATGGCATTCAGAACCCAGATCAGTTGTCTAAAGAAAAAGGACTTACAAGCAGCTGAAATGGAAATGGAGGATCCATACAGGCAATATAACTGGTCTTCCATCCTTCGAAACAGGCCTCACATACCACTCCAGAACAACGTTAATAAAATCACCTTATAAGCGCTCTTTGGTCAAACCACTTCCCAAAGAGCACAAGAAAAAAAAAGAAATTTCACAGTTCTTTGATATGGCATCAAGTCTTTCACAGAATCCATGCACAAATAAATGTGTCCATATCAAAAAAAATATTTATACATGTGTATATATATTCTTATGCATTCACATTCCTACAACTCTGCCCAATCCAAGTGTATGCATGTACATGCATAAAGCAGATTGATCAAAACTTTTCACTTGTCAAGTGTGTGAAGGTTATCAACCCATGTTCAATAAGAAGTACTCATTTGCTAGACAATACTCACATCAACTCGTCTTTACTTGAAGTAGTTATTTCTCTGAAAGTGTTTTTTTTTCATATGTTTTATTATGATCTATTCCATTACTAAGCTTTGCCTGATGGGAACCACCAAACTTTGCTGTATTACATCTTTGATAACCCATACCATTAAATTACTTCTGTTGTAGTTTTGTTAGTGTGATTAATAATAAAGTATCTTGGAGACATCTAGGTAAAAGTAATGGTAGGTTTTGGCTCTGAATATTTTAACAAACAAATAATGCAACAGCCTTACCTTGCTTATGTGAGCTAATGAAAATTGTGAGGCCTTCTGGGAATTACTACATTTTGAAAATTGCGAAGTGAAAAGCAAAAGAAGCCAGGCTAATGTTTCATAAAATCCACCGTGTTTGTTTATTTTTGATGAATGTACTTTAAATTATATGCAAACATTTAATAATAAATTAGTGGAATCCATATAAAACATGAAGGTAATCTTGAAGGCAAATTAGGAGTCTTACACACGTATGTTCTTGCTGTAATTTCTCACCAAAAATATGACACTAAAGGAAAAGAAAAAGGCAAAGAAACCACTATTGTTATCAACATAGTAAGTAAGAGTTAGGAAAATATAAAGTGGTCGTGCAGTACATCAGCCTCCAAGTCACCACATCATGAAGCAAACAGAGCCAGACCCTTCTTACAGGTGCAGAATGGAAGGGCAAGGGGAAACAGTCTCAAGTTCTAGCAAGGAAAAATCCAAGTGGACATAGAAGAAAGGATAATTGCACAATCAAGAACTTGAACATGTTTCCCAAGAAGGCTGCAGAATTTCCACCACTGGCATTTGCAAGATTCATGGACAAAACCTTGGTCTGAATTTGATGTTTTCCCTGACTTAACTAGGAAGTTGGCCTAGACAACACACACAGAGCTCATCTAACCTAAATTATTTTTTAAGCCTATCAAAAAATAACATATAATGGTCAATAAGGGATTTTTCACCTTGGAAAATGAGACTGGGCACAATGGCACCACTGCTGGATTATATTCAGGTGGATTAGAAAACTGAATGATTGATGTGATCCCTAAAACACTTTTACATGGAGCAAAATATCTAGTATTACAGAAAGACACTGCTGGACTTAACCAATCAATTTGCTTCTTTATGGAAGCAAAAATAGGATTAATCAGCTAAAATTCAATGTTTCAGTGAATAAACGATTCATTCACAGAAATTACCAGCATCTGCATGGTGACTCTGGTAGAAAACCAGACGTGTTTGGGAATGGTGTAGAGGAATTTTGTTTTGTTTTCAGTTTTTTTTGAAGATCATTTTCTGGTGTCTTATAAACTACCAATTGTCCATAGGCTGCTTTAAGAAATATTTATTGCCATTTATTTTTCATTCAAGCAGTTAACCCTTATCCTTGAAAAACAAATAACTGCAAGACTTCAGTAACTAGACCTTTTGCACTGCCATAGCAGCTAACGTCCACATCTCACTGTTTGTAGTGGGAACAAAAATCCCTAATAAGGCCCAGTTGTCTGTTTCAGACTGGAATGTAAAAGCTTACACACAAGGTGCCATAGTAATGTAAATATGAAAGTCTGTACAAATTCTACTCTTCACTGTTGGTGCAAAGTCATAAGATGCTCTAAATTGCTGCAGCTACTGGCATCCACCAAGTATGGTGACTACAATAAATACATTTCAGCCACGTCTTTCCTTCTGTCATCAAAGTCTAGACAAAAGGGAGGTAACCTACGACCTGGTACCACACCTAATGATTCCCCTGCATAAAGAGCATTTTTGTGCAGCCCTGTGAACTGGCAGTGCGTTAGCTGCTATGGCAGTGCAAAAGGTCTAGTTACCGAAGTCTTGCAGTTGTTTTTCAAGGATAAAGGTTAACTGCTTGAATGAAAAATAAATGGCAATAAATATTTCTTAAAGCAGACTATGGACAATTGGTAGTTTATAAGACACCAGAAAATGATCTTCAAAAAAAACTGAAAACAAAACAAAATTCCTCTACACCATTCCCAAATATGTGAACAGGTAAATAAAACAATTAATATAGGAAGTAATAAATGAATGTTTACAATAGCTCTTTTCAACTCAAATGAGAATGAAACATCTTGCAGTAATGCTGCATGAGGTCATCCCATTTTTCCTTTCCTTGGACAGCAGAGGTAGCCCTGGGATAAAAACACCGAGCAGCTTTGATTAAGGTAGTCCTCCTAAGGTATGCAGTAGGATTTCACATTGGGAGTTCTGAAATGAAATCAGTGGCTCACAGTTACTCCACAGCAAAGATTTTGCAAACTGACGCAAATGAGCTTCTTCCAAGCCGCATCCCAGCACTGTCCAGACCACTGGCCTTTTTCTCCCCTTCATTTTTAGAAACTAGGACAGAGAAAAGGCAAGCTGCTGGTCGTATATTCGGAAAACTCTTTGACTGAAAGCATAGACTTTTCCCCTTTCTTGCTCCCAGTTTAGATGGTTGGTAACAGGGAAATAGCTATCTCATTTCCTGAAGGTCCCTCAGAAACCAGTCCAACGTGAAACAAAAGTGAATGGCCCCATTATTCTAAGGGAGCATCATTTTAAAAATACCAGGGATGCTTTTCTTAGTCAGTAATTGCCAATTCAATTTTAGTACTCTGAATGGCAACAGGCTTTGAGGAGCAAGCGTATTGCAAGCTGGAGTTTGCCAAGTGCAAGACAATCACAAGTGCTCTTTATTTCTCTGGTCACTCAATAATATTAGACTTCGTTAAAGAGGAGCAATTGCATTGCAGAAATTGAGCCCTAGAGACAGCACCCACTTACACATAAACAGAAAAAACAACACTGCAACGTACTATGTCAGATTACAGACTGCCACCAAATCAAGAAACACCAATATTCTCATTTAACATGGCCTTTCTACTGTGCTGTTTACAGGATATTGAACACACAGACAGAAAGAGTAAAATCAGTAATCAAAGGAAGGACTGTAAAATTAGATCTCGCAATAATGCCCTTATCTTACTGCTAAAAGAATAGTATTCATTTTAATTCATTTTTGCACAGGATCGAAATTTTCACCTTAGTGTCTCAGTGCTCTTTATAAGAAAGTCCACCCCGTAGCAGTTGAAATTTTGCTAAGAATCCCTTCTGGTATCAAGCATACCAGCACTCTCTGGTATAACTAAAATAAAAACAAATGTGCAGAGAACGCTCATAACCCTGTGATGCACCTGAGGTATGATGCCACCTTCATTTCTTGCTAACGAGCCATGCCTGCCCCAACAGAGACATATAATGCACTCACTGATCTCATGTTTCTAAACATGCATGTTAATTAATATGTAAAGCCTCCAGTTACTTGGAAGCCCTTTCCCTTTTTTGCCTTCTTTAAATCCCAACATGTAGCTGTATTTCATGCCTTTTTATTTAAATGACAGACCTGCCATTAATTTATAAAGCAATTACAGGTCCACTGATTTTAGTGAAAGCAAAAATATATCACGCAACTGAGATGGAGAAAAAAATCAAAACTAAAGATGATTAACTATTCATATTTGTCTCTGCCTTTTTAATACCCATCCTCTCTCCCACGAGATCAGGGATCAACCACTACTTAGATACTTAGTCCTCAGCTATGGTATTAAAACCTTCCACATCAAGCACTGTCTTAGTAATGTTCTTTCTATTCTAAGGAATCAAAATAACAATTAAATGAATTATTAGACATGCTATATATGGCATTCAGTGATGGGAAAGAATGACATGGTAAAAAAGATGCCATATATTTGTACTACTTCCTTTTGCTTATTTCTTTGTTCCAAAAATAAGATGCTTTCTTCTACATTCTGATTTTGTTTTGTGACAATCATTATTCAAGGAATGAAGCATTTTAATGACTTAAAATTAATTTGGTGTTCTCAGCCTAGCTCTCATGAACACGTGTCCACATCAAAAAAATAAAAAAAAGCAGCACACTAATTGGCAGTCTCATTGGCATTCACAACACAGAAGCCAGGAACTCCTTAGATTTTAAAGCCAGAAGTGACCATTCTGATCATTTAGTCTGACAGGTCAGGGACTTCCCTGAATTAATTATTGCTTCAAATTTCAATAGCTGTGATAGACCTGGAGCATGTTTTTTAGAAAAAAATCCAACGTCAATTTTAAAGTTTCCAGTAATGGAAAATCCACTACAACTCTTGTTTAGTTATTCTAGGGGCTGTTTATAAAAGCAGTGAATCTTATTTTTACTCTGAATTATTGAACCATAAGCTTTAAACTTTGTTAACATCTTACATCTTTGTTTGCTAAAGTGTCGCCCTAGCAAATTATTAGTGGTGATATGAATGTCAAGGCTTTTTTTTATTATTATTTTTATTTTTAATCCTACAGTCTAGTTGTTCAGTCATCTGTCCAGGAAACTGGAAATCTGGATTCAATGCAATCTGAGTAATATACAACCCACAGCTCCAGTTTCCTAAGAGAACATCCCAATTGCTAGACTAACCACTGCTGGAAGCTGAGACTGGACTCAGGAATACCACTTACCCTTCTCTTTTGAAGCTGGGTTATTGTGTCAACCAAGAACATAGTGTTTCTGTGGGTAAAGAGAGGACACCAAGAAGGATTGCACTTAGCCTGACGTGGAAGGCCCTCAGTTCGGAGAGAGTATATTACACTACAATATACACCATACATATTATATAATATTAAACGTAATAGCTGAATGAAATAACTTATAGAAGAAATTGAAACTCAAGACACATCTTTCTGCCCTCCTTTCCCTTCAGACTGCCATGGTATTTTTTTGTTTTTATTTCAGCTGTCATACTCCTTTATTATTTCACCCCTGGGCAGAGATTTGCCTCTATGAGGATGAGGCACAGCATGGGAAAAACCATGTTATATTGCCTGTGTCATACGTATTTTCTCAGTACTACTTTCTGGATTTTTTCTTACAGATCTGGCAGTCCAATACATTCCATTGCCAACTATTTTTCTGATAAATTGTTAATGTTAGATTGTTAGTTGTTCATTGTTAGAATACTACCAGCTAACTACTGGCACTATAGTGTGGAAAAGCAACTCCATTTTTTCAGGGAGTATAATTAAAGGTAGCTAGGCGTTGCATATGCAACCAACAGCTTGAGTTAATAAGGATTCACCCTAATTAAAAGCTTGAAGTTTAAATGAAAATATAAAGCCTTTCTTGGGAAAGATCTTTGCTTTGATTCCACATTCAAGTCACAGTGGCAGCACGGCTCTTAAGAGACCACCAGCAGAAGTGAGGCTGTTGAACACTCCAGGAGCCCTCAAGAGGACCAAGGTATGTAGCTTATAATAGGAAGGCATAGTAGTGGGTCAAGGTCTCTTAGTGAATAAACGGCACATTTGTGCTCTAATTAAAGCACTGCCCTTTCTTTCACTCTTTTTTGGTTATTAGAGTTTTATGTGTACCTGCAATATGTTAGGGTTGAAACCCTGTCCTCTTTAGCACTGTTTAAGAGACAATTTAATCTAAGCCACAGTTTAGTCTACTTGCTCAACTGAAATTTGGGAGATTTTAATTTTTTTAGGATGTATAAGCTCCTCTTCCCTACAAGTTCAAAGAGAAGAAAAAGGACATTGAACAGCTGGTTAAAAACACACACACTTCCTTAGTGTTAAGAGACTCTTTTTAATGGCTGCTTTAATTACTTAATAGACTGGAATAAAGTTATAACCTTTTTGTTGCAGTTATGATTACAGACAACTAAAATACACAGCTCTGGTAAAGTAGCTCCCTCTCCAGAAAAGAAAGCCTCTGCCTCTGATACTACCCAACACTCCACTTAATTATGTTATCCTTCATTTAGATGGTGATTCTATTGCAATATCTAACAAGGAGAAGATATTGCACAATAATAGCGAGTGGCTAGGACAGCTGCTTGATCAAGGCATTATTGAATTACACGTACTGAGGATGCAGCTGGACAGTGAAAACTGATGCTTTCACTAGGTAGTGAAATTCTGCTCTGCAATCTTTTAATACAGAGTGTATCCAAATAAAGATTAAAAGAAAAATAAGGATCATAACAGATTAAATGCATGGAGGCATTTCTACCCTGATATGTTTATTCAGAACAATATTATGTCTCATTATCTTCATGACACTTTATGACCACTTAATTGGGCCAGCTACAGATCTACCAGTTGTCCCAATTAGATGAAGTCTTCAGTACAACAGATATCAAGTGGAGCTATTCAGAACTCCTGCAAAGCCATTACAAACTCAACACAAGCCACACAGGGGCATCTGTAAATGCTAACCTTTCACAGCCAAGTCCCTCTTTCTCTCTAACAAGAGGGCCATAAAAAACGGGATTTTATAAGGAATATGGCTCTCTGGCGGCGCCTTGGCAATGTGTGCGGCAGGGAGCTTGTGAGCTGCACCGGCGATGGATGGAGCTGGGAGTGAGGAGCCCTGGCAGCACCCTGTGCCCGTCCCCGTCCCTGTGGCTGCCCCCGGCTCCCGGGACAGCAGCCCTGCACCGCTGCCAAGCCCCCTGCCAGCCCACACCCAGCATATGGGCTGCCCCACAAAAGGAGAGCCCCAGGGCCCCGCCAACACAGTGCGGCACATGGGTCCTCTTTGGGGTCCAACAGACATTTCAGAAGGGCTTTTGGGACTCTCTATTTTAATTACAAAATTAAGCCTGAATGGGCAGTGAAGCCAAAGGGATAATGCTGGATCAAAGCCAGGAAAGACAAACTGGAGCAGCCCCAATACAGGCAATAACACAATCAACATTGTAATTATTTTAGAATAACATGGCTCAGTAAATAGAGGTGGATTTGAGTTCAGGGACTTGTATGCTCAGACTCTAGTTAGCAATAGGCCTTTTCTGCGGCACAGACTATGCTGCCTCCCCTCTGGCTCCCTTGTCCCTCCCCAGCCACGACAGCATTTCCATGTCCCAGCATGCTTTACCATCAGAGAAAGCCTAAAAGATCCTGATTTTAGATGGAAGAAGACAGGTAATCCATTCTGAACTAATCGGAGAAACCTCCCTCAGAAGGTTCAGGGAGGAAGAAAGGAAAGGAGGAAGGAAAGGATATTACATTTGATGAACAAATGGGAAAAGGTAGTAGAGAAAGAAACTCAGGACAGAGCAGCTGAGCCTTCCTCCTGAAACACTGCTCAATATTTGGTTTTGGCCCCGATAACTTAATTGTTAAACACTTGAAGGGAAAATATGTAAATGCTTTAGAGTAACACAAGTCAGGTTGAGCTGCTCCACAAGTTAAACACATTTCCTTTGCCTTATGTACTCTTAATTCAAGAAAGGTAGAAAAATTCTCTTTGTCTATTTGGTATTATTTTTTCGGTTGCACATTTTTATATGTATATATTTATGTATACACACACACACACAGACACACACAAAGGACCCGTAATCATCACTACCGAAACCTTTTAAATACAAGCCACAAAGCCCTCTGGAAGCCCCACCTGGTTACCCAGGGAAAGACACACAGCAGGGTTTCTTTTAATGCACTTAGGACAAGCATTCAGATGTGACCTTTGAATTTCATCCAGACAGCAGCTTACATATACACTCCAAGGGCCAGCTAATTTACCAAACGAAGTAATGAAGTCTAATTCCCTAATTTCCGCGGGACAGGAGAATATATGGATGTCTAAGTACGACTGTCGAAATCTCGCTTTGAGAGACGTATGGCAATCTAGCCAACTGCATTGTAACTACCAGAATAAAATGTGTTTCTACGTTAAGTTCAATTCCTGCTTTGTCACTGTCTTTGTCCCCGTGTAGTCATTTACACCTGTGCAAAGTGAATGGAAAACACTACCAAGTGAGAATGAGAACAATTTATCATTCCTTTCTACAGAGACTGCAAAGCGGGGAGGCAGGCACTGAATTTATCAGGTTCAAAAAAATTATTGCCTAATAAATTAGCATTCTGAATATACCCTTGGCCAGGAAATACATAATTATGGTACCTTCAGTAGCAATGGCATGGTTACATTTTGGACATATAAGTAAATTCTCTGAAGTCTACTGAAGTTCACTGAAGTCACTCATGTACAAAATTTGCTTAAATATCAAGAAAATGCCATTGTTTGAATTTACATATTTATGCACATATATATTATATGTATATATTCTTCACTAAAGTTAACACAAAGGATTAAATACAAAGGAATGGTGTTTGAATTACAGTTTCAGCCACATTGAAAAAATTAGAACAGTATCAGAAAACACTGACTTGTACATAAATTCTTGCATATTGTTCCATATTAATACAACTGTTGCAGCAAAGCTTTATTTTCATGCACTTTCTGTGACCACCAGGCTGACCTAAAACTGAATTATATCCTTGAGTACAGTGATGCAAAGCCTGGGGGTTTAAATGGTAATATAAATCATAAAAAAATCGGGCCTTTGAAATCACATACGTTATTTCATGAGAACAAAAATTACATTTACATGAACAGGTAATGGTATTCAAGTAGGGATGTTTCACATCAAGTATGTGAATCACTGTTTAAATACATAAAAAAGTAACAGGATTTTACAAGCTGCTAAGCACATTCACGTCAGATCTACAGACTGTTTCATTAATGTTCATGTACATCAGGTACAGGATAACTGTAAAAGAAACATTACAATAATAGCATAATACAACTATTTAGTTCAAGTATTAAATGAATGTAGATTTATTTGCAGTTTTAATTAAATTTTCACTTTCTGTGGAGCAATTTCTACACATCACAGAATGTAAAATAACAGACCTTGATTCTTTTTTCTTTTGCTAAAGATACATTATTATTTCAGAACTGAAAAGAACAGCAATAATATAACAGGACTTAAAGCTGCCTTCCAGCTTTCTTTAAAAACAAAACAAAAAACAATAGTCTCCCACAAAACACCTCTTATAGATGACAGCCAATTATTTCTGCTTAATTTAAATACCCAGCTCTGAGGGAGAAGCATGTTTGGTAGAATTTCATGTAAAAAATCAGCTCAACAATTTCAATACTATAAAATAAAATTTTACTAGAATAAAATTTTCTGCATTTTTAGATTATTCCATTAGGCATTTTTTTAAAATGTTTTTGACTTATTCTCTCAAATATTGTCCATGAGTAATAAGAAGCTTGGGTTTTAAATAAAGAAAAGGCCTACTAAGGAAATAAAACTACTAAGCAGCTCTTAAACAATGAGAATTTATCCTGGAGTTTTTCATTTATACTCTTTAAATTGTGTTCAAACTGAGCCAATCCTGACAAGTCCTTTATTTTATATTCATATTATAGAAATTATTAACCTCCAAAAAACAGTTTTCAAATTGGAGTTTCTTTCATATATAAAGTACATAGCCAACCTACTGATTTGATCAACAGTGCCAGGAAATGAGCTACTGACAAATAAAGCAAGTATCCTCTCTGTCTCTGCATTGGGAGTGTTGTTCGACTCCCCCGAATTTTACTTTCAGAAGATCTGACTGTATGCACAACACTTCTAGTAGCGATAGAGCATGCTAGCTGGTCCCAGGGAAATAAAACTATAAAGCCAGCTGGTTTGCCTTTGGAGAAGACAAGAGCAAAAGGGGGAAGGTGGCAGCCTGACATCCTAAAATTGCTGGAAGACCAAAGAGAAGTATATAGGCTCAGCATTTATATTTAAGAGGGTGTTCAGGCCCGTTGGGAGAAAGGGGGATGGCAAGTTAGGGAAGAAAAGGAACTCAGCTTCAGTCAACCTGAGATGAACTTCTAAGTCCTGGAGCTGGCTGGCACCGTGCAGCCGTACTCCCGAGCAAAGGCTAACAGGACGAAACATGCAGAGCTCTCTCCCAGGCAGCTATACATTGCAATAAGTAAGAGAGGGAATGAATTATTTAGGAAGGTCTCAGCAGTATGAACAATGGTAATGGAGCAGAATTGAAGGGAAACAACAAGGAGGCAGAGCGTGATGAATTTATTGGAAACTCCAGGCTCCATCAGATACTATTCTTCAGTGGAAATGGAGAAGGAATCATAAGTTGAGCTTTAATTAGCATTTCTACTTCATTTTCAAACTTTACAAATTAGCATTTTACAATTACAGTTTCAATTACAATTGAACAATTACAGTTGTTCAACTACATTTAAAACATATGCAGGAGGGAACAACCATATATTAGCTGTTAGTATCCTCTTATAGGAAATCCAAAAAGTTCATGATCTTCCAGAAAATTATCAACACTACAAAACTATTTCATACAAATACAGAACACCTTGTAATCAACTGTATTTGCAATGGATATCAAAAGTGTCTAAACTAGATGCTTTCGAGGTTACCATAAATACAAATTTAAAGGGCAACTACTGAAGAAAATCTTTCCCATATGATTATCGGGTCTAAGACACCACAAAAACCTGCTGAAACAATCAAAGTGAAATGATTTTTCATACACCATATAAAAAATAAGACTTTTCTAAGCCTTGGGTTTTTAGGTTGGATTGTTTAATAATTTTCTTCACAAAAATGCAATGCTAAAAGAAACTACAGCTTAGCAGACAGCAAAGGAAAGAAAAGGAAGATTACAAAATTCTTTCTTTGTGCACGTGTGAAAGAATCATAGAATCATAGAACGGGTTGAAAGAGACCATAAAGATCACCTAGTCCCAACCTCCCAGGGATACCTCCCAGTGGACCAGGTTGCTCAAAGTCCCCTCCAGCTCAGTCTTGAACACCCCCAGGGATGGGGCACCCACAGCTTCCCTGGGCAACCTGTTCCAGTGTCTCACCACCCTCGTAGTGAAAAATTTCTTCTTGATATCTAATCTAAATCTGTCCTCTTCCAGTTTGAAGCCATTACCCCTCGGCCTATCACTACCTACCCTTGTAAAAAGTCCCTCTCCAGCTTTCTTGTAGGCCTCCTTCAAGAACTGGAAAGCTGTTATAAGATCTCCCTGGAGCCTTCAGATTTAAAAAATTTCATAGTCTATCTGCCTATCTGGAGTCTTCTAAATCTGCCTATACTAAAATACCTGTCCATCAAACATCTCTATATTGTGTGTATGTGTGTACACACAATTTGATTTCACAAATCTTCTGTGAAGTAGGGAAGCATAATCCAGTTCTTACAAATCTCTGAGGTGTGGAGAATTTATGTGAGATACTGAAGGTCACAAAGGTTGTATGTGAGGAAGTGAGGATATCAACCAAAATCCAGTTTCATCAACCTCAGAACTCACAGACTAGGGACACCAAACTCATTTTAATTTAACAGCTCCAAGCATTTCATATTTTTATACTATATAACTATCTATTTGTCTTCTACTTTTGAAATTCCAAGGTGCTTCTGCATTGCACTTTTCATCCTCATGTACAGAGTTTAGAAACAGCTTTTTTTTTTTTAAATTAAAACCCAGTATACCCTTTTTGCCAAATATATGAATATTTACAATTTCAATTACAATTTCAGCAGCTGAAGCATTAAGAAAAAACACTGACAAACTGGTAAAGTCAACGTGTCAGTGATAATGATGGTGCTATGTCTCATACTTTATCTTTTCCTTTATTCTATGTCTTAAGAATGTTTTCTCATTTAGTTCTTAACTACTTAAAGACCCATTTTTAATGACTAGCTTTGGCAGAATGCTTTATAGTGCAGCCTGTCCTTATTTTAGTGACGTGCGTACCACCAGGAAATCCTCAGGATTATATCTTTACTAGAGATTAAAACAATAATCATTCTTTTCCTCCTGAAACCTATAAAATGGAAAATTCTAGGGCAAAGCCACCAGTTACACACAGGAAATTATTCGTTTGGATTTCTGCCAGTCACTAATAGGTGCCATTTCCTCACAGTTTAGCACATTCAAATTACTTTTCTTGGGCGAAATTTAACAGTTGGTAAACAGAAGAATATATAGTCCTGTGAGTTTTTCTGGAGAATCACCAGTCTCCCAGCATCACCTGTCATCCATACCAGGAGGAGAAGCGCAGAGCTTAGCTCCTAGAGACTATAAAAGGGACCTATAAAAGCAGCCTCACCTCGAGCCAGGTGATGATCTGAACCCCTTAAATACATGCTTTGTATTAACTAAAAACACATCTTTTTTGCTGAAGATGGAGAGTGTGAGTAGCCATGGGAGCAGGCATGCCTGTGCATGAGCAATCACGCATTACACTTTCACAGATGCTCCACCTTTTGCATTTACTCATCTTGTCCATCCCTGCTATTTTGTCCAGACATAATGCTTAGATCAGTAGGAATTGCACCTGTTTTGCGATATTACTAGAAAGAGATTGGCTGTGAGCTTTCAAACCCTTATGCTTGCTCCCTGTGCAAACAACCTCTCACCTTAAACAGAGATGGGCTACTTTGCTTTAAGCATAATTTGATAAGTGCAAGGGAGCAGGTTTAGGTCTCTTGCCTTATTGCTAAATGTTCATTTGTGCCCTGGGCAATTTTCAACACATTGCACGTTTCCTAGTTCACTGAGAACCAAAATACTGGTTAGCTTTTCCTCCGTGCAGCAGAATATGCCTGTCAGCTGCAACTCTTCACTGGTAGATAGGGCTTACATTTTCTCAACAAGCAGAGGCATTCACTCTGGTAAGGAGAATCCTTAGGAAACCTCATTCTGTGGATATAAATGATGTATGGCCTTCTGTGCTGCATGTGAACACAGTGGGGTGGGCTGATCAGTGCATGAGGATGACCCTGTAGAGAACAAGAATAACAGAAAGACTAAGAAAACAGAAGCATATTATTTGCACTATTAAAAAGATATTATTTCTTGTCATACTGTATAATGCAGGGACAATATTAAAGGCGACATGAAATTTAAAAAAAAATCATTTATGAGCAATCTTCCTTTTCAAAATACCTTAATGACAAGTGAAAATGTATATGCATATACTCTTTTGCTTCTATATGCAAATTAATTGAAGACTTGTTTCTTTGCAAAAAATAATGCAAGTCTGGGCTAGAGAAATCCATGCTGGTTCTTGAGTTTCTCCAGGTAAAAGATTCATTTCTTTTACTGTATGCTCCCCGCTACCTGAATATCCCTGCTTAGAAACTGGAGACATTTGAGAGTGTTCCCAGGTTGTCACTGAACCGATAAAGGCTCTGAGCAGAGATCTGATTGGTGTTACAATTTTGTAGTGATGGCACAGAGTAAACCAGGACTCAAAGCATACAAATACATACATCAGATTCAAACAAAGAGTAAGAAGCCGACAAAGCTGCACAGATCCTTATTCTGGAGTCCTAGGTCTGACAAAAGGAATCACTGACTTCAACAGAGAATATTTCACTAGCAAGGGCAAAACAGGATTCGGCTGTAATTTCTTAATGTGTCTTCAGCTTCTCTCCTTTTTAAGCAGAAGTAGCAACAAAGAAATTGGTACACATATTTTGGACTGTATTCCACCTAATGATATTTTCATTACATTGTTTACATTTTTTTTTAGAGATGCTGATCACCACTGAACTGGCAGAAGAGCTGCAAACAGTATATTTTCAATGAAAGGAGAGTAAATTGTTCCATTCCTCTTCCCCACTGTTTAACATCCGCGTTTGTAGCAAGCAATGCTGTGCCTGTTCTCTCCAGCATTCAAGAGCCACTTAGGATGCCGGACTAGGAGTTGAAAAGGGAACTATACCTTACAAATAGCTGTGAAGCATGTTGATTTCTGTCGTGAAGTACATTGTGTGTGCACAGGGGATATATAGCACCCTCACAGTCTGGCAAAGGAAAGAAAATAATTCTCTTGGCTGAAATGGCTCTACTTGTAACTGCAGAGAAGGGGGGATGGAGGGAGGGGGCTGAATAACGTACTTCATTAAAAACACATTAATATGCTTCCATCTAAAAGGACAGGAAGGAGAGAGGCACATTCCTGCCTGAGCCATGCAGGGCTACACACAACAGCTTCTAGGCATAACTCTTGGGAATTTTGTGCAATTTTGGTAAGGTCAACAATGATCCGAATGCCCTTTTTAAAATAATGCAAACCACTATCATCCTGCAAGAGGTTATTTGCCTCATTTTTATAAGTTATTGCTATTACCACCACCAATACTACTCCACCATTCAAACTAGTAGTGCATTATTGTTGCTGTCTGTATTAATTTGATGTGATTCTTCAGGCCCAGGCTCTTCAGCTCTAGAGATGAGTTTTCTGCCCCAGTGATAAAATAACACACGTTGCTGGTGTTTGCTCACAAAAGCAGTTGGCAACCCTAAGTGGGAGCTCACCAGAATTGAAATGAATAAGTGCCCCTAACATAGAATATGTTCTGTGCAACTGTGTCTGCACCCTGGATAGGATGACAAGCTGATGATGCTTGTTACATCATAGTTAGTTAGTTACAACACAACTGCTGTTACATCTGCTTTGGACTGAAGTAAGCAGTAAGTAACTGCAAATTCAGGGGTTTGGCTCTAAAAGTCCCAGTTTCCATCCATGACATCTGCTAAATGCTATGGAGGAAAAATAATCAGCAGTTTGCTTGTTCTCCAACTTCTCCTCATGCTTCTTCAAAACTTTTTTTTACCTTTCTTTTCAAAAAGGTTGTGGGAGCAAGAGACAGATGCAACAGAAGGACAGGATTTAGAGAGATGTCATACATTCAGTTCTGAAAGTTGTGCATAATGTTTATACTCATAGGTTTCCATACAACTTAGAAGGTGCAAAATATAAATACCATGCAATTCCCCCATAAAGAAGGAAAATTAGTCTGATGATTTTTGCCATAAAATGTTCTGAATAACTGAAAGGTTCCTTCTGATTTTTTCATCTTTTTCTCTTTGCTTTCCACAAGAAACAAACCAAAAGGAATGTATGACAAACTTGCAGGTCACTGTTTTGCTGATATTCTTTTTTGCATATTGCATAAGCTCTCCATGTAGATCCAGAAACAGCCTGATTAGAGGTAACTATTTTCCCTAATTTAGAGACCTGAGGGCCTATGGATCAGCTCTTGAGACAAAGAAAATAGTAATGATTTCCCCTGCCTACTACAGAATGAAAATTTTCCTCCATTTTGTTCTCCTTTTATGTTTCTCTTCTCTTCCCTACACCCTTCAGAATTCATAACCCTACAGAGGTCCTAGCTATTTTGTTATGGATTTTTCAGTCAGTCCTTCAGTTTTCTTTTTCTGCAGCTAGTGGCAACAGGTTGTTGGCCCAGCAAAGGCCACATTGACCACCCCTCAGAATTCGGACATCTCTGATCTTCTGGTGAAGGGCTGGATTTCAGAAGCATGTTGAGTGCTCTTACATAAAAATGCATTTTACTAGACACATAAAGTGGGTCAAAACATGAATTTAAACATTTTTCTTCCCATGAAGACAATATCCTCTCATTCAACTTACATTTTATGTATTAAAAAGCATTGGAAATTTCCACTATTTGTTTATCCTCACTTCTTAAATGGGCACTTTATCATACCAGCATGCAGAGTGTTATCCTGCTGAACTCACCGTTTCGATGACACAAATAAAATGTACCGCTTTGCTTTACAAAACCTTACAGATATGATTTGGTCAGCTTTCTAGTATTATTTAGGACAAACAGATTGTACACAAAGCCACTAGAGGCAGTTTTTACCTTCCTCTCACACCCTTCGACTCTGTTCTTGACATCATACGGAGTAAAGGAAGCTGTTTATAGCACAAACCGCGGTAACGAAAACCAGACGCCGAGTATCTGGGATACAATCTGCATGTGAGGACGTAAGAGCTCCAAGCTAAATTTAAGCAGAGGCACCACTGCAGTACCTGATTAGGTACTTCCTGTGTATTGCTGAGCTAGATGTCCAGTGGAATATAGGCATCCAGTGGCAGCAAAGCATATAACTGCAAAAGTGCAAACCGATCTCAGACGTTTGTAATTAAACACAAATAGGGAGTAAGACCCGAGACCCAACACCTCTTCACAACTGCAGTCTGGATTACAAGTAAATCAGCAGAGCTCACTGCATTGTTGCACCCACAAAACAGACACATGCAAGTTGGAGACCTATATGTCCCAGGTACATAAATAGATACATTAAAATCTCTCATGTGGACTGCTTTTAAAGTAATTACTCACCCCATAGAGACCTCTGTGTTTTTACTAATAAGAAAATGAGTGGCCATACTATAAGTGGGTTGTCTAAAAGCCGTATAGTACTAGTTTCCTAAATAGATCTTAAAACAACCTGGATATCTCAATTGTAACTCCTTCTTAAAAGAGAAGTGGCCTTTGATCATGAATAGACTATAAAGTACTCTAGGATCTACCAGGATGTAGTCTTTCAAAGTGTCAGAACATTAACCTAGCTAATATTCATTAAATCCCAAATACAGGTAATGGAGAAAACGCAAGGGAAAACTAATGTCTGCCAGGTGACTTACAACCTGTGTTGACTCACTGCCCTGCAGAATTTCATAATTCTTATCTATAGATAGTTTCTCATATGTGTTTCTGTTCATTGACTCCATGAAAAGCCTATAGGCAAGTCTATCAGGTTTTTGGTCTTTCAAGCAAGTGCAGAGCAAAGATTTAGATTTCCTATGAAAAGCAAGAAGAGCATTTTGGCTTATTTATGTCATACTTGTTTATGTCAACCAACGCAGATACTGTTTTTCTTTCGTAAGTACTCACTAAAAGTATTCCCATTCACAAATGTTTACAGATAAGGTATTTATGACTTTTCCTACAGAATACATTGCTAGACATCCTCCTGGGACTTTAGCATTGCTCAGAAAGCACAAACCAAAAGATGTCCAGAGAACCTGACTGGAAAAACCTCTTTTCACTATCTGGCTCTGTACCTTGTCCCACTTTGTTCACTCAAAGTAGTCACATTCCTTCAGATTATGGAAAGGAAAGAGTGGCAAAAAGCCCAAAACTCAGGCACCCAATTTCACATATTTTCTTGCAAATGACAGAAGGAATTTTGAGTGAATTAATGATCATTGAAGGAGTTGTTGTATTAATTGGCTTTTTATTAGTTTTGGCCAGTTGATAACCTTTTAACATTATCTTTGTGCTGACCTTAATTTCTTCTCTGTGGGTTTTGAGAGTAAGTGGGTACTTTTCAAAGGAAATTGGTCTCTAAGGGAAAACTGTGGAACTTCTAAGAACAAAAACTCATCAATCTGATAAACAATACCAACAAAAGGTGTTGTAGGACTACTTGCTTCAATCATTCAGGAATGCACAACCTTCCTGCACTTCGGAGATCAAGTAGATCTCTAAGCTCCAGAGAAGTCATACTCATGCACTACCACAAGTCTGAACAAAAGCATCTTGGGATGGAGTGGAGGAGCACATCTCAAAGAGGCATGGAATGCTTGTGGAAAAATTCTCTGTTCACAGTTTTCAGCATTTAGAAATTGTCAGTATCTTGGACTTTGTTATGGAATTTCTGGTCTGAAGAAACTTCTTGAGATATTTGAATTCCATCAGGAAAACAAATTTGGTGTTACTAATTTAAGTCTTTTGAGAAGACCAAGATTCAAATGAAATGTTTCAACTTTCTAAATGAGTTTTATATAAAAGAAAAATCCTTTTTTTGTCTGGGGCAGGGATAGTTAATTTTGGTAAACTCATTTTTTTGAGTTTTTGAGCACTTGTTTTTTCTGTCCTAACTTCAGATCTCCTGCTCTCATGACCAAAATGAATGAAATTGAAACATGTCCTCTAAGTCCAGAAAAGCTCCCCTGGCATCTGTCAAGTTAGACCAGATAGCTGCTTTTTTTCACCTAAAAATAGCAGAGCTCTGAAATGTTCACTGTGGTATAGGCATATGTCCAAAAAGCGAGGAGCTGCATTGATTAAAAAAAAAAAAAAGTAGAAGTGTGCCCTTTGAGCCGCCAGCGTGCAAAGCTGTTCCAGTTGGGCATTTGGACACCATGACTGCACAAGGCAATTTATTATTATTTGTATTGAGACTTCACCAGCCCATTTTCATCATTGAATGAGGTGGAGTCTGGGTTTATTGGTGGCCCTGTTTGCCAAATGTCTTCTCACAGGTGACAATGTCTTCAAAAATTATTAACATGCAGAAGGGATTTCAGAGTTAGACCATCAGTCAGAAATGGGGAGGCAGATAGTGAAACAAGAGCTTGAAATAAAAGCAGGTGAAAGAAACACTCAGAGTTTCAGCCGTTTTTAGCAAGCCTATTTATACCTCACCATATCCTTTGAAAACACAAAATTCTAGTCCTAATTTATTAATGGAATGTGCCAGCACCAAGTTATTTTTAAATTTAGAATATAAATGGCCTTCATGAACTAGAGCGAGCAGGCAGCATCTGACATGAGTCTCAGAGCTAGTGTGAAATTTACTTTTAAATTGCTGCTGCCTTTCCAAAAATTATGCACCGTGAGCATGTGGCTTCACTCGTGTTAGCTTTTTCTTTAATTAGAAAACAGAACCGCAGGAAGTGGCACATAGAAAGGATCTTGCCCTTGCTTGGATGTAAACAGCTTGTTTCAGCTGTTTCTTCCCTGTTAAATTCAAGTTGTCAAAGGAATGCGATCCTGAAAAAATTCAGCAATTTCTAGATATTTGTAAACACAAAAGGCAAATATTATTTTTCTTTTTTTTTTCCATTTTCCACCGGTTTCCTTCTTTTACAGACAACAGGAAGTGGGTGCTGAAGGAAACTGAAACAAAGAAAATAGAGGGGATTGCTTTAGCTCCCGAGAATTTTTAATCCCAATACTAAGTGCAATGAAAAAGGGTATTGTTCTGTAGAAATGTTGCTCAAAGAACCTTGCAGCTCTGTCTTCAGCCAGCCTAAATCATTTGCCCTTTTAGTTATACACTGTTGACTTTTTCCAATGGCTGTCCTCATCACAGCTTTATAAGCCCATTAGAGACACGCATTTGAGTGTTTTAGGGAATGACTAGACACAGCAAATTATTTCCCATAAATAATTTATTTGATGACTTCAAAATTCTCAGCGTTCCTGTAAGAAGTGCCTGTCATGGAGGAATGCTGGTAAGAGACGGTAGCTCTCTTCCCCAGTCCCACCGCATGACCCAGGGCCTCCTCCACAACCCACAGAGAAGCTGCTGCAATTTCTCCTGGGATTTGTTCCTCTGCTGTCTGAGTTAGCGGGAATTTTCCTAATAACTTGAACAGAAACTGAATGAGATTCAGAGCCTTCCTGATCTTCTTTGCCTTCTGAGAATAAAAGTGAAAACTGCATTGCCATGCAAGCAGATGACCTTAAGCATGAGTCAAATTTGGGACAAAAAGTGTGGCAGCCAAGGGCCTGGTCTCACACACTCCTCAAAAATGCCGTGCTATTATAAAGAATAAAATTTTACAAGATTAAACCATAGAAGGTTTTGCAAAAGTTCACTAAATGCTTTTTATAATGAGTTTAACTCTATCTGCATATTTCTGGAATTTAGTACACACAAAAGTATTTTTTGGAGTTGCTTCAAATACTCATTTATGTGAAATATCATAGCTCCCCTAAGAAAAGTCTTTGACAAGGGAAAAAGCATATATATGTTTGATACATAACACATTTATTTGGAACATAACTGCATATGAGGACATTTGCTTAGAAAGTTCTTTATGTATTGAACACATTGTGTTTCCATACAGTCTGAAATCTCCTACTATGTTAACTTTCTTGTATCTGTCAGTCAAGCATCCGTTGGGTCTTTGAGTTAGTTTTGAGGTAAGAATCTCAGATAAGTTTTTCTCATTACCTTTGTCACTGAAGTTTAAAAATAAGTTAAATTGTTAATTAAGATTAAATACAGTAGCTGCATACTAATATGCTGGCAATTTATCTATCGCTTTTAGCAGTGAGTGTGTTTAAATTATCTCACCTCAGTGCCTGATAAACAATCAATGGACTTTATTTAATAGCTTCATCTCCAGTGCTAATTGTATCCATTTAAATGAAATTGTTCTGATTGTTATTCCATGTAGTGATTTGGTGATATGAGACTTCTGAAGAGATATTATTGATTTGGGGCAACCAAGCACCATCCATTACCCCTGAGAAGACAGGAATTAAATATAAATAGTGGGCTATTATTTTGAGGATGTCTTTGTGGACAAATACGGTAGCGGAAGCAGGATAATTACAAATTTGTACTAATTTGTCTTCTTGATTTATAGGTATATGATTCCTGAAAATAAGATGAGGGCTATAAAGTAATCAAATGAAGTTGGCAATAGATATAACCTTGGGACTCCTTTAGCAGAAAGGACAAACCATTCCTGTCCGATTTTGAAAGGTGTTTAGACAGCTAAAAAGAACTAGTTTGGCACCTGATGAAATTTACAGCAGTGCCTAAAATGGTTTTTGGCGAGTTAGATAAAATTTAGGAAACAAACTAAACAAACAAAAAAATCTTTCATTGTCCTGGAGCATATCTTCCAGGCTGAATGGAACCATATCAAGGAATCATGGAATTGTCAGAGTTGGAAGGGGCCTCTAGAGATCATCTAGTCCAATTCCCCTGATAAAGCAGGATTGCCCAGAACACATCACTCAGGACTGCATCCAGGCGGGTCTTGAAAATCTCCAGAGAAGGGGACTCCATGACCTCCCTGGGCAGCC
>JAOQGH010000012.1:104403185-104449881 GCA_025769975.1 Gallinago jamesoni
GTCCAGCAGAGGGCCATGAAGATGATCAGAGGGATGGAGCACCTCCCCTATGAGGACAGGCTGAGAGAGCTGGGGTTATTCATCCTGGAGAAGAGAAGGTTCCAGGAAGACCTTATAACAGCCTTTCAATATCTGAAGGGAGCCTACAGAAGAGGCAGAGAGGGATTCTTTGTCAGGAAGTCTAGTGGAAGGACAAGGGGCAACGGTTTTAAATTGGAAGAGGGAGATTTAGATTAGATATTAGGAAGAAATTCTTTACGTGAGGGTGATGAGGCACTGGCACAGGTTGCCCAGGGAAGTTGTGGATGCCCCATCCCTGGAGGTGTTCAAGGCCAAGTTGGATGGGGCTTTGAGCAACCTGGTCTAGTGGGAGGTGTCTCTGCCCATGGCAGGGTGGTTGGAACTTGATGATCTCTAAGGTCCCTTCCAATCTAAACCATTCTATGATTTTTCCTATCATGGAGCCTTTAAAGAGTCATCTTCATAACAAACTCCAAACGGTTACAGATCTTTATTTGAGCTCATTTGTACATTTGCAAATAATTTCTCTATAAATATAAGCTTCAGCTTTTGCCAAATGTGTCTGATACAAGTAAATACCAGAAAAGAATATGAGGTTGTCTAAAACTAGACAGCTCAGCTGAGCAAGATGGACATTTTAGTGGCAGTTGGAAGATCTGGCAGGATTTGGGGACCTGCGAGGTCTGCTAGAGCTGAGGCCTCCTACATTAACTGGAAGAGCATCTGACTCGGCTAACTACAGATTTGCAGGTACAAATGTTAAGGACAGGTTCAGAGGCTTTGCACTTTAACTGCTTTCTCCTGTAGCTGCACTTTTGCTTCTCAAGGGCTTGCTCAGAAGAACCCATACACTAAAAACAGGGGGCTCATGCTGTAGTGTGGAGTCATGGGGCTGCATCAGGAACCATCCAGACCTTAGTGCCCAGGTCCACAGTGCCTTCTGCCTCCTTTGCCTAAAGATGAGATTACCATGAAGTACACAAATCTCATCAACCCTTCTTCAGTAAATCTCCAAACCTTGAAAAAAACATCCATCATTTGTGGACAGTTATCTTACATGCTATGAGGCTTCAGCACATAACAGAGAAGCTATCCATACATGTTTTATGTAAAAAAAAATTCCTACAAGTGCAATATTTCACTTGCAAATAGTGTTGATGCAGTATTAGTAGCAATATATTGCATTGTCCTTTTAAAACTGATTGAGAATAAATGGGCTAAAACCCATTCCTGCTGAAAGTGATACCAAGCTAGAAAGGTGACTTCATCCCTGTAATTGTCTATAAGAAATCCCATTCACACTTCAGCTTCATACAAAATCCTATAATAATGAGAATTAGGAATTTAGAAACAGTCAAAGCTCTGGAAATCAGCATTATCTTTAATTTCAAAATAACACATTTAAAATTAAATCTGGCCTCGTCTAGCTAAGGCTTTTATTTCCTTCATACCTGAGTGTGTATTCATGGGAACAATAGAAGTCAATTGATTATAGGTATATTATTTTGGGCAACCTATCGCTGTTTCACATTACAAAGGAACAAATTTTAAAAAATTTAAATTATGCATTTTTCACTTAATCTCACTGTCTGAATGTCCAAACCACATTCAATAACATTATAAAAAAGCAACCTGAAGCAATGAGCTACCGTGGAAAATTTCAATGTGACTTGTTGAAGTGTGGTAAGGTTATTAGGAAGTGAAATAAACTATAAATAGGCCTACAGAAGAGCAGATTAGGCACTTTTCAAACTGAATTTCACATTGCTCGCTACACTTTGCCTAAGATAAAACACATGCTATAATCCCAAAGCAGTGGTCATTGCAAATTGATGCACATTTTAACTAGAACAAGGCACTGGGTACCCATTAACTCATTTTATTTTAATTTAGCAGTAAAAGCTTTCATTATAGCCATTAGACAAGAGAGAAACCTTTGGCTTTAAAGAGAGAAAGCATATATAGAAATAAAATAAAAATTTAATTTACAGCATGGGGACTGGTAAGTTTATATTAACAGAACTTAAAGACTTAGTTCTAAATAATTGAATCTGATTAATACAAATGGGAAATACATCAAAAACATTAAAAAATCTGCAGAGAATTCATTTTCAGCTCTGTAGATGGAGACTAACCCATGTTTAAATACATATTTTTCTAGTTATCCTTGAGGAAATAAACCCAAGTTGCTTTTACAGTTGTTTGTAGTATATTTGTAACAATTATAATTTTTCACACTTTCTTGTAATACTTGGTTGGCAAATAGGGAAGAGAAATTTACATGTTTGCAGTTACAATAATCCACCTATCATTTTCCTCAATTCTTGGAATACTTTTTTCCTGTCTTTTTGCAAATCTTAGCTTTCAAAAACACATATTTTGGAGCAAACCTGGCCACCACGTTCCATTCACTATGTACAGCCCCTCTATTTAGAAGAATCATTAGTTAAATTAGGTAATATGAATAAAGAAAAAAAATAAGCATCCAATCCATATTAGAAAGGGAAAAAGTCCCTCTGATGCCTGGGATAGAGCAAGTTGGATGGTCTATACAGCTTTGACACAAATGGACTTTGGATAGCACGGCTTGGTAATGGTCTTGGATGCTACATTTGGTTTGCTGTCCTTATAGTTTCTGCCTGACCCTGAGAGACCCAAGAAAGACATGCCAAGAGACAGATTTGGCTGTTCCTCTAACCCCCTGTTTCTTGTCCAGCCCAAATGGGTAGTGGGGTACCAGGGCTCAGCATCCTCAGAAGTTTTATACCGCCCCTGAGCTCTCCAGGCTGTCGAAACCTGGGAATGCCAACTCCAGCACACACCCAAACACCAGACCACAGAGTCAAACTCTGTTTCCATCTTTCTCAGACATGTTAGTTTTAACAAACTTTAAAACAGCTTCAGTATAGCTCTTAATTCTCCTTTCTGTGTCCGCATGGTGCTAAGTAGCATACAGGGCTCCTGACCCATGGGACAGGCTCCTCAGACACCCAGACAATTTATTCTGTTCATAGAAATAGTGACTATATGGAACACATACTGAGCTCTGCTCTCCTTGTCAATCTAAGCTTTGTCTATCAAGCAGGACACACATATTGTGTGATCCTGACATGGCAGAATCTGCTTAGAAAATGATCCTTCAATCATATCCCTCCTTGAATTTCAGCTTACAATATAAATATGTATAAAATGCCTATTCTAGCTCTGCAGAGGTGCCTTTTTCAAAAGAGCATCAAATCCAGTCCCTGTAACAACAACTCCATTTGCACACAACTGGGCTGAGCTGTTCTTCAGAAGCATCTGAAGCCCATTTTCCAAGCAATCAGGGATTTATCATGTTCCTGATATGGAATTCTCCCTTTTGCTGTAGTGAACAAAGTCACCAGGACTCTGCGAAGCGCTGAGGTCCACCCGCACAGAACAGCTTGCGAGACTGGGGCCTGGGCACAAACAATAGCAGTTTTCTTGGCAAGCTTGAAAGACCTTCTTGTTGGCAGATTGAGGAAGCCCACGCTTCTCCTACTGCACTGCCGTTGATCAGTATCACAGAAGAGCATTAATCAAACATGCAATACCATTATTTTTCCAAATAGAGGTCTCAGGTCTGTGAGAAGCACTTCTCTTAACACAACATTGCACAAATATTATGCAACCACACTTCAAAACTCCTGCGTTGAGAAATCCGAATAATAATGAGTACTTTTTGGAAATACTGCTCCAGTCTTGCCTCTGTCTAGGCAGGGAAGGCTGATCCTAGGCTGCTTGCTGCATGAGTTAATTTGTCTTTTTATCTGCTTTTGGCTCATAGCTCACTTACAACTTTGTGAAAAATGACAGAGTGTCAACATCTTGCCATTAATGGGCCATGTGACAGACGCCCAGCACAGCAGGCTGAAGGGAAGCATCTGAGTCCTGCAAACTCTCCTCACTGCTAGATTTACTGATGGATGACAGAGCTCCATGGCGCTGACAAAGGCGCTGCTGACCTTACTTCCAAACATGCTAGATGGTTTGCGTTTTGCAGCAGTACGTCCAGGACATCAGATACAAAAAACCAAGCAAGTTTTTTAAGGGGGAAGGGTTCATTTTTAAATATGGGAAATGGTTCAGATTCAGTGAAATCTCTAAAGAGCAATGTTGTTTTGGCAATGTTTCTGCTACAGAAATAGCAGATCTCCTTCTAAAAATTGAATCCATAGAACAGTAGGTAATCCTCATCCTTTTCTCCATGTACCACCTGTCGTCTACTAGGAACTTTGTTATTAAATTGGCCAGATTATGTTAAATCTTTGGAAAAGGAATGCTTTTATAAACAGGACTTTGCCAGTGCAACAAAGCACTTCTTATAATATTTTTTGCAAACTTCTGTTTCATTGTTAAAAATGAACAAGCACTCAACTATTTTCAGTCTGTAAAAAGGGAACAAAAATTAAGATAGCGTGCACTTTCCTTTTCAGCCTGCATTGTCTCTGAGAAGCAAATAAATACAGCCTTCTTTCTTGTGAGGATGAGCATCAGAAAAGTAAAAGTAGGACATGCAAAATAAAAGCATCGGTGAGTCATAGCTACATACACAGCAAAGCCAAAAGCTCATTACGACAACTTAGAGGAGTTGTTCCTGTACAGCCTATTCTGCATTTGCATCAGTGCTTTAGTTCAAGCCAGGAATTGCTCAAAGATCACCACTCTCCACACAGGGAACGCAGCAGTAGAGCATGTGAACTAGATTGCTTTGGGGTGAGATGCACAGACGTCCTCCAGGAGGACATCTAATGCACTGCAGCCACAAATGGGCCTTCAAGTCACAGGACAAAGCTAAAGCCAGCCAAAAGTAAAATCTTTGAAAAGCACATCATGTGGACACATGGTCTTTGGCACCTTTTCTCACCATGGATCCACTTCCATTTTTCCTTTCTGAATTTGACATAACCAATGAGTGCTGCGGGGGTCAGGAAAAAGCTTTTGGGTGTGTGAAGCTGTGGTAATGTCGGGCACACCTTGCCCCCATGCTGCCCATCGGTGGAGTGCAGTGATGGCCCAGTAGGGTTTATGTTTGTTCCAGCCAAGGAAGGGAGGTGGCATCAAATCCCAAATCTTAAGATTGAGAGGCAGAGTTTGGAAACCAAGTAAATAAGCTGTGGTCTTAATATTAGGTTGTACAACCATAATGTCTATGGGGAGCCAAAGAGACTCCAAAAGCTGTATGGACAAATTGAGTATTTTTGTAGCAATAGGGATCCTGTGTGAGTATTGAAGATGGCTCTCTGACCTGAAAAGCAGACAGAGAGAGGAGCTCTTCAGTTTGGGAAGAAATAGTGAGCTGCAGGAGAGAGATCCGTAGAACACTCCTCAAGACACTGAGGATGCAGAAATGTGGACTCACTGCCTCATGCAGGTAGTGCTGTAATACTAAGGAAAGGACGACTTTCTGTTCCCATAAACTCGAGCTGCAGTAAAGGGCGGTGTATCACCTCTGCTCAAGCCCAGGGGAGACGAATTCCCACGGATGTGTCGGATGCCCCATGGTGCTCAGACGGCCAGCATCCAGGCAAGGACTGACTGCAAGGCTTTGCCATCCAGCAACACCAGCCGGCTCTGCCACTGGGGAGCAGGTGCAGGGTCCGTACGGAGCCAGCTGCTGGGGAAAACAGGCTTCCCTCATTAAAACTCATGTACCTCAGAGATGCATTTAAGCTATGTATCATTAATTATTGCCTTTACAGCTGCATCATTATTGCAGTAAATAATGGGTGGATTTCTGTCCCACGTAGGAGAAATTTGATCCTAGGCAATATGCCAATATCCTAGGAAATATACTTCTCCCAATTTGGAGACAAGACTTTTCTTTTTGAGCATTCCTTCTGTATTCTATTCCTGCATGTATTTAAATGCTAAGTTCTTCTCAGAGTGATAGCTAGACACAGAGAAGAAGAAATATCCATAGACTCAGCTTTGCCAGAAAATAATGAATGCGGGGGATGGGAGATGGAGGGGGAGGGAGGTGGGAATTAAAATAAATAAAGGCTATTTCAAATACATTCTTCATCAAACATGTCCAGTTGTGGTGGGTTAGGATGGCCAGCAGCCAAATGCCCACCCCGCTGCTCGCTCACTGTCCCTCCTCAACAAGATAGCAGGGAAAAATGAGATTAAAATGCCCGTGGATTTAAATAAAGACAGAGAGGAAGGTCATTTACCTATTACCATCATGGGCAAAACTGACTCTGTTTTCTGGGAAGAAATTAATTCTCTGGGAAGAATTAATGTAATTTATTGCAAATAAAAACAGATTTTGGTCATGAAAAACAGCGACAAAAAATGGCCCCAATGTGCTGCCATTGTGGCTGCAGGGCCCAGCCGTGCCCTGCAGCCGGTCGGTTGGAGAAGGCTAGAATGGGTCGTGTCCAGCAACAGGGAAACCCCAACCTCTTCTCACAGAGGCCACCCCAGCAGCCCCCACCGCTGCGAGCACCTACACCCAACGCACCATGTAAAACATCGCAGGGCACAAAGACCCCATTCCAGCTGGTTTTAAATAGCACAAGGATAGATCACCAGGCAGCAGTTACAAATAGAAAAAAAAAAGTTAGTGTCATGGCTTTCATTCCAGAATATGTAATTATATATATCATTTCTTAATAACTGGGATCTCAATACAAATTATCATAGACATCTCTTTTATGCATAGTCAAGACCAGATCCTTTGAATATGATGTTCTCAAATAAAGCTCTATTTTCTGCAAGGATGTAATGTTGTTTTTGCAGATTTCATTCTTGCGTATTAAATCTTAATATCTTTATATTTTTCACCTGGATGAGAGCATTTCCATATTTCATAACACAAGATTTAGAAGTTTCATCAAAGCAAATGCGCCTGCTCAGTGGTTGTGAGACTTTTGTTGTACAGAAAGTGTTAGGATCAAAATACTTCTGAAAAAGTCAGGAGAATCCACAAGATATTTTCATTCAATCCAGCAGGAAAGAACCTACTTTATGAATAAATATTCTTCAGATAACTCACTCACAGCAGGAGAAGCAAATCTAGGAAAAAAAATAAAGGAAATCAGAAACTTAAAAAGAAACTTATTAGCATGCCTCAGAGAAAGAAAAGACCAGTGAGGTCTGACTCAAGCAAAATCAAACTTCACATTAAACAAATTGCACCATTGATTTAGCCCAGTCTTGACTTTTCCTGGTAAAAGAACATGACAATAAACTGATCTTGTACATCCGTTAGATTGAGCCTTTCATGTAATGCATCAGAAGGTGTTTTTCAGCACATCCCATTCTGACGACATTAATCAGCAAAGGCCCTATCAAGCCGGAAAATTTATAGAATAGAATTGCAGGATTATTATTAAACCAGTGGCCCTGACCACTGGGTAGGCGAGAGCCTATCTATGGGGACTAAGTGCATGACAAGCTACATAAGGTGCTTTTCTGGGTGGCTGTGATTTTTTTCAGTATAAATGTAACAAAGAAAAGATCTCTGCAGCCATGGAGGACTGAACCTCAGCTAGAATTAGGGGACTACAAGCCAGAATTGGGGGCCCTCAAAATACTATTTTACTAACATAGATTGTTAAGGAATTGCTCTGTCAGTTTAAGATATATTTACTGTATTAAAAGCCAATACCATTACAAATTATATGTCAAATAGAAAGAAAAAAAAATGTAGGCAGAAAAATTATATAAACTTTGAGATGAGCTGAGTATATAACTCTTCACAGTCACGGGACTTTTAAATGCCTCTTCGCTGGCTTGTAAGTGTGACTTGATGAACCCTAACTAATTGATAAACCCAAACCAGTGAGAGACATCCATGGGGAACCAGTCTCTATTTCCCAAGAGCTGCAGAGGTGCAAGGGCAGCATCACCCAGACCCACCACCGAGCCACAATGTTCTTTGGGCTTCCTTCTGCTGCCTACTTCCAGGTCCAGCTGGCAGGCTGGACAAGCCAAGAGACAATTATTTATTTCATTCAAAAAAATGATCTTTGGAAGTGTAGGACGTTCTGGTCAAAAATCTTGAAATTATTAGAATATGAACTCTCTGTTCAAGTATGTTTAGAGGATTTCCAATAAGTTATCATGAAACGCTTCCTTGTAATATTCCCAGTGAGGTTTTATTATGACATATATGTTGGGAGAGAGACAGAAATAAACAAATTTGAAAGCTTGCTTTTATGTTCCCAGGCTTTTCTAATGAGTGGAAACAATGTACATTTTCAAATTCTCTATCCCTTCAATTTTCTTTAAACTTTCAGCAAGACATAGATGTCCAACATAAAAAAAAATGAGACCATCTGGCCAAAAATGAAAAAAGTTATAAGTGATTTGACACCAGGGGCTTTTCAGGGAAGGTTTTCAATTTGTCAGGGCTCCTATTACCTGGTCTTTATGTGATGGAAGATGCCCAAAATGCTAGTATTTTGGGTGGCATAGTATCTGTAGTATACAAATATTACACATGTAAGTTGTTCAGGCAAGTCATTTATAAATAGGTAGGAAAAAAAGTGAAGTCTTTCCCAGTGAACTGACATGTCCCTATACTTACTACTTTTAGGAAAATTAATGCAATAATTTGGACTACTCCTTCTACCACAGGAAATTCTAGTCTAGTTTAGAACAAGGCATCAGTTCTTGCCAGGTCAAAGATTTCAATTTATCCAAAATGAAGCCAGTTCCTGCATATTGATTGCTCTCCCTAGCTGTAAATTATCACTGATTACTTTGAGAGCAGAGGTGTTGATAGTTTCTTGCCATTCCTGACCTAACTGAAATTAAGTCTATAGTATAATTTTGTATTTATAGCAACTAAAATATGGCTGGAGTGCCTCAATGTTTCAAAGTTGTTGTTTTCTTCTGCTTTAAAGAAAACCCTACAAAATAAAAGATACCAATATCAAATTCTTTTTTTGGTTAGTAGTGCTTTATTGAAGTGAATAATTTGTTCAAAAGTTCTGGGGGACTGATAACCCCTTAAAATAAGTACATAGAATTCATGTCGGTGATCTTAATGCACAATGTTTGCGCTTCACGTGTGAGGCTTAAGCACCTTCATGTGGTATGTTGTGGGGAGGGGGAGGAGGAGGAGGATTTTGAAAAGATTCAGTGATTGTAGCTTAGGATCCATACTGAGGTACAACCCCGGCTTGTCCAGAGAATCTTAGGACATGCAGCAACGCCAAATCCATGTTCTTCCTAGTCAAACTCCCTCAAATTATTTCCTTCCAAAGAGATTTCCACATCCTCTCAACCACATGATACTGGTCTCCTTTGAGGCTGTTCCTCAGAGAAGCCAAGAAGCGACCTGGCACAAATATTAACCTGTAGGGATTTCTCTAATAAGGAACTGGAGCATCTTAAGGGAGTGAAGGAGGGAGGACTGCACAGTTATAGCTTATATTCAGTTGACTGAATGAGTACAAGCTTTCAGTTCCCAAAGCTGTCAATCTGATCTTTTTCACAGATCACTTTTTTCTAGCTTAAGAATACACATTTCCACGCTTACCAAATTGTAGCGTCTCTTCTCAAGTAAAAGGGGATCAAATGCATCAGCATTGTCAACCAGAAATAGACTTTGTTACCGTTTTAATTTGCTTTTAAATTGTGTATGGGAAAAATAATGTGTCCAGAAAAACTGAAATAGAGGGAAGAACAAATAGCTGAAAACTCAAACTCCCTCTTTTGGGATCTTCTGACAGCAACACCAATGTTCCCAAAGTAGCTCTTATAATCTGACTTCTGAAAAGTAGAAAGCAAACAGCACAGTCAAAATAAATATTTTACTAAAGGATCTTTTGCATGGCTGCTGATACTAAGTAATTAAACATGTAAAGTATTAATTTATATTTTCACAATTCTTTCTCCATTCTATAGGAAGAATTAATAGTACGTGCAGACAGAATCAATCATCATGGGGAGAATTAGATCACTACATAGGAATGAATAACCATTGCTGTCAAATATTGATAAATGAACTAACATCTCAGAAGGGGACCTATCCAGCACTATCACATAGAGAAATCTATGCATAACAGAGGATGATACAAAACCTACTTCGTTATCACTTTTAGGGAAAATATTTTTTAAAATCTTAAAATCTGCTTTCTTAATTTTATAAACTAATAAGTGGTGCAAACATGCAAATCTGCAGTGTACCATCTGCTGTTCGCTGGACGATTATGCCATTCTCCCATTCTCCTGAGACATAGCGAATAATGAAGTTGCGTAGTATTGCTTTCTATTGTTTGTGAGGTCATATCTAAGGCCCACTTCTCTATGCTAAGAAGCAAAACTAGCCACAGCAGTAAATTCCCAGACAAGGCTTAGATTCAACAATACTAACTAACTTGGAGCTCACTGTAGACATCTGCTTCTATTGCAATCTGCTGGTTGCAAAAAAGGGCAAAAGATGTAACCAGGCTTGATCAAGGTGAAGAAACTTCACTTCCACCCTTTGAAATAAATTGAAGAAACCTCTGTTTTCATGTCACTGCTAATTTATGGTGTGGGGTTTTTTTAAGAATTTAACTTTACAGAATCCCAGGCCTCATTTAGCCTGAAGAAGGGAGATGCTGTGAAAACATGAGAAGGGAGAGCTCCATCACAAGATCCAGAAAGCTCAATCTCAGAGCTGCTGACAATAACAAAAGTCCTTCCATGGCCTTCTGTGAGCCTGAGGTCAGGAGCTGAAAGCAAAGTAACCAGGAAGGGGAAGGAGGTTTTGATAGACAACTTAAATGCTCTTGGGTTTTTTGCCATCGAAAGCTTAATACTGCAAATGAATGTGCAGTGTTGAGAGCCACAAAGTAAATGGAAATATGCAGTAGAAACTTCTTTATTGTGGAAGCACTTTTTCCTCTGTTAGGCACAGGCACAAGTATTTCATCCACTTGAAAGTAACCTCAAAGGTCTACCTGATGGGTTTTTTTCCCCCGGAAAAAAAAAAAAAAAAAGCATTCTTGCTTCTTAGGCATGAGCAATTTGGCATGAAATGGTAGAAATGTTAATCGTAAGACACTACCAAGGAAAAGCAACAAAAAATGTCCAATCTTGCCATGAAATTTGGAGTCAAAATCATTGTGCTCCCTCCTGGAACTCCCACCTCTAATGGGACAGTGAGGAGAAAGCAACATGCAGGGGAAATCCTTTTATCAGTGCAGAATTAATTTTACTTAATGGAAAGATTATTTCTTTTCACCAGACTGCCTTACCAGCCAGAATATACATATAAAATCACACCACCAGCAACTTTCATTTATGTTCTTACTGTGGCCGAGTTTGAGAATTTTTATCTTTTCTCTCAAGTGAGAATTATAGCTGAAATTTTACCCAAGACGTTTAAAGGAATTAAGATTTGCATTCCTGTTAGAAAGCAGCAGGATGTAAATGTCTACATCCTCCAAGTAACTCTGAAAGTCCCATCAGTTGCTGTTGACTATACCATCCTACTGCTAGAGACTTAGAGGGCTGCTCTTGATGATCACCCATTATTTAGCACAAAGGCTGAACATTCAAATATGGCTTTGTATCTGCGCTTGTCCCAATTGCTTTTATGAAATTCCTTTACAGGGCCAATTTTCTGCAGCAAAGGAGAAAAATGTCTGTAATGAGACAAAACTTTGTGAAGACAGGTAGCATCTACATTACACAGACAGGAGCTTCCCTTGGAGACCTTCACATGAATACTTGCCACAGACAAGACAGGAAACTTGTCACTTGCTCCAGCACTGCCTCACTGTGCACCTGGCATTTCAAAACAAGTTCAGAGCCCTGGTTCAGCAGACTGGATCCCACGTAACATTTCTTTGGTTTAGTTGTTTTCTTTCCCTTCCTCTTTTGGGCAGTGCTGCAGAGAATCCTCTTTGGGGACCAACTTTCCTAAGATAGGTATGATTTCAGTCATGGGGCCCCTGGGCTCAATGAAAGAAAACAAACCGATGTTTTAAGTTTTCGAAGGAATGTAACAGTGGAAATAGAGATTGATGATGCTGACAAAATCCAGGTTAATCTAAAAATTACTAGCCAACTTTTTCTGCTACACAGTACCAGATTCATTTTTCTCAAAGTCTAGTTGCAAAATCTAATTCTCAAAGTTATCTCTTTTATTTCCTAGATCCTAATGTGATGCATGTGAGGAAGGGGGAACCATTACCTTTAGTGCATGCCTTTATTTATGCTTTTTCCCAAAATGGACACTTCACCTAGCATAGCACATAGCGTAGGTACATGTCATTTTAGAGCACAAGATTTCGGAGTAAGATCCTTCTTTTGTTCTGTTGAATGCCCAACAAAATTAAGTCAATTATTACTAGGTATTTCCTAAGTCCATGTAATTAGGTAAAGAAAACAGGGTTTGAAGATAGCAGCTAACCCAAACTTCATTTTGGCATTCATTCTGGTTATATTGTTGACTTCAGAGGACACACATTTTGGTGTTTAAACATGTCTAAAATAAATACACCTCCAAAGAGGCTTCTGTGAAGGAAACCCTTAGAGGACACCAGCAGTTAGTGCCAGTGCTGGCAGAAGCCAAGGGCTCTGTTATTGTCAGTCCAACCAGGTACAAGACATAATGCTAGTAAAAATATTTTGGCACAGGTTTATAATTACAAAAAGACCATCAAAGTTGGAAAAGAAAATATTATATACATGGGAAACCTACACATTTGCATATGTAATCAAATGTTCAGTGGGGCTTGCAAAAGTCTCCATTTTGAGTGATGGACCCTTGATATAGCACTAATGAAAACACTTCTGTTCTATATTTCCTGTGTGTACTTTAATTTCATTTATGAAAATGAAGGCTTGATTGTGTATTTTCCTCTGCCATTTGGTAGCCTGCCATCAAAACTCTAAGTGACATGACACACAATAGATTTATGCACCATGAAGCAGGCACAGTAGGGGTTTGGGGTATTTGTGTTTTATTTCCAGTCAAACAATACACAAGGGGCTGTCACACTAACAAGGTATATAATGATTGACTTGCTCAGCCACTCTGAGACCTTTACTCTGATAAAACTGAAATCTCAATAAACAGGAAATTTATATTTGAACAGCCACTTGTTTTGAAATGCTGTGCTTTATTTGCTTCCTTTTCTGAACAGTACATATGGTTCATTCCTATTTAATTGAAAAAATATTTCATTTGTTCAAGTTGAGCCCTACTTGTACATATTAAAGCTCTTAAACTGAGATATTCCTTTGTTCTTTTCACAATTCTCTTTATTTAACACATCATTTGGCCTTTTGATATACACAGTTTGCAGACTATCCTTAGCAAGCTGTGTATATCTGACCTCTGTAATGCTGCAACTCTGTTCTATTGGAGGCATCATAATATAAAAATATCAATATAGCCATCCTGTTGTGCAAAACCCATATAATAATTTAACTATTGTGTTACTTATGGGCTCATTAAACATCAGACTCACAGCCTTGCAATGGTGTCTATGGTCCCTTATCTCATACAACAATCATAAGAAGATAGTCTCTGGAAAGCAACGTCATCCCTGAAGCATGGTTGTGTGAGTTTCTGGTGCAGAGGTGCTGCTTGGAGCCCTCTCCAAACCACTTTAGAACAGATTTAGTGACATGTAAGCAGGGCTCTCCCACTTGTACTTGCTGAATAAACAATCAATCATCAATAAAATTTAACATCAATTATACATCTAAAGTAAGGCAACAATTTCATCTTTTAGCAATGAGGAGGGTTTGATCCAGATAATTATTTTTTATCCTCAAATTCTGAGACATAAAGTCCTACTTTGCAAGTATTAGGTTCTGCACAGTACAATTTTAATTCCTTAGGCAGCAGGGATAGACTCCTTGCTACTGGATCACACAACAGCTCAGCTGAGTCTGGAAGGCACCACAGGTGCCATTTGTTCTTTATTGAGTGTTTCAATCCACCTTCTAAAGCTGATCTCTAGAAATGATGAAGGACATCAGCCATAATGGTTACCTTGATCTTTGCAATGGGCAGGTTAGGCATCTTCAGCATATGAAGCAGGAGCTACTGCTTCCACCACAAAAGATTTAACTCAGTCTATGATACACTCTATGAAGTTTCGTGAAATACAAAGAGTGAGTTTTAAAACCTGAAAGTTCTCTTGTCATTTTTCTGCCACACATTTTGAACCAAACAATGGGGCTCCATGAAAAATGATCTCTGAACTACTGAGCATTTGGCAAGTGGGGAGGCACAGGGCAAAATCCTCAGCCATGATAAATCAATGCTCCCTGATTTATATTAGCTGAAGTTCTGGCAGTGCAAGTCTCTGTGTAAAGCAGCCATGCTAGACAAAGTGAGGAGGCATGTGTCACTCTTTCACTATAAAATGTGGCCCAGCAGTCAGCTTCTCATCTTCTAAAATCCTTTTATATGAATCAAAACAGGTTCCTGCATGAAGAGTTCAGGTTAGTTTGTCCCTGAGTAGTGATCTATCTCTTGAATCTTTTAATTTACATAAGAATACGTGGGTAATAAATCATTTCTGTCATGTGAGATGTGCAACATTCATTGAAATTCACTGGCAGCAACTGAAGAAAACATACCTGCAACAGGCAATTAGGCTAAACCTTGTGGGTGATCTCTTCTGGGTGTAGATGCGTAAATCTGTATCACCCAACACTCAACTGAAAAAGTCTGGCCACTGTCTGGTTCTGTACCAATAAAAACCAGAGAGAAGGACACGTGGAAAAAACTGACAAAGGTACAACTGAGCACACATCCTTTCCTCTTTTGAACCTGTGGAGCTTCAGCCCATTGATCTTTTTTCTAGCACTGGATATTTCTCTTAGTACTCTCGGCACAGGTAAAATTCCACTAACAGCAGGAGCTTTTTGCATTGGACAGCGCTGACTACACCTGTAGGTTGTTTTATCCTTACTTAACCATTTATCTTACTGTAATGTTACTTATATTTTGCTTTGATAACAATGTAAAAGTGGGTAGTTTATAGGCAAGGCTTAATATGTCATTGCCTCTGTTACCCAAATGACACATCCTGTGCTTTTTCAGACAGGCTGCAGATAAACGAAGTGCTTCTCCTTAAACACAGTTTACCTCACATGAGCAATCTACAAGCAACCTACAACTGTGGCCAAGCTAGCAGAAGTCCCCTTGCATTTTACCAGGAGGGCAACCTTCTCATATTCTCTAACATTTTTGCCTTTTTTTCTGTTTTAAAGTTTCCCTGTCTTTCAGGGTGGCCAGTGGAGGGAGTTGGCAGCACATTCCCCCCTTTCCACACTCAAGCTGCCCTTTTGATGCTCCCAGTCCATAACAGAGGTTGTAATGTTCAGCGACATTCTGCACTCACAGCTTTGCTGCCTGAGGCACAAAATTAGGTTTGTTTTGTCTTGCAGTGGAGCATATATTTGTGATCCACAATTCACCTCAAAAGCCATAGCCAAATTAGCAACAGCAGATTTAGGAGCTGCTGTGATTAAATCAGCTGCAAAGACAAAACAAGCAAGAAATATGCTTGTTGCTTGCTAGAGGAGCAACAAGAAATAATTATCTGTAGATTGGGATGTCCCAGGGTCTCTACATCTATATTAATAGTGAAAAATAAAATCACGAGCAAGTCCTTGTTCCTTTTCCTACTCTTCCCTCCATCAGGTGCATCCCCCCTCTCATGCTCCCACTCATCCCTCTCTTGCCACCGGCAACCACTCTGCTCAGATCTCCACAGAGTTGTGTAGCCAAGCCTGAGAACCTGTGGGACTGGAAGGCAGTGGGGAGTCCTGCAGGACTGCTGGGCACGTGCTCCCCTTGCCTCTGGAGCTGCTGGGAGGGGAAGAGCTTGCTAAGCCAGAGCCTGCAGGCGTGGCTGGGGTACAGAGCGATGCTACTCAGCCTTCCCAGGCCCCGCATCCATATTCACAGGGAACAGTTGTGCTGCATTTTATAGGTACGCTGAAAGCTTTAGCCCATTGAGAGAGGCCCTTAAGGCTTCTGTGTTGCTTTTCCTGTTATCTGCACAAAAAGTCAAACCAAAACTATTTTCTTTTGTTGTAGCATGTGTAGCAGGGGATGAAAAACAGCCTGGAAGCTTGTATACAGGCTTCTCAGCTGAATGAAGCATTTGCTCTCATCAAAATTCAGAAATACTCAGACTCAGCTTTGGATTCTCACCTTTCCTAAAACACAAACATGCTGGTGGGTTTAACTCCTTGGTTAAAACTAGGAAAAAAAACCCTGAAGACTCCTTCCCAGAGACTTGGAGAAGGAGTGGTGGTTTTTTTTTCCTTTCTTTTTCTGTACTTACGTTGCCAAAGCTAACACCAAGGAAAATTGTCTGATTGCAATTTCTTTGGACAGATATATGAAGTCTGACTTGCCTTTCAATTCTGAACAAATTGTTCCCTACGTCGCTTTCCATTATGAATATCTTGGGATGTTTGTTTCATTTCTCCCTGGGTTGCAAATTAAAAAAAAATATATATAAAAAGAAAAGTATACTTACTTGTTTAAGCCATCTTTTAATCAACACCACACAAAAATTGCCTCCCTAGATAATTTAAATAGCAGCACTGCGATTCTTATATACCTTTAGATATTGAATTTAATCATTAAATGACTGAGAATTTACCAGAAAATCTTTGGAAATACACAAATGCAATGAAATACATTAGATGTCAAGCAACAGTCTTAAGAGAAACACCCAAACTCATTTTTTTCATACACCAAAGAACGCTACATAGTCTTATCATCTTCAGGGAAGATTGGCCTTCAGAAGGTCCTACTCTGAGTAACATCCCTGTTTAAGAAACATACAAATACTCAGATCCCACTGAAGTCAACAGCATCTAAATGTTATTGGCCTGTGGGTATGTGACTCAGTGCTTTCCTGAACAGGTATGGATTTCATCTGGCCTTAAAAGCATCACCTGGCTGAGGGTTTAAATGAACGCTGTCAGCTCAATCAGCAGCTGCTGTGAACCAAACTGCAGCACAAGTTTTTAAGATGCTGTTCCTCTATATTCCTCATAAAGGCTAAAGAAGTGGTGCTTTACTCTTTGCTGATATAAAGCCTTTGCCTTTATGTTATACACTGGGAAAGCATTAAACCTACCTTTCATCCGAGGTCTCCATCAATTCACCTTCACAAATTCTTTGTTCCATAATTATTCATTTTCCTTGTTACTTTAATATTTATGTCTTGTTGAACTCCAAATGTCTAAATCAATACATTTTTATCTTTTAAGCAGCTGGCAGAACAGGCATGTATTGGAGCAAAGGTCAGGCCACTAAAACTTGTCTCTGCATGCCAAGGTAACTGCTGGACTCTTAAATTACTGGTACAGTCGCTAAAACATTTCTAGCCATCAAACTGGTTCAGACATCTTTGAACTGTCCCTGTTCAATAATTAAGTATTATTATTCTATGTTACAAATGGGAAGAGAAGGCCAGGGGTCCCATCCAATGAGCTTTGAGGCTGGATGTCTCGGTGATTTACTCCAGCCTCCACAGAAAATCAGTGCAGAGCGGGGACTTACGCTCATATTTCTGGCAGGAGTCTAACCCCTTCACATCAACTGCTCAGGGAAGTGAGCAGTGTATTTATATTTAGTCCACGCTAATCTAAATTTACCTCACAGCCTCCTAACACTGTGAACCTACACGTAGTTTAAGAGTCTGTCAAAGGTTATCTGAAGCCTCTTTCACTTTTTTGTAGATAAAGCTTTCCTAGCAGATGCAGCTTTGACATAAAGCAGGCAAGAATTTCAGATATGCTTTCCTGAGTATTAGCAAAAGAGGTTTGAAACTTTACTGCCAGGAGGAAGGAAGGATTGCAATTGCTTCAGAGCTGCAAATCACCAGCAATTACCACTGGTGGCAGTGGTCTCATTGGTATTGGTGGGATGGCAAAGGTACAAAACCAAGGTGAGTCCAGACACAGACCTATCCCTTTCACTAGTAAACCTCAGAAATGGATTGCAATGCAGTTGCAGCTGAGCTACTTTATGATGCTGTATGTGCAAGAGTATAAAGATGACAAGCTTTACAGGCTGGAAAAATTACAATAAGGCTCAGGTTCTAAAAAGCATTTGGGAGTTTTAATGTTTTGTCCAGACTGAGATGTCTCCAGAGGTCCAGAGCTCCAGAGAATGATAAGCTCCTGTCAGGTCCTGTCTTACAAATAAAAATCTCTATTTTGAAATTCACAGACAGAAGCTCCCAAAATCAAAGTCATTTTCAAATGTTGTGGTCACAGTATAACTTCTTGCTCCGTTCTTTTCCTAAGCTTCAGAACTAGATCTGGTTTTGTGTGTGTGCACGTACAGATTTGTGTTTGGATATAATACTCAATATTATATGTTCTAGTCAACATATAACAAGTAATAACTGCATAGGAACTGTTAGAACAACCTGTACATAGACAGATGACCACTTTGCTTCAGGTCATTGCTTGAGGGTCTTTTTTGTACCAAGAAGTTATAGATCAATATATAGGCATGGTATTGGCTGTGCTAAATTACTTAGCAAGCAGGAACATGTAAAAGTTCCTTCCTTTCAACCTATTCAGTCAGAAGAAAAATTAAATATAAACTGAACTTTTTAAAGCTCCATTAAAGGTTTGTCCAAGTTTGAAGACAAAATTTAGGTCAACTCGCCTATCCTTCAAGTACTCCTTAGAGTTCATTGAAATAAACAAATAAAAAAAAAAAGCAGTGTAAACTTCTAATGGTTATAACCATCACTTATAAAGGATGAAAACATCCTTATAAACTAATAAGTCTGTAAAATATCGTATAGGGAATCACAGACTCTCAGCTTCTCTTAGCTTGTTTCCTAGAGATGGCTAGCCATAGGAAATAAATAGAAAAATGGCATTCATCTGTTGTTATATTTTACCCACAAGCCTATTTACTTATTATTTTCTTACTGCAGGAGCTGTAAAATGAAGACGTTTATAGCTTGTGTGAAGCTCAATAAGGGTGATGATTCATCTCTAGAGCAAATGTTTGGACATAAAAAAAGGAAGATTCAAGAAATGACGTTGGTTCTAATATAGATCCCTTTGTGAAGAGTACTGTCCCTAGCTCCACCATTGACTGACTCAGTTCACCTTTTCACTGGTGAACAACCAATAGACCACTTACTCTTCTAGATTTTCCTGACACAGGTAATGCATAGCTCTGTAAGACTTCCTCACATTAGTTAATTAAATTTACCTTGGTCTGCATTCTGGCACTGAGACCTACAAGCACGGACTAGCCCTTTCCATGTCTTTAAACTCTCTCTCTTAGCCTCCAAGAGGTCATGCCTTTTGGGAATTGCTAGCTCCTGAATCACTCCACAACTGTGAGCTGTTATTTTCTGTGGGTCACAGGTGTGCTGTTCATGGGCTGTTGCAACAATAACAATACAGACAATCAGGTGTTTGTGCCCTGGAGCCTTCCCTAGCACCACTTTTCCTCACATAGACGTAGCCCTTTGCTCAGCCCAGCTTTCCCCAAGTTCATCAGCTCTTCTCTTTTTGTACCTCTCAAAAGCAAAGAAGGTTTCCAACAGCATCCCAACTCTGATCACCTTCATAACAGCAAGGGCAAAACTTTCCTACATGGTAAGGGCATTATATTCAGGTGCGAGCAAGAAGATGACTGATTTGGGGCCTGAGATAATCACTTATTTGATCTTTTAACATCTGCAAGAGTTTTAAAGCAAGGCACAGTGAGGAACTGCCAAAAGAAACAGGGTCTGACATTCGTGAGCGTGGTCCTGACATGTCTGCACCACCAGACAAGGAGAAGTAAACCCGGGAGAAGAGAGACCTGGCAGTGTGCATGTGTTATGGCTATGGCACAAGAGTCCAGTTACCACCAATTAATGACTAGCCCTTGTCAGGTGGCTTGCAAAAACTGGCTCTGGGTTTCCCCATTGCCCGTGTCAAGTACAAAACAAAACACAGCACAACAGCTGAACACAGTCAGAAGTTCATACCTTCTAATTCAGTGGTGGGGAGGACTAAATACTTTCATGAGATGTGCAAATACAACCTCAAACCAGAATATTAATCTATAGTAACTCCATCTCTTTGTGTTTCTGCTGACATTCCCTAAGATGAAAAGATACTAAAGATCTTTCACATAAGAACAGCACTGAAAAGCAGAAAAAGAGATATCACAGCTCACAGAGGTGACACCATGCTTTGAATTCTCATCTACAATCAAGTCAGTTTACAGTTTTCTGGCCATGAAGAAAGGACTAGTACAGTATATGAGATTTATTTCTCAGTTGCAGTGATATAGCATTATCAAACAATCCCTCCATAAAAAAGGGTCACATCCATAAGTCTTAATAGCTACCCATGAGAAATTTAGAGGAGTAAATATCAAAGTAAGGCACTTTAATTAACCTCTAATATAGCTGAAAGACAGTTTTGAAAAGAAATGGCTGGATTACAAGAACACATTAGATGACTAAGGGAATCCATTCCAATGGAAGTGAAATCTTGTGCTTTTAATGGAAAAAATATGTTTTTAATTGGAAAATGATAGTGACACTTGTCATACATAAAGTGTCTGGCTTAGCAAGATCAGTTGATCTCAGATACATCACCAGGTCAGTAAAGATTCAGAATAAAAATGTGCTTCAGAGTTTCCCAGGATCATGGCAAAAAGTCCTAACTTTCTGAGAAATCATGTAGCTCCTGCTTCTAGGTAGATATAATTGCTATATTTCATATATATATATATAAAAATATATATGAGGTGCTACATATTAGTTCTTTATCTTCTACGTTCAGTTCTACAAATAAGAGATACCTATTTCAATGATGACCTTCATCGACATTACTCTGACATTCATAAAAATTCTATTCAGTTTCCTTCGGTACATATTTTCCTATTAATCTACAGTACCTATTGATCTAGGAAATACTTCATCATTTCTTAGCCATTGACTAATGATTTAAGTTAATACATTGTTCAGTCAGCTTAATATTTTTAAGTTCTAAGGAGCCTCTAGATATAAATGAGTATATCACAGGCTCTGCACTAAGGAGATGGCATTCTGTGGAGAATATTAATGGCACCCATAGGAAATCACTTGAATGTATTACGTATGGACAATTTGAATTTGGGGAGGAAACATAAAAACTAATGAGTAACATTAAGCTTAACATTAAAAAGCAAGCCATTGTTATCAAGCATTATAAAGTCAACAGCATTATCAGAAGTATCAAAAGTTACAACTTTATTATGAAATAAACTCTATCCCAATTACAAATGCTACAAATCACAAGCTTTCTCACTGTTTCTTGTGATTTTAGACTCCTGTCTCTCTCTTCCTCTCTTCCCAGCTTTCATAGAATCATAGAATATCTTCCATCACCTATGTTCTGTATCTTCAAGTAGCGTGTTGATCATACATCTAATTCCTTTTCCCATAGATCAGATTTGCTTTTCCATTTAACTTGCCAGCCTGGCCTGAAAATTCCTCTCCCTGTCTTGACAAATGAGCATCAATCATCTCTCTCCTCAGTTTACCTTGTTCCCAAGCCCAGATCACAAGCATAGATAACCCTTCTTCTGCTCTTCAGTGTCTTCCGCCCTCCCTTCTCTTCCTCCTCTTATCACATGCTCATGAAGTTCTCCAGACCTTGCCTTTCTCCACTCCTTTTCTCACTCTCTGTCCTCCTGACCCACAGCACATCCCCACCTCCTCTTTCCTCTGTTTCTTCTTTCCCCAGTCTGGGCAATACCTTCTGAATTCATTCCTTTCTCCTTCAGTTCTGCTACATCCCTGGGCAAAAGAAAACCTCTCTCCTTCTATACTTCAACTGAATCCCACATTTTCAGAGCTGACGGCTTTACACCACCTTCAATTTGTTTCTTCAGCCATCTTTACCTTTTCCTCCTCAGTTTCACCCTTCCCAACCATACACTTCTCCTGTTGCACAGAATTTCACCAATTTATTTTGGATTAAAACTTTCAAGTTTTTCAAATCTCCTTCACTTCCAAGACTTTTCTTCTTCTGTAGGACATGTAGGACATATAATCTGCAGTATTCATTCTAAGGAGACAAGCATCTCCCTAGTTTCTTCCAAGCTTGTCTTTTAAGCCAGACGGCTCTTTTCCACTCCCTCTTTTTTTATTATTTCTATTTCTCAATTTCCTCAGGATTCTCCACCTCACAATATAAGGATCTTTTTAAAAATAAACCACCTTTGACTTCACCCTCCTCTCTACCAGCCATCCCATTCACCTTTTCTGTCTGCAAGTGTATCCTGGAGCCCTTCCAAACAAGTTCAGTCTTAAGCCCTTTTTTTAATAACTTCTCTCCTTTGCCCTCCAGTGAAGAAGTCACATTTCACCAAAGTCCCTCATGAATCATTCCTCTTAAAAGCCAGAACACCCTTTGTCACCCTCTCCAACCTGCCTGCAAGGCTCTTTCTCTTGGAAAGCTGGTCTCCATGGACTTTGACTCATCCGTGTCTTGATTCTCCTCTTTTCCCTCTTACTGCACTTTCAGCATACCTTGCAAAGGATTTTCCTCATTCTTCCCTCTGGTTTTCTACAGAAGCCTTCTACACCTGGGCTCTGTCTCTGTTTATTTTCATGTTGTCTCCAGATAATACATTTACAGATAATTATACAGATAATCAAATTCCAGATAATTTCATCTGAAAAATAAATAAATAAAGTACCTGTTCCCTGTTTCAGCCATCTGCTTAAGAGTGGCATGGTCAGCGTAGGGCTCTTCATCTTTCCCTCTGACATTTTTCCCTTTTCTCTGTCACTATGGAAATACCACTGTCCTTCCTCTTCTCCAGCTCCTCAGGTCCATAGCCTTGGCACAGCCTTTGGCTTAATCCCTTGTTGATTCTTAGTCCTTCTTTTTACATTACAAGTTACACGCTTTTAATTCTCATTCATAACCTAAAAAAATCCTCCAGGCTCTCACCATCTCCCATCTTGACTAACATCGTCTTCTACAGATTTGTCAAATATAACATTGCCACCTATTTCCATTCATAATATTACAGTGAAGAAAACTTTCTTAGCCTTTTGCTCTGAGCATGTGATTTCACTTTTCACAGCCTTCCCCCTCTTCATTCACACCAAACATCAGCTTCTTGTCTTCGTTCTTCACAGCTTGTCTCCACAGTATTTATCATCTTTTGTATACTATAAGTGACAGTAACATTTAACACCCATTCCCACAGTACACTTGGCAGGAACAGGCATTCAGGGCCAAAAACAGAAGAGAGGTGAATTAACATCCCTTGCATGAAGCCAACGGGGTGTGCCCAAGCGCCGACAGAGACACTTATCCTATCTCTGCTGGTAAGGAAGGGAATTTACTCATCTGTATCCTGGGGAGCGAAAGAAAGCTTAATTAATGCAAGATAAAGTAGGAACAGGCATCTCTTCTGAATCAGGTCTTCAGCAGGTGGTAGTGTATGGTGAAGACACACAGTCCAGGAGCCAGAGGCAAAGAGCCACAGGGCTGACATTGGCAGCGTTGGTCTCTTTCCAGCTACAAAATATCTGTCAGCCATCAGAAGTATCCCTAAAAAGCTAAAGATGGAAATGACTGAAACTCAAAGATGTGTTGGTAACAGAGAGCTCAGGTCAGGACTCAGTGACAGAGTGTGCCAAATGATCTCCAGATACTCAAACATAACAGCTCAGTACGGCCAGCAGGCAAGTTTTTTCTATAGTCAGAGCTGAGCCGATGCCTAAAACTAAAAGGGTCTTACGAAAATATTCTCCAAAGCTGTTAGCATGTCATCCTCCTAGTCTTTCTTTTGAACTGTCCTCCTAAAAATATTCACAAAAGGCAGTCACCAGGCGTGGAAGCAGAAAGTGGCTGAAAGAAAAGAGACTGTGTTCATCCCCGCCCATTAGAGCTGAACTGCGCAGCACACGCAGCCTGTCCACTTGTTCATCCCTCTTTACTCAAATCTGTGCTATTCACCTGCCTGGACTTCAATCTCTCCTGCACATTTGGGGAACCTTTAGGGTCCAGTTTTGAGAGCACCTTCCCCTCATCCTCCAGGCTCATTCTGAAACTTTTATACCAATATATGACAGAATTTGTGACTTCAGCTACCTAATCTGTATGTACATGCAGATACAAAATTACGAGAACTTAATGCTGTCATTTGATCCTGAAAATTTTCTAGCGGTAATTCTGAATTGGTTTTCCTTTGGTTTGTCCATTAATAGCAAACCGTCTGGGCATCTAGTTTAAAATCCTCATCCACAGAAATGGGCATTTTGTCCAAATAGAGAATGCACCAGCCTCAAAGATTTGCCCTCCTTCAGTAGTAATGGTAATATTTTCCATTAACATTTTCATTTCTCTCTGGTATGTATTTTTTTACCATACAACAGAATGGGCAAAATATAGGATTGTTCCTTATGGTATCCAAAGGGCCATACCTTTCAAGCAGAGGAGCCCAATCTGCTTCTGTAAGGTCTGCGTCAAATCAGAAAGTTAAATCAAGTTACTTATAAATCCATACTTGTTAAAAAGGAGAAGAAAATGAGCAAATCTCCCTGACTACCTCTTCATGGAAAGCTTATGCCCCTCTTCAGCTTGAAAAGGTGCATTTAACAGGCTTGCAGCCTGTAGCGAGAGCTGCGAGGAGCTCGGGTGCAGCCTGCAGCTGTGGCCAGCTGTGCCCGTGAACAAAGCCAGGCTCCAGGCTCCGCAGATCCCGCCGGGGATGGATGAGAAAAGCCCCTGCCTTCCCGTTTCTCCCGGGTGATAAGTGAAACTGCTTGCAAACAGCAGGACTTCACACCGGCTGAATCCCCTCCTCTGCAACAATATTGCCCACACTCCCATTTCCTAAGGTCCTGCTGGTTTGAAACGCTGTGGTTTTAGCTCTCTCTTCTACTTTACAGGGTGAGCAGGAAGGTTTATCAGCAATTTAGTATGGAGAGAAAAGGGGCAGGGGCAGTGTGCTGTCAGTGCCAGACTATTAGATGGGAACACATCCCCCACAAGCCTGAAGAAAAAAAAAAAAAAGAAAAAAAAATGGAGAGCCTCCCTGCAAAGATCCTTACAGCAATTGTGTCTGAAGAAATATGCCTCCCTCAGGACTCCTCTTACAGCTGCCAGAGTTATGAGGGCCACACGCTGCCACATTATTAATATGGTGTGTTTAATTAGCACATACATGTTGTGTTGTATTTGTTTTGAAATCATACAAAGCTACACGCATCGTGCAAGCTCCCTGCCTTAAAATGACAAAATAAATTGTGTCTTCACTCGGCAGCAAGTTGTGTCAGTAACACACTGCAGAAAAAAAAAAAAAAAAGTTGAAAATGAGAGAGAGGAGAAAAAAAATAAATGAGAAACAAAAATAAAGAGATATTGAAGTAAGGGAAGGAGTTAATCAGCTTCCTTTTAGGGCACTAAAAATTGAAGGAAGGTTTCAAGGCATTAACGGAGCTAGAATTTCTGGAACATAAAATAGCATTCATATTACACAGCTCAATACCATGCTAGGAATTGATATTCTCTGAAATGCAGGAGAATTTAAGAAGGTCGTTGCTTTGTGTAATCTTGGTCCTTTCTGTAGTGCTTCCCCATGGGATTCACAGGCTGATAGTTTCTTATGGAGGGTTGACCACTTTCCTTCTTAACGAATATGAAGGTTCTCTCAGGTCAATGGCAAGGAAATATTTCCAGGTCCAGGGTTCGTTAAAGCCCAAAGTCTGTACCAAACAGCATTGCATAGCTTTCCTCACGTGAGGAGACAGAGCAGTGGAGATGTTTCCACTAACCATCCACCCAGTAAATGTGGAGGTGCTGCAGCGTGAGGTCCTTGGCTGGCCCTTCCTTCTTGGCTTGATAGAGCCTGAATTTATTTCCTTAAGGTCATGGTTCAGTGTCTGCTGATAATGCTAGCATTTCTCCGAGGAGTTTCAGCAGACAGCCAAGTTATCACCGAGGGCCTGATTGATATTGTATTTATCTGTTTATATTGGGACTTGCTTTACATTTATTGTCTGCAATAGCATGTGTGACCTCAGAGACCTTTTAAAATTAAGAACACTTTACTAACGCAAATATGAGATCCTCGTGTGTTTTTCTTGTTTGTGCAGTTCCTAGCAGAGTGGGGGTTTGGTCTGTGACTGAGATCCTAGTTGCTATGGCAATACAAGTAATAAATAAATAGTAAAAATAATACATTGGAATAAAATATTCTGATTTTGTAAGCATGTTCTCTAGAATATTAATAACAGCAATTCCCACAGTTTAGTGTTTCCAAGCAAGCACCCGTACTGGGGTGCCCCAAAACACTTGTTAACAATGTCATGTCTTATACATGCTATAAAATGATAATGCAGCTGTACCACACATTGCTGCAGCTTTTTGGCTGGTCATGGCTTCGATTCTCTGTCACTAGAGGTGTGCCTAGGCGAAGACAGAGCATCCTAGAGCCAGGCATGTCCAGGCTGGTGAGTTTGCACATATGAAGGACAAACAGTAACTTCAGGGCATCTGTCTCCCTACAATACCATAAGGTGCAATGTTTCATTCAAACAAAAACCCTTTTACACTTCTCTGGCTTTGCAAGAAGGCTGCAAAATAGCTATAATTTGCATTTATACTCACTTCAAATAATATTTTTATTTATCACATAAAGAAGAATTAAGCTCATTCAGACAAGATACAATTTTACAACATAAAGCTGTAGATTAAGAGTCCTATTTGAAAGTACTGCAGAATTGATGCTTCCTGAACAATCTCCAAATTATGAGATTTCTCTCTCTTTTTTTTCTGCATGTGTAGTACTATGCATTTCCATTGTAAATGGACATAAGAAGTCTAGAAATTGAAATCAAAATCAGGCAGAAAATTAGCAGGTTTTCTTCCTGTTTTGCAGGAAAAATAACAAATATTTGTGAAATCTGAAGTGTCTGCATATTTGTTTCTTTACTGAAACAAAATTATATTTACTGCAATAAGAATGATACGTAAGTACATACATAGATAGACATATGCAGATGTGTGTGCATTTACCTCACAGAAACTGCAACTAGATATATTTATAAAATAAGGAAATATAAACCTTCATTCTGGAACAGTGACAGATATACCTGGTATCCAGCAACTCTGCTGGTCATTGAAATGCTTAAGTGTATTTTTGCCTGTTGACACATTCCTAAAAGCGGTAAAAAATTAAATGTTAAAAATAGAAAGTATAAACATTATTGACTTGCAAACAAAAAGGAAGGTTAAATCCACAGTGCTCAGAGAAAGTACAAAGACCTCATGATACTGTGCAGATATAAAAGAAGCTCATATTTCTAAAGTCAAACCTTGAAAAATGAAGTCGATAACTCTATGCATCTTCATTGCAATAGATTTAACTACATAGGACTAAGGACCAGCAGCAACACAGGCAATAGCATATGGGAATTGCAGTTGCTTACTACTGCAAGTTTTAAAATAAAGTTACTTCTTCTGAAATAGTTGTTAGTTACAGAAAACATTTCTGAAGAATTGAAGCACAGCAGTAACAATGTAATAATAAATAGCTGTTTTCAAATCTTTCTCCCAAATATTTTTCCTACCTTTTTTCAAATTCTCTGGTTACAGAAGACCCTTTCCTCCAACTCAGTTCTTCATACAAGTAGAGTGTAGTATGACTCTACAACTTAACAAACAGCCTTTGAAAGAAGATACTACATGGGAGAAAAAGTTAACTTGCAGTTCAACCACAGCCAAAGCAATATTCTGCTCTTCTACTCCTTGAGGGACAGCAGGTTATTAAAGATCTCCCTGACTTTCTTATGGGAAAGCAAGTGGCCAAACGTGAATTGGGGAGGGATGAGGGGGTGGGGGGAGCAGTATGATGTGACCCCCATTTCCTCAGCTCACAGCTTAATCACTGGCTTCTGCCTGATGCTATGTCCTGCAGGGGTAACATCCCTCCTAAGCATGCCTAGAAGATGACATCCAGATGACGTACCAGTAGGTGAGGTGACATCTGGGTTGTGGATTCTGCCAAACAGCCAAATGTTTGCTTATGTCAGGAGTTTAGGCAATCAAGCGGGTGCCTGACCACAGAAAAATGGTGTATGTTACCAGGACAAAGAAAGACACCAGTGAACTTCAAACATCTGTACTGCTGGGTGAGAGGTACATGAACACAGTGCTGTCTCAGGGACTGAGCCATCTCTTCCTCCTGAAGGTTCCAGCCCTCAATGTCAGGTGTAGGATCCTACCTGACCAACCTACAAAGCAAATTTATCGTGACAAGCACAGTGATCCAGGAGCAACAGCTGCCCAGCAACTTGTCCCTGCTTTCACTCAGATCAAAGAGACAAGTTGCTTGTTAACAGCAAACCTGTGTCATTTATACTTATTAAGGCTAAAAACCAAGATCTAAAATAGGACCTGCACAGTCTGTACAGAGTCAGAATAATCAATACAAGTGGGTGCTGCGTTAGCTCTCTGTAGAGCACAACCTGAGTTGTAAGGCTAAGTTTGGTTACTCTTTTTCTTTGCTGTTGAGCAAGACATACACCAAAGGGCCACTCACCCTCCCTCTATACCTTCGGTAAAGACATCAGGCCACTCCTGCAGCATTGGTCCACTGAGGCTCTTTCCAGGTTGCCCTGCTGAGACTTGATTAAACAGAATAACATCCGTGCTTGATACCATTCTACATCAAAGTCCACGTTAAAATACCACCTGCAAGTGCTCATCTGCTGCATGTGCGGGTGGCTTCCAGCCCCATGAAGTCACAGCACAACAAGGAAGCCCCAGTGAGCTCTCCCTTCTCTTCCACTGACCAGGAAGACTGAAGGTTTGGCAAAAGGCTCATTGAAAAGGTTCACTGCAGCTGGAAGGAGAAATTTATTTCACAAACTGTTCCACACACAGACTGAGAAGGAGAGGAGAGGGTCTGGTCACTGCGAAGCTGATGGGGGAGTCCGAGTAGCTGTGAGGTCTGGGGAAAGGCACCTGGTTTGGAGCTCACATCATTGCTACCATTGCTCCCAGCAGAACTGGAACTCCTAATTCCCTCCTTTCTCTGTTAAAATTCTTGAGAAAATGGTCCCCAGGTCCTTAAAAAAATGATCTGATGGGTTTCTGCTGGCTTAGAAATCTAACAAACCCCAGCACCCAATCTAACCTTGATGTATATGTCACTTTTGATTCATCTGATATGAATTCAACCTCATTTTCCACTCAGGATTATACACTCATTAGAGTAGGGAGTCGACTCTTTAGCCAGCTTGGTTTTTCCTGTGATGGTTGACATAAGATACTTAACCAAGCAATGGATCTGTCAGCACAAGACAATTTGATTTGTGTGTTTCCCTATCAGAATGGACCTGAGTGCCAAAGCATGGCTCTTTGCCAGTCCAAAGCCTTACCTGAAGTTTTCCCTGGCCACATTACTTGAAGTTTTTCCAGTACCAACGGACTTTGCTGGTTGGATTGAGTCCTCTTTCCTGCAGGTACCCTCTAACTCTGCAACACTATTTCCCTCTTTGAGTTGCAGCACAGAGCTCCTGCTGAATTCACAGAGTCCTGGTCACCTTTGCTCATGATCATTCGAGACTCTCTGCCATGGAACGTGCCCTGGTGGCAGCACAGGTGGTATGTTGTGGAAGCATCACCAATGTGGAATTATTTCTCACCATAGGAGAAAGGACATGGTATGTTATTTTTATCTTTTTAAACCCATCTGGACATCTTCAGCTCACCAGATTCTTTTTCTGATTAAGGCAGCCAGACTCTAACAAACTCCTGCTGGCTTATGCCTTTCACTGCAATGCGGAGCTTCCTAAGTCCAAGTGGTCAAAGTAAGGCAGCAGCACTTCCCTGCCCCTTTCAGATTCCATGAGCATGGGCTGATTGCTCTGCATGCAGAAAGTCATCAAAAGCCAGAGGGAATACTGTACTTGAAAGTGTCTCAGTCACAAAATGCAGTAAGCACCAGCAGCAGCTCTTGGTGAGCTTCAAAGGAATAATGGGTGTATAGCACATCTCATGAACAAATGAACATAGGACATTCTTTGGGTATTCTGAATCTTGGCAGGTATTTTAGCAGTATCTCTTTTTCCCTAGATGGTAATGTTATCATTTCTGTACAACTAGGTGTGTATACATGTGAAAAAGATAACTGTTCAAAACAAAAACAATTCAAGTTTTTGACCAACCTGGTGACAGTCCCACACTGGGTGAAAGGTTATGTGATTTCTTCAAGACTTCAGTGTAATCACAGCAAGTCAAGTTGCTGAATCAGCTAAAGCTAATATTCAAATATACAGCTTTGTATTACAAAACTATACTGAAACACTGCTTGATTTACTTGTGGTTAATTGCAAAAAAAAATCACTCTGAAATTTCAGACTCAGGCATTGGAGCAATACAGAAAGCATGGCCAAGTTATCATACAATGCTTTCTCATAGTACTTGTTCCAGAGACATTGTTACAGAAACAGAAATCAGGATGCTCCCGCTACATAAAAAGTAGCTGCACTGGCTATAAATGCAAAGTGAAATAACTTGTAAGTCATAACAAGAAATTTTAAAAAGCTCTAAATTTTAAAGAAGGCTGGAAGTATGGACAGGAAAGAATAGCTGAGATAAGATGTGGGGGTTTTAATGAGCTGTGACTTTTCTGTAGCCTCCAACAACTGCCAACATGTATCCTGCCTGAGAATATACAAGAAATGATACTTTGACTATAGATACTCAGAGTCTTCAGGGGCAGTTATGCATATAACAATGTCATTTATCAAACAGCAAGAGCACATAGTGCATAATTAAAATGGGAAATTCATTGCTAAAGTAAAGTTAAAAATAAAAGTGGATGTAAAGAGGGAGCCAACAAATCGATAGATGTCCACCTGGTCTGTTAAGCAGTCATTTAAAGGCAGCTTGCTGTGTAGCAAGTTCTTAATTTACTGATGGCCAGATGCTCGTTTCAGCAAAGATGGTCCTTCTGCATGCCCTAATTTGTAGATTTTTCTTAAACTGCTGGTCACCACCAGAAACAAGCTGCTGGGCCAGGCTTTGGCCTCATCCATATGGATACTCTTAAGCTCTTGCCATTAGGGCTGAGCAGGAAAGTATTCAATGCCTGTTTCTCACAATTCAAATGTGGAGAAACCAAATTCTTCCCCTTTGGTGTCTTCTCAAGGTTTCCGCACAGTGGGTCCAGCATAACGTTCAGACACCCCCTGCTCCTGCCTCGCACTCTGAAGTTGTGCTCATCTGATCCCCACACAAGTGCATGGGTAAGCCATTTAAAGGCTATTTTTCCACCTGGCATCTACCTGTATCAGGAGAATCTAACAAAATCCCTGTGATTTGTGTTTTCACTGCGATACCAAACATCCTAATTCCAGGCGGAAGCATTTCACTGCAGAGTCAGAGGACCCATTATACCCCTTTTATCAGTACACAACCCTAGTCATATGTATACCCACAGGAAGAAACGTTTCCCATGCAGAGAATGACTCAGACTAGGTCAAAGCAGAGATGTAAGGAGAGTGGAGAAAAGTGAACAGTAACTGCAGTTTATAAAAGGTGGCATTTATCTTACCAGAGTGACAGCTGCTCACTGTGAAGTTACAAGGAAGCATTGTGATCTTCTGACTCTGAAGCCCACCCTTTAGGAACCACTGATCTGGAATATGAAAAGACTGCACATGCTGAAAAAGTCAACTTTAATAAGACAGGGTCCGATTGTGATGAAGCTCACTCACATTCAGTGGCATTTCCCTTCTGCTTGTGGCCCCATTGACATTAACACCATCATTATTGGTAGCGTAAGGTTGAACAAAGTGCAACACAGTTGCACTCCTGTTCAGTACTGAAATTTATAATTAATAGATTTCAATAGATGAAATAGATTTCAAAATTTTTATTTTCTGTGAAAGCCCAGCTCTACTGGACAGTAAGAACAGTTTGGGGTTCCCCTGGTAGGACTCTTATAATGACCAGGTTATCTAATTGATTTTACATCGCCATCCAATGGTACCTCCAGCTGTGCTAGAGCTCAGGAGCATGAGCTGCAACAACTATCGGGCATGAAGTTGGCTCTTTGTTTATAAGATTAAACAATGACTAAGCTTAGCAAAAAGCATAAACAGTGGTGTAATAAGGCTGTCATTGCAGTATAACTAGAATGAAATGAAACTGTTATAAAGCATAACTGCATTTTATTATAGCAAAGTCAAACGCAACCAGAAAACTTCCTCCTTTCAGTATAAATGTTCCACCTGTCTGCATACGGCGTGCTACACAAAGTCCCCGGTTTAATCACCTCTTAGCTGTGCCATGACTCTTTCCTGATGCAAAACACAGCAATACACCCAACCAGCTAGGAAAACCAGAAATCATTTAGCAACCATGGTCTGAAAGAGTCTGGCCAGCCTCCCTTAGTTTTTGTGTATTTATTTGCCCAGGGGAAAAAAAAAAAAAAAAAAAAAAAAAAATATAAAATCTATAGAATTTAAAAAAGCAGATTAACCATTCGATTTGTAACAGAGGTGGGTTGTGCCTTGGAATACCTATCTGTCAGACTGTGCTGGGGAGAGGTGCCACAAGAGTGGAGGGGAATACATGAGGCTGTAACCCATGTTGCACAAGAAGAGCATCTCAGGCCTGGTACAGAGGAAATGGGCTCGTAACCCGGACGCAGCCTGCTTATGGAGGAAGTGCGTTGGTCTTCCCTCGTTCTGGCCAAAAGTCTGTTTTCAAAGGCTCTTCTTGGTGCCTCTGGAACGAGCTGGATTTCACATAGGCTATGGTGCCTCATAACCTGTATGATTCCCTTGGTCTGGAAGGAAAGTCACTGCCACACAGAAGTTCTTGGGAGGAAAGAGCAGAAGAGAATGACTGTGTGGTGAGCAGGACTAGGGAAGTGATCATCCCCATGTACTCTCCACTGGAGAATCCCCACCTTGAGTAATGTGTTCAGTTTTGGGCCCCTCACTACATGAAAGACATTGAGATTCTGGAGAGAGTCTAGAGAAAGGCTCTATGTACATATTTATAGCAGGCAGGTAGCAAAAGAGGTTAGGCTGGGTGGGCTGTGTTGGGCTGGCCTCGCTTGGTTTTGCTTGGTTTGTTTCCTTACTGGGGAGCACTTCTTTGCTCAGGTACCACTTGAACAAGCCTCGCTTTTTTTTTTTTATGCTTTTTAATCTTAGCTCTCCTGAAATAGAGATGTCACAAGATAATATTTGCAAGGTCATGAGGCAACCTGATTTTAAAACCTCGGATCAACTCATTAAATTGAACTTGCTGATTTATCATGCAAGGCCAGACAATCAAGGGTACATAAAAAACCAAGCCAGAAAAGAAAGAAACTGTGAAGAAAGTTTCTTCTTCTTTTTTTTTTTTTTAATGCACTGAGAATGGAGAATGTTTGAGAAAATCAGAGATGTAAAGGGAAAAACTTGGAGCCAGAAGATTCAAACTTCCCCTTGATTCTAAACTTAGCTCAGCCACTGGCCCACCGTGCAGATGACTCACTGCACTTCCTTGAACTTAAATCATTCGTCTTACAAAACTTGTTAAAGAAAGACGTCAGTGTAAATTAGATGTTGTGCCTAAGTTTAGCTATGGCCAATACATAAATATTGGAACTTTAGTATGTTATCATTTTTGTCTGATTTAGAAATATGTGCATATACACATATGCATATATATATATAGCAAGGGAGAGAAAGATTTCTTTGTGCTATTTTTACAATTTAATTTACATATATTGTTATTTTGTTGGTGACACAAGAGCTCACAACTGATTAAAAGTTTAACCATTTTCAGAGCAGCCTGATTCCCACACCGCCCAAGCACTCTACATTCTCTCAAACTGTCAAGGAAGTTTCAATCCCATCCGAGCGGTGGGAGATGAGTACACGTTCAGCATATAACATACATGATGGCTGATTTCTTGTGACACTAATCTTCACTCCTGAGGGAAAGGCAGTCATTTATTCATCACTCCACCACTCAAAAGTAACCATTCTTCTCACCATGGAGATAAATGTCAAAACAGAGATCAGCCATAGGCTGAGTCTAATCTAATCTGTCCAAAATGAATATATATTTAGATCTGTTGTCAAATCTTGAATGGTAAACCCTTTAGCCTGGGCAACTATTTTCTCAGTCTGCCTTCTCCACCTATAAATACACATACCACATTGGATATACACTGACAGAGGAACATATTAACCCTGAAAAAATGGGCAGTGTATGAGGCTCACTATTCTTTCTGATATGAGAAAAGAGTCAGAGGACAAAGCCGAAGACTTTCAGAAACATGTAACAAAGAGGAAAAAAAAACCATAATTTTCATTAAAGTGTTTCTACCCTTTAACATCAGTCTGAAATCAGTGAGCCCTTCACTCCCAAGTACTTGATCCAGGAAATGAGAAAAACAGGCTCCTACCTGGATACCTATTTTGAGGGATCCATGGAAGATGACAATGGAAATTCCCTTTCTTGTAAAACTGTTCATTCTCAACATCCCTCTCCTTTCTCCAGTTCACATTTCCATGTCGGGAATGTCATCTGGGAGGTGATTGCTCATGCTAGATCCTTTCCCATCCAATTATACCTATGCAATTCCTCATATCCTGGTACTGAGATGCTGGAGGACACTACAGAAGAAGCAGAAGTGACTGCCAGTTTTCTGTCCAACTTCTCTACTTCATAGTGTCATAAATCTCCATGAGGTTCTTTTTAAAGTGGAATATCTGAAACTCATCTCAGAGCCTGAAGAGAAAGAGGTCTTCTCTCTGTGATCCACATAAAGAAATTATACTGTTACTGTTACTGTTACTGTTATCTATCATAGATATTTCGTTACTGAAGTTGTAAAACACTCTTCTATAAATGGCAAACATAGGATGATTGTCTCCACTGTTTGTAAAACTGGCATATTTCTCATTCTTAAATATCCTTGTTCAAAACTAAATCCCATTTTAAGGCTTGAATAAACCCTATCAACGGCCAGTTAGCTAATTATTGCAAAAGTGACATTAGGTTTTACACTTATTCTACCTTACCAGTTTAATCACATTACCTCTAATGCAGCAGATACTACTCCTCTTCTCTGCAGATTCCAGGTGAGTAACTGAGCCATGGTTACATGCATTTCCAGGCATTCCATGCAGTTTTAGTGTGAATGGCCCTCAGCTGCAGCAGAGTGGGACTGATTCTAGTCACCCAAGTGCAAAAGAATAAGATTTGGCCAGCAGCCTGCTACAAGTCACTCTGACTTATTCTGTCCCAGGATTTGCACTTATACTGGGCTGAATCCTTCTCTGGCATAATTACACAGATCTACACCAGAACTGGGTTGGGCCCACGTATCATGATGCACAAATGACATTGCTAGAATGAGTCTGCTCTGTCTAAAGGTGACAGGAATGGGTGCCAGGTGATAGCAGAGATGACAAAACATGGAAATTGTGTGGGGAAAATATTGTGCCTTAAGACAACTTAACACAAAGTAGTACAAAATAGGAAGCAAGAATGATGGTGCCATCATTCTGTGCATGTGAAGTAATCATCCAGAAAAGAAGCAAGGTGTGAGGAAGGTTTACTAACAAATCGCTATCTCCCAGCATGGTGAAATGGCCAAGAGAGCAAATGCAACCCTTTTAGCAATGAGCAGCCCCTGCGGAAGAAGAGGAAGGTTACTACTTTTTGCCACCTCCTCGAGGTGGTCATTGCTGGGTACTGTAACCATTTCTAGTCTCAAGACTTTAGCAAGGATGTTAATAAATGCAAATGACTCAGAAATAATCCCATCTATAGAAAACCTCCTTCATGGTAAGCACTTAAAAATCAATCTTGATACCTCAAAGATAGGGCACAAAGGAAAGTAAATCTGTGCCTAAGACTACCTACATGGAGGGGGAAATTTACAAGTATTAGAGGTTCTTCAGTAGCCTACCAATCTCAGACTCAAAAATGAGACAAACTGAAACAAGGAACACAGTGCTAAACTGCCACATTTGGAACTACTTGTCCAGCAAATTTGCCGTTCCTGTGAGTCCTGCAATCAATACTGCTGTCATACAGAACAGCTCACTCAGAAATTAAATGCTAAATGAAGGACTCCATGAAATCCTATGCCCTGTATTATCTAAGATAGAGTAGATGATCGTAAGTGTCCCCTCGGGTCTTAAAAATCTATGAGTGTAGTTAAGAGGACATGTACTTCTAGAGGCTAAGCATGAGGTCCTTAAAATTTTCAGGGATGTGCTTTCCCTGAAGGTTTTTCCAGAAGAAAGACTAAATGATTTAGCCTGAAACTGGAAATTAAGCTGCAAAAATATCTAGTAACAAGCCCCCAGAAGATCAAACTTCCTCCTGATTTTCTGTTTTCCTTAACTCTAGGTGAAAAGGTACAAAACCAGTAGATGAACTTTGTTTTTTGAAGAAGGCTGAAAGCCTCTTGGAGGGCAGGTCAGCACCCTCATAAGCAAATCTTGTGAAAGGCAGATGCTGGCCACAGCTGAGTTTACACCAGGGCTCTACAAAAATTGATGCGTTCAGGCTCTTCTGGTTCTGATGTTCTGTGACAGATGTGGGGTTGCACCATGTTTCTGAGGGCTGGAATCTGAAGCAGTCTGTCCTGGTCTGTTCAGCCTCCTTTACTGACTGGAGTTTGACACTTTGACTGAATGTGGGGAGGTTCTTATAATGCAAGGCTCCAAAATCATGTCTTGTCTAGTCATTCATGTTTCCTCAGCCACCTTTCTCCGTTTCTGCTGCTAAGCATATAGCAGCATACAGAACATCAGCAATCCACACAAAACTCACGGTTATAAGACTCAGTATTGCACATTTTCCAAGTGTATCATTTCAGGTGTCAGTTTAAATCACTGGGAATAGAGCAGAGCTTCTTCATGAAATCATATTCGATTTGGTAAAGAGGAATTCCAGTACAGTGAGGCTGGGACTGTCTCTATGTCATCTACAGCAAAAATTTTCCGTCTTCTTCACATCTTCCACAAGTGCCAGGACTTGAAGTAGATGACCTTATTTTTCTGGTAGACCAATCCCAAGTTTCCTCCTTCACCTACCAATACCAAAAGGGTCTTCAGCTCGGATCTCTTTTTACCTTTTCAATTCACATGGGCAGGAAATGAGGTATGGTTATATGCATGAGCGCTGCACAATTACTGAATAAACCTAACATCAGTTAGGTGAGATAGTTTCTCAGCTGTCAGGTTGAGAAATCATTGTCCTCTCCCCCTCCCCCCAATAGGTCTTTGTTGCATTATCCTCTGACCCAATATGCATTTAATCAGAACTTTTATCTCACTTTGCACTTAGTTCCTAACACATACCCCTGAGCCCACCAGCTTTCTAAGTTCTCTCAGTGTTTTCCAGTTAGTCAGTGAAATGCTGTTGTTGAAGCTAGCCTGGAAGGTGAATTCGTGGCAGAGAGGATATGACCAGTCTGTTTCAAATCCTGGACTTGGAGTTTTGCAAAATAAATTGCTAGGAAATTTTCATTTAATTCCTGTGCTTTAGTTTTTAATTGCATGATCTTAGAAGGAAATGGAGTTTAGTTTAAACTAAATTGCTGTTACTTTCCAACATACTCAAATAAAGTCCCTGAGCTACAATAAAAAAAAAATAAACATAAGCAGCTATTGCTAAAGTAAAGCGGAGATTAAAGGTCGGATATCCCGACCTCCTTGTCGTGCCGACAAACCACCCTGCCTGTCTGTGCTTTTTCGTTGTAGCCACCAATTACCTTGTAAAACCTAAGTAACTCTTTGTTGTGTTACAGTATCATTTTTTTAGGACAGCCCAGTACATTTTTAATCCAAAGGAATACGCTGCCGTTGCCCGAGCCCGGTGATGCCGGGGAGCACATTATCACATTCGGAATGTTCATTGAAAGCGGATTAGGTGAAGATTTCATCAAACATACCGATTCCGCTTAAAATAAACGGCTTCTAAGCACAGGAATTGTTAGAGGAGTGGACGATAGGCACCTACTGGTTTGGTTTGCATATTTTAGAGAGTATTATTGAGCTGGTGTGTGTGGAACTAGGCTCTTTACTTCAGCAGTTCTGTTTAGTTTACCGGAACAGAGGAGTAACCATCGGTAAAAATGTTAGAGGTTATTTGATGATAAAATGTGGAGACTTAATAAAAAGATATCCCAGACATGAAAAGTTAGAACAACGCTGCTTAAAAATGAACTAGTTAAACAAACAAACAAACATATTTAAATGAAATGCAGCTTTCACTGTTAGGTTCTAGTTTTCTCTCCCCCAAACATTAGACAAAATTGCATTGTTTACAAAAATTTATTAATACAAACTTTACACACTTTATATAACAGTTATCAAAGTCCTAGTTATAGATATCATGTGTGTAATAATACTTTGTTTAAGTTCTTTTTATATTCATTTGCACACAAAATAAGTTCTCCAAGATTAACATCTACCTAAACTATGACTGTATCTCAGATCTGCTCAAATTTTGGTAAGGCTGTTGGCGTTTCTGGAAAAAAAAAAAAATTAAAATAAAATAAAACCATACAAAGGATAATAACCTAGGTGATCACTTCACAATGCTTGCGACTAGCCACTGAACTCTAACGGATAAGGTCATAAACAAAACGTCAAGAGAGCCCTATGTCATTGCACCACAGCCGACACAAACACAGCAAACTCTGCCCATCGCCAAAGAACAGAAGTACGACTACAAGGCAAGCCGATGTGTTGCAGCATCGTAGGGCCACTAAATAGCCATCCGTGTGAACTCGTGGCGATTTTACAAGGTGAAGAAGAGAAGGCACGAAAGCTGCAAACTGCGCCCCGCGTCCCTCCGCCCCGAGGAGCCCGCACCGGCGGCGGAGCGGGCAGCGCCAGCTGCCCGGGGGCAGCCCGGGCAGGCGGTGCGGGCGGTGCGGGAGGTGCGGGTAGCCCGAGCAATCAGTGCCGGCAGCGCCTGCCGGCCCCGCCGGGCTTTGCCCTCCCCTCTCTCCTCTCCCCGGCGGCTCTTCCCGGCCGGGAAAGGAGGTTTTGGATTTTTTTACCCGCGATTTTTTTTTTTTTTTTTGGGGGGGGCGGGGGGGAGGGGGAAGGAAGTGTTGCTTTCCGACGTCTTGAATGCGGGGCTCGTTTTGTGTCTTTGGAAAGACTCCTCTTAGGTTTTTGTGTGGTGAGCTGGAAGGAAGCAGGTACCTACATGTCCTCCTTCTCCAGCTGCCCGGGCGGAGGGACGGGGCCAGCCCCCGGCCGGGGTCGCTGCTGCTTTACTGTCCCCCGGGCGGAAGGTAAGATAGGAGTCCGTACATAGAAAGATGAGGTGAAAATGGTTTATCTCGTTAGAAACCGGACCACAGGTGAACACTACACATTCTTTTATGACAAAAGTTTGTTTTATGAAATAAATTTTACTAAGCAATAAGCCAGAATGTAGAAAAATACATTTTACCTCCAAACTCAATAAACAAGGAACAAAAACTTTCGTAGTAGTGCATAATTCTTTAGTGGTAGCTACAACAGGGGGTCCTAAACTTGTACAATAAGAGCTTGCATAAAACAGAACAAAGGAGTGAGAGAGCGCGTTCACAATCTTTTTTTTTTTTTTTTTCCAAAAGAACATAACCCAAAAAGGTGACTCAGGTGGGTTAAACAGCAGAGCTCGGAAAAGTGCAAAGAGAGGATGAAAGGCGGCAAGGTCTATAAAAAAAAATTAAAAAAAAAAAAAGAAAAGAAAAGAAACCAACAAAACAATCAAAGAAAAGAGCAACTCCGACCGAAAAAATGCAAAGGCGAGAACCCTGCTCGTTACACATGATGAGAAGCATGGACAGCACTGGAGAGTAACACACTGTACTTTGCATCCAGGTCCAGTACCGAGCTGCCCGGGGCAGTTGGGTAGCGGATCGGAGGTGGGATCGCCTCGTCTTCCCTCGACCCTGCGGCACCGGCACCGGTACCGACACCGGGGCGCGCCGGGGGCCCGCCCCCGCTCACTTCCCCACTCTTCCCAAACGGGTCCTGTCTCCGCTTTCGCTTTGTTCTGCGACTCTGCCCAGCCAGACAGAGGAGCAGTGCACGGGGCTTAGTACTTACTATCCTTGCTGCTTGTTCGGGATTTAGGGGCTGGGGGTTTGGATTTGGCATTTTTTGTTGTTGTTGATCTGAATTTTTGTTGGTTTAACTACTTCTCCCTCCAATAGGCAAACAGATGCACAATTTGGATCGAGCTGTTTTCACAAGAGAATTATCCTCTAAGCTCATTGTCTGAGGAGACGCTAATACAGATACAACTGGAGAAAGCAGGAGAAAAAAAAAAATCGAAATCTAGAGGAAAGGGGACGGTGCCCCTTCGGAGAGGCTAGTGGCAAAGGAGCCTGCCTTGAGACTCACCGGGGGAAGAATCTGCTTCACCAATTTTCCCAAATCATTTTCCTCATAATCCCCTGGGAGCAGGGCATCCTTCTCTATGTACAGTAGCAAATGGTGAAAATTAATGTCTTCGACCCTGTCGCGGATAAAAATACTATCCTTTTAATTTCCGTTACAAAAATAGGAGTAATATTCAAAACAATGATTGTCCTTTTTTTCTATTTATTTTCTATAAAAACATAAACAGCTCAGGCGAATTCTTGTTCTTGTGCAGGTTTTATACGAAGAATTGTTCTTTAGTATTTGTAGTAGTATTTATATATATATATTTATATATTATATATAACTTAATGATTGGTCCACAAAGTAGATCTGTGCGTTTCTCTAGTGCTTTTGTACAAAAGAAAAACAATATTATTATCAAAATATTCATTTAATGGCTTTACTTCATACATAAATACATGTTTAGATAACACAGGAGCGGTGATTGTTCAGTCAGTTTGGAAATGACTTGTTTTTGTTTAGATTTTTTTGTTGTTGTTGTTGGGGTTTTTTTTTCTCTCTCTCTCTCTCTCTTTCTCTCTCTCTCTCTCTCTCTCTCAGGACTTTGTATACACAGGAGTGGCTGGTTACTCATCGCTACAAATACGCTACTCGGCGTCCTTTGTTTTTAACTCTTTGTTTATACCTTTTCCCCAGGACGGCTGCTAAGTATTTCTTGACAGCCATTTGTTTCCGGTAGCGGCTGTAGCTGTCCGTGAAGATGCCGTCTATGTGCCGCTTGGTCAGCGGTTCCGCCTCGTCCCCCAGGCCGCCGCCGGCACCGCTGCAAGCACCGAGAAGCACAGCTGCATCAGGCGGGGCCGCTCCGCCCCTCCGCGCCCCTCCGCGCCGCCCCCCTCCTCCCGGCCCTGCCCAGCCCCGCCGCAGACGCTGCCCTCCCCATCCTACCCCCCCCCCCCCCACACACACACAAGCCGCGCAACACGTTTGCGCGGAAGATGCGCGGGGAGACAAAGGCCCGCGCCGAAACCCTCTCCCGACGCGGTGCGCGCAAGTGGCGGCGGCGGAGACAATATCTCCCCGCCATGAATTATTCATTGCAGCGGGGAAAGCTGCTCTCCCCGGGGATTTATTAACGTGTTACCTTCTGCCGAAGGCCAGCGGGTGGCACCGGGGTCCCCGCCAGCCTCGCCGCCCGCGGGGAGACCCGCCCGGCGCCTGCGGGTGAGCGGGGCTGCAGCCGAGTCCCCCCCCGCTTCAGCCCAGCCCTCGGTCATCGCTTCCGACAGACTGCTCGGCCCCCCCTTCCCCACCCGCCCAGCAAACCGGGGAGGCTGCCCAACTTCTTAATTTTAAATCACCCGCTTGCAAAAAAAATTTTAAAAAAATATAGAGGCATATGTCTATACGCACATACGTACATACATACGCCTGAGGGTATCAAACAGAACAAACCTCCCTGAAAGCCTGCGCTGACAGCCGGGCTCACGCCGCTGCGGGAGCGGTCTGGGAGCCGCGGGGTGGGCTGAGGTTTGGGGAGCCGGACACACTCACACACGCACACAGACACACACCAGCCCCGCTGCCAGCACAACAAATTCCCAACCCCGGGCGGGGCAGCTTTGTTCCCTCCAGCCGCGGCCTTTTAAGCACCTCCGCTCCCGCGGCACCTCCGCCCACCGCGGGAAGAGAGCGAGCAGAAACCCTTACCCGACCCGCTTGGCCATCAGGGAGTGCAGATATTTCCTGGCGGATAATTGGCCCAGAAGTTTCCTGTAGGCTTTGTTGAAGATCCCATCGGCGTGCCTGGGCGGAGGGAAGAGCCCGCGGGTGAGCGGCGAGGCCCGGGAGCCGGCTGCGGCTGCGGCGGGGTGCGGGAGCCCGGGAGGCAGCGGTGACCGTCCCTCCCAGCCGGCGAGCGGAGGGCGGCATCTCCCCGCGTCCCCCGGGACCCCTCTTCCCCACCCAGACCCCTCCCCGCCGCACTTGCTGGGCTCCGCGCTGGCTGGGCATTTCTGCTCCGTTTGCGGGAGCATCGCTAGCCCTACCCGCCGCGGGCGGCTCCCCCCCCGCTCCCTCCCCCGCGCTGCTGGAGGTAAGGCGGCTCTTCCATTCCTTCTAGGCTTTAAACCGGGCGCGGGGACCCGAGCAGCGCGGTAGTTTGTTTGGGTTCGGAATTGAGATATATATATATATATTTATATATATATATTGTTTGCTGGTGGCTTGATGGGCTTGTTTGTTTTTTTTTTTTTCTCCAATCGGCTTGGCCAGACCCGTTTTGCTGCCGGCTCAAAATTCACTCCTGACACCCCGCGAGTTGCGGTCACCTCTTTTCCGGCGGGTAATACAGGGTGTACATCTCGCCGATGACGGAGGACGGATTCGTTATACCGAGGGGCTCGTGGTCATAGGCGAAGTCTTGCAGGGTGTTCCCGTCCTCGTCGTAGACTTCATCTTCCAGCCTGCCAACGAGAGCAGCAAGGCGAAGGAGTCAGACGGGTTCGGCGGGGGCTCCGCTCCCCGCCGCCGGCTCCCGGCTGCCTCGAGTGGCCGCCCCCGGAGGAGCCGACCCGGGCGCCCCGGGAGCCCCGTCCGTCTGCCCCCATCCCCTCCCTGCGCCCGCCCGCTCCCCATCCCCGCCCTCCGCCTCCCGTGCGGGGCAGGACCGCGGGGGAGGGAACACACCCGCCGTCAGACGTGCCCCGAGAAAAGCCCCGAGACATCCCCCTCCCCGTCCCGAGAAAGAGCCCCTCTCTGCCATAGCCACGGCTGGTGCTTCCCGAGCGGAGCGCACGGCACGCACAGGCGTGCAGGCTGCGGCGAGCACACACGCACACACACGCACACAGACACGCATACACGTGTGTGTGTGTGCCAGGGGCTGGGCGGGAGCCAAGCCGCCTCCCCGGTGGAGACGGGGCGGTGAGCGGCAGCCGCCGGGGCCGGGGCCGCGCCCCGCTCCTCCCCGCAGCGCCCGCCGGATTTGGGGGGGGGGGGGGGGGGCGGGGGGGGGGAAGGGGGGGGGGGGGGGGGGGATTGGGGAGAGAAAGAGGGAGGGGAGAGGGGGATTGGCCTATCGGTGTTTTTCGTTCAATGGTGCCTCTGCCCTTTGAGATCTCGCCAGTTTTGCCCCTTCCCCGTCCGTCCCCTCCTAGCTACCCCCCCCCCCGCCCACCCCCCCGCTCTCTGCCTCTCTCTCTGCAGTACGATGTAGGTCATTGTACGTTACAGGCAGCTATTTTTGTCTGTGAGCTTTAGCGGAGGTATTAATAATAGATGCCGCTAAAGTGTTTCACTCCTGCTAATTCAAGCGCTTGAATGGAGAGAGCCGGGTTGCTGCTGCCGGCTAATGGCCCCGCAGGCTACCGAGTCCGCTGCCCCGCAGGCCCTTTGCCTGCGGGAGGGGAGGGGGCTGCTCTCAGCCAGCCCCGACGGGCTCCCGGTTTCGTGCAAGGACACCTCGGAGCCCCCCAAAAGGACCCCTTTCTTCGGACAGCCCTGCGCGCCCGGCATCGCCCCACCCGCGCTCACAGCCGCGCCGCGCAGCAGTGTCCTCCGTAGGGCACCCCGGAGCACAGCCAAGCGTCGGTGGGGCAGGACAAAAGCACCGAACCCAAAACTACCCCCAAGTCAAGCAACGCCAATGGCCCAAAGCGGGCTACAAGCCGGGTGGGACCAGGCTGCCAGCGGCCGTTCCGGAGGGGGTGCCCTGCGCCCCCGGCCCGGCATGGGAACCCCGCTCCTGCCGACGCCTCTGGGGGTCCCCCCGCTCCTGCCCCAAACACAGCGGGGTCCAAACGCCCCCGGCTGCCGGGTGGAAAGGGACAGCCCAGGCATCAGCCTGCGTTGGAACCCAAGCGAGACAACTCCGAACAGACCCAGACAATCAAATAACCTTGTGCCAGCCGCTTTCCCCCTCGAGAAGGGAGGTCGTACACAGACAGGTAAACAAGGGAAGAGGCTGAATTCCTACCAGCTCCACTGCTGCTTGCACGAGCCGTGACAGCTCTCGCATGCTTGCAGCCAACGGTGCGTTCCCCCGCCTCTGCCTCCCGCCCCGGTCCGGGCAGGCGAATCTCGCCGTTTACTCTGGGCGAGCTTGCCGGCTACCGAACGCCACCGGTGGCCGTGCAGGGCAGGGGGCAGGTGTGGTGGTGGTGGTGAGCTGCTGGGACCCGCCGACGTGCTCCGGGACCCCGGCTCCCTCCCACCGAGCCGCAGCAGTGCAGCCCCCCCTAACGCCCCCTCCCCACCGCGCCGGGATCCCAGGGAGCGGCCCTGGGGAAGCCAGTGCTGCGGGCGGGGAGGGAAGATGCGGGGGGCGAGAGGACCCCCCCTCCCTGCCTGACCCTCCCAGCGGCTCCTCTCCCAGGGCGCAGGGGGTGGGCACACAGCTTAAGTTGGTTTGGTGAGTCGTCACCCCCACCCCCCACCCCCGTCCTCTTCTACTTCCCTCCCCGGTAAGATTCCCCTGCCCTTAGCAAAGCCGGGGCGGATGGTGGGGCGGGCGGGAGGGGGGGGTGTTGCTGAAAGGGTCCCGGTAGAGCCCCCGGGCGGGGGACGGACCTACCTGAGCGCCGGGTACTGAAGTCCGGCCGCAGGTGAGCAGTAGACGCTGCAGTGCATTATTATGCCATAGACCAGGAGTGCTAGGATCGCTTTGCTACACATTGCCACTCTGTGCGGGAGGGAAAGGAAAACCGCTGTCAAAAAAAAAAAATCAAAAAAAAAAGCGAACCGAAAAACCACCCCACGACCCACCAATCCCCCGGTTGAGCCTGCGGGGAAGGGAGGGAGTGAGGGAGGGAGAGAGCGCGGCCCCTGGGGGCAACTGCTCTGGGCAGCTTGAATGCAGGCCCGGAGAAGCGCGGAGCGGTGCTCGGCGCGCAGCGCTGCCGCCGCCCGCCCGCCCGCCCCGTCGGTGCCCGCCCGCCCCGGGAGCGCTGCGGGAAGGCCCAGCGAGCCGCTTCGTGTCCTTACCATTAAACTCTAAACACCCGGCACTAAGAGCGTTTGGCTGCGAAACTAAAAGGGCAGGTCTTAAAAAAAAAAAAAAGAAAAAAAAGAAAAAAAAAAGACCCCAAATGGGGGTAAAAATAGAGCTGTCTCCCAAGTTGCAGCCGAAAGGAGTTAAAACTCTCGTGGCATCGCCTCTCCGATGGGGGAAGGACCCGCGGGATGAAGAAGACACAAAAGCAGCAGTTAGTTGTTTGCTGGTTTTAGGGGAATCCACTCCAAAAAGAAAAAGAGAGGGAGGGGGGGAAAGAAAAAAAAAAGAAAAAAATATAAAGGAAAAAAAGTTTGCAGGTAGCAGCACAGATCTGGAGTGGAATCTGCAAGGGAAGGGGGAAGGAGGGATGGAGCGAGGTGTCGCCGGAGAAGGGAGCGCGGGGGAAGGGGGAAGAGAGCGAGCGAGCCCGGGAGGGAGCGGAGGCGGGGAACCGCGGGCTGGCTGCGTGCGATGTTGTCTTCCCCAGATCTCTCCCCTCACTGAGCGCCTTCAGCCTTCTCCTCTTCTCCTCTTCCTGCTCGGTGGCTCCAAACTTGACCAGCCTTCCGCAGCCTTCCGTCTGATACGCAATTAGCAACAAAATCTTTGCAAACACCCCGCTTCAGCAAGAGCCCTCTTCGTAAACATTTGCCTGCTTGTTACCTTAGAGGACGGGCAATATTGTTTGTTGCCCCCGTGGTGGTGTCCGGATTTTTATTCATGAATCAAATGCCTTTTTTTTTTTTTTCCCCCAGTCACGTAATAATCGGGTATCAGAAAAGACGTCACCACCCCAATTCCTCAAGGAACATAGTTCTGTGTCGTCCTCAAAGATGAGCTTATCAGGAGTCATAAAGCTTCTCATAAACATCAACTCACGCTCTCCCCCTACCCCCACCCCCCAAGAAAGAAAAATTAGGAAAAAAACAAATAAAAAAAAAAAGAAACCCAACCAAACCAACAACCTAAACGGCAACACACAGAAACCCCCCACAACCTATCCCGCAAACCTAGAAGGATGCTCGCCGCGGTCAAGTTTTACCTGACGTGGGAAGGGACCAGGAGGCGGGAGAGGGTGGTTTGGGGAGGAAGGGGGAAGTGGGGATCCCCGGACTTAGCGGGCTCCCCCGCGGCTTTGTTCCGCCTCTCTGCGCGGGGGCAGCTCACCCGCACCGGGGCCCGGGGCCGCCGCTGGGCGCGGGCCCCCGCGGAGCCGCCCGGCTCTGAGCAGCAGCAGCCCCGGCGCGGAACCCCCACTTCCACAGAGGTTTGGGGATAGGAAGATAGGAATGCCGTTTCTTTTCTTTTTTTTTTTTTTTCTCTG
>JAOQGH010000012.1:104457120-104482189 GCA_025769975.1 Gallinago jamesoni
CTGGGCGAGGGGACAGAGTGTATCCTCAGCAAGTTTGCTGATGATACCAAATTAGGAGGGCTGGCTGACACTCCAGAAGGCTGCGCCGCCATCCAGCATGACCTGAACAGGCTGGAGAGCTGGGCAGAGAACCTAACGAGGTTCAAAAAGGAGAAATTTAGGGTCCTGCACCTGGGGAGGAAGAAACCCAGGCATCAATACAGGTTAGGGATGGATCTTCTGGGAAGTACTACTGAGGAGAAGGATCTAGGAGTTCTGGTAGATAGCACACTTTCCATGCGCCAGCAATGTGCCCTTGTTGCCAAGAGGGCCAATGGAATCCTGGACTGCATAGGAAAAAGTGTGGCCAGTAGGTCGAGGGAGGTCATTCTCCCTCTCTACTCTACACTGGTAAGGCCGCAACTGGAATACTGCATCCAGTTCTGGGCTCCCCAGTTCAAGAGGGACAGGGAACTACTGGAAAGAGTCCAGTGCAGGGCAACAAAGATGATTAAGGGATTGGAGCATCTCCCTTATGAGGAAAGGCTGAGAGAGCTGGGACTCTTTAGCCTGGACAAGCGAAGACTGAGGGGAGACCTTATTTATAAGTATCTAAAGAGTGGGTTGAAGGATATTGGAGCCAGACTCTTTTCAGTGGTTTCCAGCAATAGGACAAGGGGCAATGGGCTCAAGCTGGAACATAGGAAGTTCCACTCAAATATGAGGAAGAACTTTTTTATGGTGAGGGTGACAGAGCCCTAGAACAGGCTGCCCAGGGAGGTCGTGGATTCCCCTTCTCTGGAGATCTTCAAGACCCACCTGTTTGCAGTCCTCAGTGATGTGCTCTAGGCATTCCTGTTTTAGCAGGGGAGTTGGACTAGATGATCTCTAGAGGTCTCTTCCAACTCTGACAATTCCGTGATTTTTGCCAGTACTGGAGGTTTACTACTCAAGGGTTATATCTCCCTTGCCTCCAAACACAATACCATTAATCTATAAATATCTGCGGATGAGTTATATCATGGATTATGGGGAGTCTAGCATTCAGTCCCTGTAAAGAGTGATTTTGTCCCAGTCCCCAAAATAGCAGATGTTGCGTGATGGTCTCCACCAGTGCATGCAGAAATCAGCATCACTTAAATGGCGAAGAAAACTATGCCTTCAAAAAAGAAAATGTACAGTGAATAACATGAAACATTAGTGAATTCCTGTAGTTGTTGTTAGTTTGAAGATGATTAATAACCTTGAACTAAACTAAAAATAATTAAAACCTCATTACTCAGCCTCAGAGAACAAGGTAATCAAAGCAGACTTTGCAACAGAGCAAAAGCTGTCCTTCAAAAGAAATCTTTCCCCATCTTCCAGTGTTGATTAGTGAACAATACTGTTAGTCATTACACTCAATATAGGTGGTGTCCGTCCTTGATTTTCCTGGGGGAAGAAGAGGCAGTAGGGAGAGCTGAATCACAAGTTTTCCTCATATTTTTTCTTAATGAACAATAGTGTGCACCACTGTTCTGGAACACAGCACCAGGTAATGTCAGCACAGTCAGTGGAACGTGTTAGACAGATGACAGAAGTTCCCAAGCATTGATCCCCAGACTAAAAGCATGAACTTGCTATGATGATGTGAAGAGAAGGGTAAAGCCCAGTGATTCCTCTTGTTTTTGAAGTCTGCATTTGGTTTAAGAAGTTGTATCTATTGTAAATACTTTCTCAGGATCATTCCTCCCTAATTCTATAGATACTAAAGCATGGAAGACAAACCACCCCAGAATGCATGATACATGGATGTAAAATTTAGGAATGGTTAACAGGGAGCAGCACTGCAAAACGTGAAATCCTTGTGGTATTCTGTGCTGTGCTACATTAGTCCTAAGCCTAAATGCAATGAAAGGGAAGCTCGTCTTGAAGAAGAAAATAGCTTCTCTGCTCCAGTTAGGCGATGTAAAACTAAAAGGTCACAGACATATTAAACTCAAATTTTCTGAACTAGTGAGAAACAGGGAAAAGGAGAAGGGGTTGTGGGTTTCTCTTTTCAGACATTTTTGTGGAAGAAGCAAAGTGAGCTGAAGTTGGGTATAGCTCTTTAATTCCACAGAGATCTGTGAGCAAAGCCCTTACAGTTGTTTTAACTTACAGCTACCGCCTTACGCTTGCTGAGCACTGCATAACTGCAATTCCCAGTGACTATTACATGTCACTAATATCCTCAAATGGCCTGGGGTCCTGATTAGAAATGCAGCAAGTTTTAAACACATAAATATAATGAATGGGAATGTTGAATGCTTGACTTCCTCTGAACTGGGCTGTTAATGGCACCTACATAGTACCAGGTGTAGAAACCTTTTATTTCACATTATCTTACACATTCAGATTGTCTTCTAAGTGAGATGTTAAGGCAGGGTTAAAAGGAAAACTTTCTTGAGGGGACCTGCAAAAGCTATACCTCTAATGGAAACTGCGAAACATCATTTCTACAAAGCACCTGAAAGTATAAGCAAAACCCTGGCTTTGACAGAAGCTGTATTGCACAGAGAACAGTAAAGTTCATACATGTATTTCAAAGAAGCCCTGTGACACATTCTTCCGTAACCCAGCCCCAGATTCCCTCTCTTTCTATCACGTCCTCATCACTCAGTTTTGCGCTGCAGCAGTACAAGAAGCATTCACCCATTCTGTCCTTTACTATCTTGTCCTGTCCACCCCCAACCATCCACAACATGCTAAATGTCACAAATGCATCACACACAGCATAGGTATCACGAATAAATCCCAAGGAGGGGCTTATTTGCGTGAGAAAAACCTGATTCTACTCCCACTGTAGCGTCAGTGAGGTGTTGGTGCAGAAGCCGGTTGCAGCCTCCTGTGTCAGTGATTTTCTCATTTTGCTGGCTGCTAGATCTGCTACAGATTAGGCTGAGAGCAGTGATATTAGAAGAGCTGTACTGGGAATATCTGTGCCTTGTTGCTGCTCTTATGCCCTCACTGCCTAAGACCTGTTGCAGCCACCCGAGCGCCGCGGGCACAGGGTGCACTGCCACCAGCAGGCACTGGGGCTCTGGAGAACTTCGCCATGGGCTCGACATTTTATGTGTTTGCAAGGTGTCTTCTGACCCTATAAGACAGAAGGTGGTGGTCCTCCCATAGGGGACCTGAGTGACAACAGGAAAGGAGGATTTGTGCAGCTGTAGGCGTATGCCCAGGATGGTCTTTATTTAACCAGACAGAAAAATAGCAGCCCCAAGGCCATCGCAGCCCTGGCTTTTGTGCACAACTATTCTTAAGAGTCCCCATAAACAGCTCTGCAGACCGGGGGGGACGAGCACACAGTGGGAGTACGTGGCCAGATGCTACTTTATGGCAGACATTTCGCAGAGGAAGCGCAAAGCCGTCATGCCACCTTGTGGCTGGCACAGGGGGATGCCACCACTCCTTCTGCTCCGTAGATGCGCTCTTAGAATAAAAGCACTTTGCTTCCTGCAGGCCACGGGGACGTCAATCCATCGCTTTCGGGCGGTGCGAGCCCTCGCCCTGAGTGTCTCCTTCAGGCACATCAAGAGGCCTGACTCATCCTGAGGAGCACTTGGAAGAAGCAAACGGGTCTCCAAGGTGAGTGGGGGCAGGCACGAGTGCCCGTCCCGCTGGCTCTGCCCGCGAGCCGCACGGAAAATCGCCTCCCGGTTTGGGTACGCAATGTTCTAAGTGAGCTCCACGGCTGGCCACGGTGAGAAAAACATTTGCTTGTTCTTTCCCACTGCATTATGAAAACCCACTAAAAGGAGCTTTTCGCACCACAAAACCTTTTAAAAGGATTCTGTCAACACAAAAGCAGCATTGACAGCAGTTGCCTTTAAAAGTACTTGAGTCTTCAAACTCTGAAAGACACTTCTTAATTTTTTTAATTTTCCAGGCTTGGTCTGCTCTCAGGCTTCAGAGAAATGTTTTCTGTAATTGCATGAGTAAGAAAATGTATCGTGAGATTAATTCCCATAACAATTTTTAGAACAATTTGTAAACATGTTCTTCACAAAATGGATATTCAAATACACAGATCTTTGCCTCAGTAATTATATAAAAATGCTGTAGGGAAAATTTACCAGAGATACTGAGAGGAGTACAAGTCCCATTAGCATGTGGTGCCCATGGCCCAGGTCACGTCACCAAATGGTCAATATTCTCTGCTGTATTTTCTTCCTCTTCTCCTTTACCCTTTACCCACGTGTATTGGCATCCAGCACTGGATGATAGGACGCATGAAGATGATTTGCTAACACAGATTTTCCTCTGCTTTTGATGATATTAAGAGGCAAGTTGCCGCAGAGAAAGCCCATATCTTACATACTTCAAGTACAGCACTACCATTGCTGTCTCTGGAAAAACATATGGATGAGCCACCACTTTCACCCCTTTCATCTCTCAGCAATTAGAGAAGTCATTTTTCTTAAAAAGGGGAGGGCACTCAGAGTTCTGTCTCCTGAAACTTCTCCCCTGGCTCTCATTCTGATCATCTCATTACTGTAAAACTTGTATTAATGCTTCCTATAGAGCAATTTCAGCATAGGAATTTGCAAGTCAGAACAGGCAATTAGTTTATAAATTACCAGTCTTCCATATTTCGGAGGTTACTTACAGCTCTGGCCACTGCAGCATGCAGTTAAGAAAGAAAAAAAGAGATCTTAGCGCTGGTACTGCTGAGAAGGAATCATGTGCTACAGTCAGTTTTTGTACTGAGAAAAACTAGTATTACAGTAGGAAGAGCCCACTGTTTTGCAATACTACCAACCAGCAGCTTATTTTGTATTTTAAAAGGTTTTTATTTGTTCATTCAATAGGAAGCATCAAGGATCTTAACAGCTAAAAATTAATCACCCTGCACCAAAATATCCTGCTTCCAGAAATAATCATGCAAGGGATAAAACCATGGGTCAGCTGTTGCTCTGCAAAGAGTTTTTAATCTCTAACAAGAGGGCCATCCCCAGCTCACATCAATACCTTGGCAATCAGAGAGTTGCCAGCCTGGCTGGACGGCTAGTAAAAATGAAATTTCAGATGTGCAGAACCAACTCAGTCTGTGAAGACTTTGGAGCTCAGGTTGACGGCGACCCTGACACCTGTCAATAACAATTATTGCAATGTGATGCAGTGACAGATCCCACAAGGGTTTTAATACTTTGGCCTTTTGTCGTGAACACAGAGGCAATCACTGGAGAATATCCTTTTGTAAGACATAGTTATAAAAAACGCAAAGTGCATAATACAAAATTCAACTTAGGTTTTTATTTGTTTGTTTGTTTTTTAAGGATTAAAATAACATCTCCAAAGAATAAGCAAAATGACCTCATGTCTCATCTCACTGTAATACGAATCCTGAAGAACTATAAAAGGACTGCAACATCCTAACCTGTGAAGAATATAAAGGATCCATATGGAACATTCTGCATCTGAGGAACATTAACTCTGGATCATGTGGAAACGTCTAAAATAAGGACATGACTAAGCTGGCCTCTTTAATGACTAGAAAAAGAAACAAAATGGAAAATACCCACCTTCCAGGCCTCACCCTGTGCAGTGACCTGGAAAAGAAAACCTATTGGCACCAGCAATCAAGCTTTCCTGTATTATCTTCCCGGGGGGTTGATTACATTGTCCTAAATGTGGGTGACTGCTTGAGGTCCAAAATTCTTTACACTGTAGTTATTCTTCAGAAATCCAAACATAATTAGAAAAGCAAAAATATACAGTGGTAGCCAGTATGCAGTATGGCATGTAGTAACAACAGTTCAGAATTGCCAGCCAGGAGGGATAACAAAACAAGGTCACTAGCATGCCAGCTGTGAAGTTTATGATTTTCAAGGCACCTTCTACAAAAGGAGTAGTTCAGAAATTAGAAAAGCACTGCAGTATCACACCTGTTTCTCCCAAATGGGCAAATTTTTTAGTTATTTCAAATGAAAAAAAAAAACATGCACATGTTCCAATGCACATATTCTCAAAGTAACATTCACCAGAACTCATTCTGATTTAATCTATTTTTAAGAAAAATTTCTAGTTTTATCTCGCACCCATGATTTGATCAAAGGGTGCTTGACAAGTAAATTTCTGAAACCAGCAACAACCTTTAAGTATTCTAAATAGGTGATGAGTTTGTTTCATTCACATTTCTAACTTACATTACTCTAAAACAAACAAAGAACATCGAATGTTCTTCCAATATTAGCTTATTACACTGACAGAGAGTTTCTCAGTGTTCCCCTCACATTTTTATTCTTATTATGACCAAATCACGATGTACCGGCTAGTACAGGCAGGGTATTATGCCAGGCACTGTGTGCACCTGTTTGAAACTGCTCTCATCCAAAGGCTTCACAATCTGAACAGAGAGGCCAGGCAAGAATGAGAAACCGTAGGTACAAGAGAGATTGCTTGCCCTGTGATTATAGAGGGAAATTGGTCTCAAAGCGGGAGATCAGCTCCACATCTCCAATTCTGCTGTTCTGCCTCTTTCACTGCACTATTTTGCAGCACACAGCTGACTTTTTTTTTTCTCCTCTTCTATTTTTTATGATTTGGGGGTCTAATAAGGCTTGGTCTCACTGGCAAATTCCAGCTACAGATCACAGGGAATGTTTCCTGTTAAATGCAAGTCCAACGTCTCTGGCCAAATTTGTGCCTGCTAGCTAACCCCCACTATTACTGTAATGCTTACTACCTCATTTCTGGTGTTCCCACTTGAAACAGAGGTCAAATTGTATGGACATTTTTTTCCCTTCAACTTTGATAAACAGGCATTCCTGCTGCTTGCACTCCTGCAGGGAATTCACATTCAGTACTATCATTTCCGATTCCTCAGCCTATCGAGTGTTGTTGATGTTTTATTTCATAGCAGACAGAAGAGCATGAAGTGGGTTTTTTTGCCTACAAGCTTGTAAATCCTCTCAAAGGCCTTGAGGAGGAAACAATATCAAGTTATATAAGAAAAGAACGGTAAAATTCACATGAAAATTTCATATATCTTTATTTTTATAACTGCACTGGGGGTCAGCTGGTATTAAAAATGACATGTACTTATGCATATTTCACTTTATATGCTAATTGCACACACTTCTTTTATTACAAGGTCTGGAAAAAAATACCCTTCTGTAATGATATGTTGAACCTTCATCTTAATCACATAACTTTAGTTGGAAACTGTTCTCAGGAAAGATTGGTTAATATTTATAAAGTGCTTTAAAGATGAAAGAACTGCATACTTACAAATTTTATTGAATTCATGGCATTATTATAAGCTTAAACCTGAAGTGAATGTTTCTTCTGTTGAACTGGAATCTGAACTGGGAAACTTTTTAGCAGTAGATGCTTTTCTTCACTTCTACTGAAAGCTTCAGCCCTGAGGTGGTAAAATCACCATGAATGTCACATGGAGAGAATGCCATTTGGTAAGCAGTGATTTTCTAGTTGGAAAAAACAATAAAATAATTTGTGGCCTTTTATGTCTTTAATGCAGAACAGAATTTCATCCTGATGGAATAAGAGGAAGGGTTGACAGTGCAGTACATTCTCATTTAAAAGAAGATTTTTCTCTACACATTGTGCTTCAAAGATGAGACATATAATTTCCATTTGCACTTAATTTCATTACTGACAGAAGATGCTGAGAGGAAAACAGCTAAGCAAGCAGAATTGCATAATTCCTGTTTAACATGAGAATTGAACATATCAATATTTTCCTCCACATGCTTTACAAATGAAGAGGTCCCAGTTCTCACATTTAGACCACCTGGAGTCTGCTTTGAGGTCCCAAAATATTAAAAAGAAAAAATTCTAATATGCTGACTTTTTAACTCATATTTCATGTCTTGCAATTTTAACCAAGGCATATGAATTAAAAAGCGAAGTCCTTAGGTATCAGATGCAGCAAGGGAAGTAGTTTTCTTTGTAGGCAAAAAAGGAATGTAGCTTGGTGCTATTGGACTTTTCTTCCCTAAAGTGATCAGGAATATCTCTGGTTGAGATACTACTTCAGCCCCTCACTGTCTCAACTTTCAATTGCCATTCCTCCCCAACCAAAAACATTTGCAATGAAGACAGATGATGAAAGTCAGAAAGGCAAATAGTGAGATTGATGGCAACACTGAGAAGGAGCCACAACTGAAAGGGTAGGTGTTTTAAAGGTCAGGCTCAGGTGTGTTGCTAGAGTTGGAGTTTACACAATAGACTCATTTTCCATGTCTAAAGAAAGTTTAATGTTATTAATTTCTGGATCAGAACTCAGTCAGATGTAATACAGGCTTAGACTGTCAGAGCTTCAGGTGATTCCTGTCTATGGGAACAGATATTTTTTTTTTTAATGGAATCCAGGACTTATTTTGACTGTGATGAATTTAACATTGTTAAGACACATTTCATTCAGGACAATACATTGTATTTTAGCAGCCTGATATCAAAGAAGAGTGCATGTGAAAAGACTTTCAGAAATATCCATCTCCCACTTGGGCATCAGAAGAGATTCCCAGATTTCCATGGACTTAGAACTGGGTGCCAGATTTATTTGAAAATCTGAACTATAGTACTGCAAAGGTGAGGTTTTCAGGTCTTGAACTTCATTATCTTTTTGCAGGTGGGTGCTGAATCTTTTTGGTAATCTGTCTCTTAATAAGTAGTTGAAAATTGATATATTCAATGACATACAAAAGAAACAGCATGTCAGAAAAAATAAATCATAACACATTATTAGAGAAATAATTTGACACAGGCATGTGCTGAAAGCATCTGTGACTCTCTTAAACATCTGAACTGTTGGAAATAAGCATTCTTTTTTCTTTTTACTTTTTTATCTTAATTGTAAAATAAAAGTCTATAAAACATCACAGCAGTGTCAGTTAATATTGGAATGGAAGCTACAAATAAAAAGATGTAGAGAATCACAAAACAGAAATGTTTAAAAGGAAATCAGACGCTATTAATGAATTCTGTGTGTGTTTGACAAGAAAGGGCACAAGAGAATTATTTATGTAAGTTGAGCACATACTTATGGGAAAACAGATGCTTACAAACTTTGAGATAGAAAACCAGATATAAAATCCTTCAGCTACTGTAGTTACTTTAGTAGTTCGGATGGACCTCAGGTTAGCAATTTTGAACATGTCAGAGTGATAAATAAAATCCTTGGCAGAATATAAAACTGTGATAGCTTAAAAGAGAAATTCCTTGAGGAAAATTGAGAGGCAGAACAGATGTTCTACTTTTCAGTTAAAATATGTTCAGAAAACCTGTGTATTCACTGTTGTTTAGTTGAAGAAACTTCCATACTCCATTTTCACAAGGTGAAGGAGACGCTTGTTTACTAATGGAAGGGAGTTAACGGTTACTTCTTCTTTTTGAATAAATATTTCATTATATGACTACAAAGAGCAACAAATGAAACCTCCTAACAAGAGCTAATAGGTCTAAAGCTTAATGGTTCTTTACAAAGCAAAGGACGCATGACAGTTCTTTCCCACATTTGCTTAAAATGATTAAGCACCACCATTCCGGGAAAAAAAATTATCTTATTCTGGTAAATTACTTTTGTGACATCAGGAAAAAAATGGACTTCTTTGCAGACATATAATAGTCTCTAAAGGCAAGATATTTATTTTCAAGTAAATGTAAACAACAAGCTTGAAGTTTAGACAATTCCCAGTTCGTTTCAACTAACAAAGCTAGAGATGAGAGCAAAAAATAATAATTGCCAGCTGACAGTATACCATGTCTCACCTTGACTTGCAACTTTGGAAATTTAAGAACCAAGTTTTGAAAGAAGTTCTGCTTTTACCCAGGGGGCTGTGTTCCTGGAGTCATGAGTGGCTTTCTTCAGCCCCCACTTTATAAGGGAGCGAAGGACTGTGATTCATACCCACACCAGTGGGCAGGTGGAACTGTGTCTGTTCTTGGCAGTTCTGATCCACTTTTTTTAACTTTTTTTGTTTCACACCAGAAGGGAGAATTCAGTTATTTAGTTTCACTTCTTCAGTCTCATTTAGCCAAATACTGAACCAAATAAGTTATGAGTTGACCAAACTCCTCTTTGTTGATGAAAGAAACAAATAAGCCTCTGGGTTTGGACTGAAGACATTCAGGAATATGAAACTTGTCTCTTTGTCATGGCTTGTCCCCAAAATCCTAGCAAAATCTTGAGAGAAATCTGACACAACCTGAAAATTTTCCACTCAACTGAGAAACATGACGGGATTCATCCCTCACTACCTGAGGAACTCCTCATTTGACCTTAGTTTCAACAGTTTTTCATGAAAAGACATGAGAAGGAGACAACATCTACTATGCACAAAGACAATTTTGAGGTGATGGGTAGTGTCATTCCTTCAGGTGTGCTTGGGACATTTGCTGCCCAGCAACTGGCAACTGTTGCTCCAGCATTTTGAATGCTGCTAAAATGTGACCCACCTCGGAAAAAAATATGGCTGTAAAGGTGTTTTACCAGCATGAAATTTTTCAGCTTTCCGTTTCTTGTGGCACATAGAAAGAGCTTTTGAGCAAGTGTCCCTCCAAAGTTGGATTACTCTGCACTGAAAGAGACCACATTTCCTCTCTCATGGAAACTGAACTCTCTGCATCACAAAACATAGTTAAAAAGAGTGTGTTAGTCATGGCACTGGTGCCAAAGTATTGTTCCAAATTGATTAATCTCAAGAGCATTAGAGTCAGACTCTTTCAGTGCCAGGAGTGTAACTAGTTGAGAAGGATGGAGAGGTGGGAAAGCCTGAAAATCCAAGCAATGCTATGGCCCTGAGGCAGTGCCAGCCCTGTTTGTCCCTGCCCATCCCCTGGTCTTCCCCCGACCTTGCCCATAACCCAGTACCCCATATCAGACCCTCAGGGCCATCAGCCCCCCAGGACCATCAGCCCCTGAGCCAGCATTGCTCCAGCAGGGCTGGTGTCCAGCTCCCCAGAGCCCTGCCCAACCACGGACCCCACCAAGCTGGGGACACCCACAGGCCCATGTTCCATCCCAGCCTCAGCCTGTCCCTGCTCCCAGGGAGGTGCCTGATGGCCAGGGTTGGGGATGTCCTGGTGCCCCCCAGCTGCCCTGCTCCTGGCTGGAGACATGGGACAGGCCATGGCTGACAGGACCTGACCTGATGGATCTCACAAGGTGCCCCCTGGTCCCTGGGGACCCCTCAGCCCCTGCAACATCCTGGGAGGAAGGGAGATATTCTGCACAGATATAGGCAGATGAGTAGGGATTTCCAAAATGTGCAAACCTCATTGGATTTTCCAGCTGTTTTCCCTGAGGAAAGCTTCAGCCTTGAGGTGAATGTTTTTGAGAGGTCCCCATCAGTGTGTCCTACAGTGGCAGCACGATGTCTGCCACAGCCAGAGACCCTCCAAGCCCAATCCTACTTCTTCCACCCTTCTAGTTCCTCTGGACCAAGCTAATTTTCAGGGGATTTTGGGTGTCTGCAAGTCTTCTCAAACAATCTGCTTGATTGAAATGAACACATGGACACCCTGAGACCTCAGCAGGAGTGAGAAGCAGCTGTGGGGTTCAGGTTGCTTCTCTGATCCCTGTTTCTGCAAGGCCTGAAGCCTGCGCTGGCTGACAAGCCCTTCATGGAGTTGGAAATCTCAGTGTGTCTACATAAGGTGGCAGCAGAGCCTTACATCCGGACTTGCTGACTTCCCCCAGAAGGAAGGATGCATTCTCACGTGGAGTACAGCACGAGTTATGAACTGCTGTTCAGTGAAACAAGAGTGCTGTTGACTGGTTGAACGACCGTCAAGAATACATCACTGATTTTCAGCAAAGATTAGCTATGTTACATCTGTGGAGGAAAGACAAAGAGTCTCTGGACTAAGGCTCATAAAAATGCTGAGGCACCACCTTTTTTCAAGGCATTTAGGAATAATTTGATGAACATCTTTGCCAGTAGCCTAGATGTACTTGGTGACATTCACCAAAGAGTTAGATAAGATGATTTATTGAGGTTCTTAACACATTAAATTCCTATGATTTCTTTTTCTACTACTGCTAGGAGCAAGGTATTTTTGCACTTTAGGGCTATGAACAGTATCTTATCCATTTTTCTTACACAATATCTAGCCACATGTGTATTCTGCAGCATAAGCCTCCAGTGGCACTCTGAAAAAAAAACAAAACACCAAAACCATATTTTGCTTTTCCCACTTCTAAAAGATGGATTGTCTTTGATACCTTTGCATTGAAACAAAACTGTGAAGAGCAGAAAATTTTGCTGGTGCTTACCTGCAAAAAAATAAAAACAAAATACAATCCAACGTGAGAGGTTGACTTATTCTTCCATTTAAAAGAAAAATAAAAGGAAGAAGAAATCACCTCTTCTGAAAGTGCTAATCCCAGTGGCATTGTAATAGTTGAAAAATATCTTCTTCAAGTTCTCTATGCAAATAATCTTTATCCACTTTTAGATAATGACATTTGGGTAGAGAAGAATAGATTCCTGTGGGAATGATTTTATGTCACATGGCATTCAGTTCCTGAAAACAGCAATTGATCTGTGGGGGTCAAATCTACTTAAACCATGTTTAATATTACCAGAAATTAGTCCCTCAATAGTCTCTTTTTCAGGCAAAATATCAATAATCAGCTGGCTTCTTTTCCATACACACATAATACATATAATATTGCTGTTACTTTGCAGAGCTTGCATTTAGCATTTTTCCCATTTTCTGATTCACAGTTTTGTTGGTGTTAACAACACCATAACAATAATTTATATAATACCATATAATACAATACCATATAATACCAATATAATACCATAACATGAATTTTCACCAAGATTAGTACAGTCTATGTGACCCAGGCCTTCAGTTTCAGCAGTATTTATACTACATTAGTAATGGGTATCCCTCAAGAAAACTGCTGTATAGAAATTTCACCATGGCCATGCAATAGCTGTTGACTCTTTGTTTAAAAGGAACCATCAGGTGTGTTTGTAATTAAAGTGTTTAAGGAATTGTCAACACATAATGACAGCTGTCAAATTCTAGGTTCTCCTATACTCTAAGACAAAGTTTTGGTGAGAGGAATGTATTGCACTAATACACTATATACTAATAGCAGGCACCATGCTGAGATATGTTTGGTACTCTGCTCTGCTTTTCTAGGAGCACTCTGGTATTTGTTTGTACAGACTTTGGCAGAGTCACACAAGACCTTATAGATTCTATAACTTTCTGTGTTTTCTTATGAAAACCATTCTGCTTAGAATACTTGTATGAAAACGGGCACAGCCCCACTTTTGCAGAATCTCTTTGTGATGCAGGACACTCAGATTGAAGTCTCTGGTACTACAGGACCTAAGAGTTGTAGTGAGCAGAGTTGGGGATGTAAGAGCATGAAAACAGCTGTGTTGTCTCAGACCAGTGGTCCATCAAACCTGCTTGCCTGCCTCCAACAGCAGCTGCTAGCAGATGCTTAGGAAAGAATACAAGAATAGAGCACGCTGATATTGATACTTTCTCTTCATCCACTTACAGCTTATGGCTGTCTGTGTCTCAAGGAATTATGGAGCTATTAAGTGTATCCTCATTCTGATGTTCTGTCCTTGTTTGACTTTTCCCTGTGACAGTGTCTAATTGCATTGTGAACTGTTTTATACCTTTGACTTGCATTAGAAATGAGTTTCACAGCTTAATTAGGAGTTGTGCCTAATCAAGTGTCTATTCTGGATTGGACTTCAAGATTTCTCCCCCCTCCACCTTGTTTCTAAAGTCTCTTTAGTGTGACTAGAATTTTAAAGTTCAGCACTTTTCACAAACTGGAACTTCTGCCCATTTCACCCCTTTGCTGTGATGCTTTGGTATACAGAGCAATACAAAACTGCCCTCTGTGGATGACAACTAAAACCTTCAGCTGCATATTATTAGCATTATCGACTTGTCCCTCACGTATAGAATCATAGAATCATAGAATCGTCTAGGTTGGAAGGGACCTCTAAGATCATCCAGCCAACCATCAACCTAACGCTGATAAAAAAACAAAAGAAAACCATACAAATACCACCACCACCCCCGTTACTAAACTATGTCTCTAAGCACTTTATTAACTCATCCTTTGAAAACCTTCAGGGATGGTACATCAACCACCTCCCTGGGAAGCTCATTCCAATGCTTAATAACCCTTTCAGTGTTAAATTTTTTCCTAATACCCAGTCTGAACCTCCCCTGGCACAACTTGAGGCTTTCCTCTTGTCCTATTGCCCGTGACTTGGGAGGAGAGACCAACCCCCGCTTCTCTACAACCTCCTTTCAGGCAGCTGTAGACAGCAATAAGGTCTCCCCTCAATATACCAATATACCCTCAATAACCAGAATCCATGCTGCAGCCCAGAGACCGAGTACTGCAAAAGCTGGTGCCAAGTTCCCTGCAGGGGCCTGAGGAGAAACATGCTCAGAACTGATTGCCAAGCAGTTTTAACTTAAACTACAGCTTTGCTGCTGAGACGGGTAGGAAATAACAGAGCAGACAGATAGTGTCCAAGCTTTCCACACTGATCTTGGCTATACTCCTTTATCAGGCAAAGGAAGAGATAAGCTAATTGTTTGATCAGGGTTATCCTTCTCAGTTAACGCTGTGTCAGAAATGACTGTTTATAAGCAAAATTCAGTCTATATTGTAGCTTTTAATATTTACATGTAAATATTTTACAAAATATTAATTTATACATTAACTACTGTTGTGGAAAAAAAAGGACTATTGTTATTCCACTTAAATACTTTACAATATTCACCTTCCATATTTATCTTACATTTATAGCTGTGTAGAATGGAGACCCAGTGACTTGATGTAGATTAGCAGAGACTGTAGCAGTGTAGAAAATTGAAGTAAAATGCCCTGAATCCAAGAAGATACCTATATCTTGAATTTTTGAACCAATGTAGCAATATAGCTGTAAATCAACTTTCTTGCCTAGAATGAAGCTAGGCTTGCACTGCAGATCAACTGCAGTATGAGTACCTAAAATTCAATGGTGTGAATACTATTTTACATGAAGGCCTGTGTTTCTCCAGCCACTTTGCTGATCTTATGACCGCAGTATAAAATCTGTCACCTTTCCAAGCAGGCATAGCTTTTGCATTTAAGTCAAAGGCAACATTTCCTAGTGGACCCAAGTGTAAACACTTCTTATATTCTTTGTTTTGAGGACTTTTATATCTAAAAATAATTTTTGCAAATGATATATGGGTTTTAAGTATCTATTTTTGATCTATTTTTGGCGCTTTGTGGAGAACACTAAGAAAGGGACAATTTCACTGTTACAGAGACTATTTCACCTCCAAAAGAAAATTGCATACTGAAAAATTATACCCATTCTACACAAACCATGCCAAAAGAAAGTACTTTAGACTATCAGTGTTTGCCATTTTTATGTTCCTCTTCTGTTCAGTTCTGGAATACCTGTCAATAGGAATGACAAAGATCTACATCTCAGTTTGCACATCAGAGCAATATATTGTGCCTGCTCTATGCTGCAAGTCTGCCACCGTGGAGCACAAACAGGCATCTCTGAGACACAGGAATTCCCTTCTTGTAACTTATAAGGACTCCTTGGAAGGCTCAGAGTTGATGTGGATCTGCGCACAGTTGGGTAGGTAAGGACAAGAGCTGAACAAGCCTTTCAGATGCATTAGGCCATCCATTTCTATGATAGCATTGGTTAGAAAGAAGGCCATGGCCAAGAGGCACATGGAATGAAACTAAAGAAAAGCCCTCAGGCCATCGCTGGTCCTCTGTTGGACCCCTAGCACAAGGAACATTTCAGAAGAGCCAGATTTTGGATTGCACAGGCCTTTCTCTTATGTCAGCCATTTCCAGCTGTTTCTGCAACTGAGAGAGGCAAATGCATCAAAGATTCAAAAAAACTAAAGAGCCCAGTACAGGCTCAAACCAGTGTGGCTGGGCAAGAAGCTGATCATGAGTCAGCAGAGAGATCCAAAGGAGGACTATAAAAGGGCTGGAAAACCTGCCTTGTGAGGAAAGGGTGCTTGGTAATCTTATCTAGGCTCCCTTTCCCACAAGAGGTTGGGCCAGATGATCTTTCAAGGTCCCTTCAAACCTGGGCTGTTCTATGGTTCTGTGATTCTTTGATTTAAATCAGGGCAGGTTTACTCTGCATGTAAGGGCCACAGCAATTTCCAAGGAGATTAGAAGGACCAGCCTGTGCTTGTGCCATTTCCCCAGTCTTGCTCCAAGAGGAGGTCTTGCCAGAGAGGGGCCTGGCTCCCACATGTGTAGTTTACATTCAGTTGCAGAAGGGCTGTTCTCTTTTGAGGCAGTGTGTGCAGAACTGTTCCAGCTGTATACGTCTGGGCCACGTATTAATTGTGTCAATTTTCAAGGAAGGGGACAAAATTTAGCTCTGAAAGACAAGTGAGAGCTGGTTAAGAGAGCTTGTTGGGAAAACAATGTTGGAATAGAGAATTCACTTTCATTATCATTGACACATTTGCAAAACGTCATAATTTTCTCCATAATTTCATTCAACAAAGGGGGAACAAAGGGAGAGAAGTTGTGAATTTTTTTCAAAATGCCATTCCACACTTGTGGAAACATTCCGAGGTTTGGTTATTTCCTTTTTCTTTTTTTTAAGGGCTGTTGATTAAATTTTATATTTTACTATGAAATCAAAAATGTCCTCATCTCAAAATGAAATATCCAGGTCGACCTGACACTAATCCTTTATGAAATACACTTCTGCATAAAAATTGTGAAGCTACTGGTGCCATAGCTAATGAGGAAGAGTGGCTAGTCCTTTGTCAAATGGAATTTCCATCTTCTTCAAGGCTCTATTAATAAACTGTGACTTCATGGGGTCTGGAAGATCATGATTTTTTTCCTTGCCCACTTTCAAGAATCAGATTTTCTCACCGTGGCTAATAACAGGTTGGGACAAATGATTACTATACAGTCTCATTACCAGACTGCCTGGCCTGTGACAGCTTCTACTGAATGATTTCTGTAGTCAGCGTTTGTTACCCGTCTTCTAGGATTTACCTTTTGCTGCTGCTATCATTCCCAGCTTGCCTAACGTGGACACTCATTATTTCCCTGCTCTCACACAAGGCTTTTAATAGCACAGCATGGTGTGGTAAGCTTAGAATTGCACCCATCCTTTTATTACTGTTATTATGTCTTCCATAGCCCCATCACAATCCACTTATTTTTCTCATTCATGTGGTCTGTCTTGTCTCATAGCTGATACTCTCTTTGAGGCAAGTACTGTCATTTTCTATGTGTATCTGAATGGCACCTACCACAGCATAAGGCCAGGTCACCTGAGAAATGCTGTTGCATAACCGTGTAATAATTGTAATTATCATGAGAGACAGATACCTATTACTAATCATCCAAAATTCTAGAATGGCCTCATCTGTCTGCTTCCCTGTGGTGTTCTTATTTTCCTTCTCCTTGCTTTTCTTTATGCTTTTTTAAACCTACTTTTTTTTTTTCCCTAGACAGATGAAACCTTTAAATAACAGGCTCTCTCAGCAGAACTCTCCCCACTGTGTTTATCTGGTAGATGTGCTGGGTAGCACCCTCATTCCACAGACAGCTGTAAGTGAGATTTAGGTGACTGACTGAACGATGTCCATCTTCACAGTGTCACCCAAAAAATACTGTGCTGAAATTAAATACGAAGGCGCTCTCATTTGTCATGCTTCGCCTCGTTTCCCATGCTCCGCAGCATCCTGCGTCAGTGCTCCGTGCCGGAGAGAGGCAACTGCAGGCAGGAGAGCACACTGGTAGCAAGGCCATCTCTTCAGCTAAGACACACCTGACTCCGAGGTAGCTGCGGCGGATTTCATAGGTCCTCCCTAAATATAAAGCCGACAACATCCCATATGCTGCCCCCACAGCTTCAAAGCTCCTTTCTGCCCCAGCACAGGCAGTCTGCCCTAGTCCAAAAAGCCCCTTCAGGCAGATGGATAAATTCTACTTCCCTTGTTCTCTGGCAGTGAAAAGAAAACTAAATGCTTGGGAGACAGTGGAAGTCTGATCACTCAGCCTTCGCAAGAGACAGACTAGGCTCTGCAGGCTCTGTAATTTTGCTTTTTGACCACAAGATGTCTCCGGCAAACCATGGAAGTAGCACAAGGACGTCTCATAGACTGGGGAGGTGGACTTCTGCTCGGTGAGCAGGCCCGGTTATGGGGACCAGTGTGTCTTACTCCTCCCTGCTATGAAAATCGACTCAGATTCATCCCACTTGTTCCAGCAATTCCAGCAACAAGAGCTCTGGAGCATGGAAATGATTTTTTTATTTTATTTTAATCCTCATATTAGTTTCCTATAAAAGTCTACAAATGTTATGAAAATTTCAGTCGCCATGGGGTAGTGGTAAAAAAGAGAGTTTATCACAACAAGCAGCCTCCAGGAAACCACCTGAGAGGAGCTTCCAAGTGCATGTCCCATCTCCCACCTGAGGGAATAGCCTCCCAGTGAGCAATGGTCAGCTTCAAAAAAAGAAGGAAAATCTGCTCAAATTTCTCCTTGGAGGGACAAACTAACTAAAACAATCTGTAAGCGTTTGCAGAGACAGTTTATAAATACTCTATGTGCAATAAGGGACCAAAAGACTGACAGACACAAGGTGCTGAGAGATGGCTGTGAAATATGAGAGTGTGCACAAAAACAAGAACTTCCTTGAGCTGCAGCATTTCCAGGATAGAAGTCTGAAGTGCAGACACAAGCTGGTTTGTGCAAAAATAGCCAGTATTGGGCTTTTCTTTATGCAGTTAATTTTAAGCTTATCCAATACTGGTTATTGTCTTGGTCCACAGTGGAGCTGCTTGTGTGTGTAGCCTGCATTCATCCTTTCCTTTCATGTCCAGGGAAGCCCTCAGCATGTAGCCAATGTTTGAGTTAATGCAGTTCTTCATCTGTACTCTAATGGCACATTGAAGAGCCAACTTGTCCCTGGACTGCTCTGTTTCTAGTGTAGGTTCTCCTTTTGGAAATATAACTTGTAATGTAATTGAATTGTCCATTTTGAAGTTAGAGCTAGTCAGGATGCTTGAAAATATTTGCTTCTAAAAGTTTCCATTAAAAAAGAATTGGGGAAAAAAACCCTCTGTATTTAGAAATTCAACACATTTATTTTTAAAAATCAAAGATTTTATTTATTTATATTTTTTCAGCTTGAGGTTTGGGGAATTTTTAAAAGAAACTGGACAAATCTTCAGAGATCTCCTGGCAAAACATATATTTTTGTCCTCATCCATTATCTTTCACTGGAAGAAACATATTGAAATAAGCTCTTAAAATTAAAAGTGTCTGTTATATTAAATGATACACTTTTTTAAGTGTGTCATCCAATTGATATTTATAATTTATAATTGCAGCTTGTAAGGCAGAGAGGCATGCAAAAAAAATTAAGTAATATTAATTGCATCATTCAGATTGACAGGAGAGCTCCTGTGACTCAAGCAAGTCACGGAGAGGGAGGCAGGGAGGAAACCTTGCTCTCAGGATTACTGATGCTACACCAGATCAACAGACCAGCACAGATTTCTGAACCAGGCTTCCCACCTAAAATCTGTGTCAGGGCAGCTGTTGTGGTACTTCCAAGTTAGCAAGCTATGCAGGGAAGGAGCCTTAAGCAATAAGCAGGTGTTGGGAATGGTGGCCTGAAGTGTAACTCCTGAAGGCTGTGCTTAAAAATAGAGCCACTATAGACAGACAGGGCTCCAGGTTGTTCCCACTCCTTCCCAAGCCCTGTAGTCTAGTATTAGAGCACCTACCCCAGCAATAGGCTGCTTCTTACTCCACATTTAAAGATGTCAAATGGCTCCCTCTCTTTTATGCATTTGTCTGCTATTTAGCTCTACCAGACAAGCACATGTGATACATGTAATGGCATATTTGAAGGCAAAATTGCCTGTTGCAGGGAGGAGAAGAAGGTTGTAACTTCATCTCAGTACTTTTCAAGTTACATTCCTTTTTATTGAAGGGTATGCTCTCCTCAACAGCATTTTCTCCCATTAGCAGCTCCACTGAGGTTGGTGAGACTGCTTTACGGGATTACCTGTTGGTGAATATAAGTCTTCACCCAAAAATGGGAAGTGAAAAGTCCTACTGGCTTTTGAATAAAGGTTTTATAAGAAATCCAAATGATAGATTTCTGTTCTGAGGTATAAAATAATATGTGCTCATAAGCTGATTTGTGGTCTTCATGTGAAATGGAATATACAACTCCAAAGTGTGCTATTAAATATTATAGTATGAAAGAATCTCTCTAAGTACTTTTGTAAATTTCTATTCTTGAAATATTGATTCAACAATTTTGAAGGGCCACTAGAATGTTTTATAAATACCAAACCAAGTTAGCCACAAAATTTGTTGTGTAATTGCATAGGCTACTGCATTCTTCTATGCAATGTGCATTATGCAATTTATTATTTATGTAATATTTATGTATTTATTATTTATGTATGTATTTCTTAGCCATCATTGTTAAGAGGAGATATAATGCAGAATACTTAGAAAGATGGATGAATGTGTTTCAATTTCAAATTAACTGTGAAAAATGTATAAATAAATTGATAATTACTACTGTCTGAGTTCTATAATGGTAGCTACAGGACTTAATTAGAATTTAATTGAGTATTAGCCATTGTCTTTGCTAAAAAGGGTATCTATGCCTTGAGATGAAATATTCTGATTTTCTGAAATCTTCCCACAGTGATGCCTCAATTCCTCCATTTTCTAAGAGCCCATACAGTTAACCATATGTGTGTATATACATATGTGTGTGTGTATGTGTTTGTGTGTTTCTTGTATGGGAACCTGAGAACACTGGTTAATGTTTGATTTGCACAAACACTTCTTTTTTTTAAAGATGTGTTTGTTTTTCCTACTAGTCTTAGCCAGCATATCTGACATCTAACTAAAACCTTTGATCACTTACGTATTATTTATTGGTGGAGTCACAAACAATGTTCTCTCAGAACCAGCTCTATCTTTACACTCATCAAAATTGGCTTTATCCAACCAAATCTCTTCTCTCCTTCCCCAAAAATGCAATAGTTGAAATCTCATTAGGAGGTCCCTGCCCCCCTTGTTAGAGCAGATACAGAAAGAAGCAAGCACTAACTAAAATAATCTTAAACCAATCTAAGACTTCTCCTCATTTTAGCACCTATATTTGCCAGGTTCAGCAAAAAAACCAAACTCTTTGGTAACAAAGTAGCAAGAAATAAAGTCCTGCTGTACTTAATCTTAAACGTAACTGTAGAACTAAGCATAAATCGTTTCTTTGCTTGAAATCAGCTGCTGCACTTACCCTGAAGTAAACTTGAATGCTTTACCCCTAATCCTTACACATAAACATCATCCAGAAACTCCTAATTGACTCTGAATGAGCCATAAATTATTTGCCAGCACAGATCATGTTTTCCCAGTACGTCTTGCAGAATTCAGCAGTAAAATGAACCCTTCAGTTCTTGTTATCTTGAATCCAAACCTAATCTCAAATCCTTGATATAAAACTAATTTTATTCTATCCCAGAATAGACCAAGCTATCTATCTTTTATTACTTTGACATATATCCAGCCTACCCTTGCTTCATTCCTCGTCAAAGTCCTACAGGTCTTAGAAGATCCTGAATTCTTCAGAACCAAACCCTAAGATTCACCCTAATCCAAGCACATCATTTACACACATACTACCAATCTCCTCCAACACCAGCCCAAACAGGGAACTATTTTCTCCTACCAAGGTCAGTCCACAGCTTAACCCCATGCACCTCTCAGATCCAGCAGTCATCTGACTTTTCAGTCCTTTTAAACCCTGGGTTAGGGCTGAACTCAAACCCTACCTTTAATCAGAGTTTTAACTTTAATCTGCAGTTTTGGCTAGCATCTCTATCCCCTGCTACCTTTCCGGATCAGCCCTTTCCCTCTGAACCTCTAGCTGCAACTCCAGCTTTCACTGCAAGGACACATGCCCTATCCTATCCTGTTATTCTGAAACATCCCCTACCAGTAGTAGTCCCCATTCTAGATTTAATGTTCTTGTAGGAATACGCAGTAAACACAGATTTACATACTTTTTTTTTCAAAACCCAAATCTTTATCCCAGTCTTATAGTCACAGAATCATGTGATTTGTTTAGGTTGGAAAAAAACTTTAAGATCATCAAGTCCAATCGCTAACCTGGCACTGCCAAGTCCACTAAACCATGTCCCAAAGCAGCACACCTATACATCTGTCAAATACTTCTAGGGATGGTAACTCAACCACTTCCCTGAGCAGCCTGTTCCAATGCTTGATAACCCTTTTGGTGAAGAAATTTTTCCTAATATCAACCCTAAACATCCCTTGGTGCAACTTGAGGCTGTTTCCTCTTGTCCTATCATTTGTTACTTAGGAGAAAAGACTGGCCCCCACCTCACTACAACCTCCTTTCAGGTAGCTGTAGAGAGCAATAAGGTCTCCCCTCAGCCTTCTTTTCTCCAAGCTAAATAAGCCCAGTTCCCTGAGCCACTCCTCATAAGACTTGTGCTTGAGACCCTTCACCAGCAATACTAACATTAAGCTTAGAACTGACCCTTCTCTGTTCAAACTACTGCCCCCAGCCATTGTCCCATTTCTGTGACAGCAAGGAATGAAGAAATTCATTGATATCCTGCAGCACCCATGAGGAGAAGGGTTGAGGTTACTGTGGGAAAGGACAATGTTTAGACATAGGGAGCTGGTGATCCCATGATGCAGCCAGGATTACAATTAGAGTTTAAATTCACCAGCAGTGCCAAGACCAACGAGTCACATTCATTTCTAGTCCCTGGAGGGTGCATGGTGGTAGGTAAGAGCTTCTTCTGGGAAGGCTGAGTGATGCATGCAAGATATGGGAAGGCTGCATCTAGTGGGGGATGATTAACATTTGAGTTTCAGTTTCAGAAGAAATGAGCCAAAAAACTGAGTTTTGCTGATTGCTGAGTTTTGCAAAACTGAATGCCAGGAACATCCAGTTACCTTAACTGGAGCACAAGTGTGGATCCATGGTTAATGTTTAAGCGGGAGGGCGAAATTGGATATTTGGTAAGATTCATGTTGCCTGTAAATGAAGATCTGGGTTTCTTTATGGATTTTCCAAGACCAGAAGCCTTTCGAGGAAGAGTGCTGTTAGAATAGCAGATTTGTTAATGATGAGAAGTGGAAGCCACTACTTTGTAGCTATTCTGGGACAGAGATTATGGGTTCTGGGTGGAAAGGACTGAAAATTTTTGCTTCCTGCATTTCACAAGCCCAGTAGAACTTTAAAGCCAAGTTCTCTTTAAAGCTAGGGTTGGAAATGGCGTTACATTTGGAGTATGGGATGAGGAGCTGGGACCATACATGTGGGGTTATTTTTGATAGAGCTGCTCAGGATTATAAGGTGGTGGATCCATGCTAGGATTTCAAAAATGGCTTTTCATTATTTATTAGCCTCACAGGAACTGTTTTAGGTAGTTGAATCTGTCTGTAGATCCTTGGCTTTCAGCAATGGGTTTTTTAAATGAGACTGGACATGTTCCTTTCCCCAAGGGAGAGGGAGAAATCAGCTGAAATCCTGCGGAGACACGAGTCATGGCTACAGTAGCGAATTCTGGGTACGTGACCTTGGAAGAAGCTTGGATCACAGAGGACTAGGTAATGCGCCAGGATTTCAGCAGGGATGTAACCTCCGTGGCAGGCGCCCAGGGAAACAGGCAGGCTGGTTCAAGCGCGAGGCGCTGCAGTGTGGGATCATAGCTGAAGCGCTCGGAGTGATATAATTAACTTGAAAGAGGGATGCAGCTGCATAAACTTCACCTCCGTACTCGCTCCAGAGAAGGAGCAGGCTCCTGCGTGATTGAAGCATGATAAAAGGAGCCCTTCTGCTTTTGGAGGAGGCATGAAGCGACGCACGCTGCAGTCCCAGGAGCAGCTTTCCTGTAGGTGAGAGCGCTCCTAATTCTTTTTGCCCGTCCACCTGCCTGTACTTGCATGGCCTGTGGAAAGACGTTAACAGAATTGCAACGTCAAAAGCCACGAGAGCACTTCACTTGACCTGTTTCTTTCCCCTTGTGATGGCCCACGGAGCCCAAAGCTGGCCGGAGCCACCCCCTCCGGAGACCTGCAAGCATAGCTGCTCCTCCTGGGTCAGTGCCAGGCTTACCGCTGCTCTGCCAGAAATACACAGAGTGCAGCACACAGGATGAGAGCAAATATCCAACAGAGATATTAAAATGAGGCTCACATCCCCATCTGGGGTAAAATGCCCTATTTCTGACTGCAGAAACACGTACCATCTGAGGATGGTGAAGGGCCCTCTGAAGCACACAGTAGAAGCACAACAGAGAACCCAGCAGAAGCACAAATTTTAAACACTGTGATGGTTGCTCTGGCATTTCAGAAAGGGCAGAAGCCATGTTACAGATGAGGCAGTATTAGTATCGGACCAGGACTCGGAATCACGGAATTGTTGGAGTTGGAAGGGACCTTCTAGAGATCATCTAGTCCAACTTCCCTGCCAAAGCAGGATTGCCTAGAGCACATTACTCAGCACTGCATCCAGGTGGATCTTGAAAATCTCCAGAGAAGGGGACTCCACAACCTCCTTGGGCAGCCTGTTCCAGGGCTCTGTCACCCTCACCATAAAAAAGTTCTTCCTCATATTTGAGTGGAACTTCCCATTTCCAGCTTGTGCCCGTTGCCCCTCATCCTTTCACTGGGAACCAGTGAAAAGAGTCTGGCTTCATCCTCCCTCAAACCACCCTTTAGATACTTAAAAGCATTAATAAGGTCTCCCATCAGCCTTCTCTTCTCTGGACTAAAGAGTCCCAGCTCTCTCAGCCTTTCCTCATAAGCGAGATGTTCCAAGCCCTTAATCACCTTTGTTGCCCTACGCTGGACTCTTTCCAGTAGTTCCCTGTCTCTCTTAAACTGGGGAGCCCAGAACTGGATGCAGGATTCCAGTTGTGGCCTCACCAGTGCAGAGTAGAGGGGAAGAATGACCTCCCTCGACCTGCTGGCCACACTTCTCCCTACGCAGCCCAGTGACTCCTTAAATCCAACTTTCATACC
>JAOQGH010000012.1:104482289-104494511 GCA_025769975.1 Gallinago jamesoni
AGAATGACCTCCCTCGACCTGCTGGCCACACTTCTCCCTACGCAGCCCAGTGACTCCTTAAATCCAACTTTCATACCAGCATCTTGAATTCTGCTACCCCACCCAGAGGTGTCGATAGGTTGGATTTCACTGCTCAGTGAGACATGCTGGCAGTGCAAGAACACGTTCAGACATAAAAATGCAAATTGACTCACCTCATTAAATTCTGCATAGGGATCAAATGCTGTGTAACACTTTTTTTTTTTTTCTTTTTTATTCTTTTAATTAACCATTTGTAGAGACCAAGACAAATTCTTCCAGCTTTCTAATTGACATTCAGAGCAGGCTCTGGGTTACTTCTTCACTCTGAGAAAAACTAGCAGTGCTGCAGCCCATAAAAAACAGCTGCTGCTTACATGGGAATTTATTACATTTGGATACTTTGTGCATTATAACTACATAATTTTTTTCGTATCATTTTTTTAAAATTTACTCATGGCAAGTGGTATTTTCACAAATAGCTTGTTACTTTGGGGGCATTTTTACCCTTTTCTCAGTGAGTACCTCTGCTTATAGAAGACATGATGAATTATTTTTTACAAAGCCCATAATTCCTTCATTTTGTCTTAGTCAGAAACTCCTTGTCTTTGCACTAACAGTAAAAAAAAAAAAGGAAAAAGAAAAAAAAAAAGAAGAGGGGCTTTTTTGCAGGAAAATTAATTTCCTGTAAACAAGTTTTCTTCATTTTTTTTTTATTTTTAAGTAAGGGAAATATTGTATGAGCCTCTCTTTGTGAGCCCATATACTGCAGAGTAGAAGTTGGACATGCCAATATTCTTGCTTCAGCAGTTGGCGGAGTTCTTACTTCCACTGCCACCACTCCTCGGAGACCAGAGTACAAATGCATTCATGAATTTAAATGCACTTATTTTAAATAAAGTTGCAGGAGGTCACAGATAAAAAACCAAACATGTTGAGATTTACAACTGTTCAAAGTTAAACCTTTAATATGCAGCCTGACCTGCTCCCTTCACTGGCATTATTTGCCTTCAAGAACATGCAGTATTTCCATTAGAGCATACAGGGAGACCAACATCTGTGTTCATGGATTTGCATGTATAGAGAATGAATGCAAACTGTTTTTCAGGTCCATGCTGGATACTCATACTGAATTGTTGTCCTTAGACCTGTTGTAAATGTGCCATTTCTATGCATATAGCCAAACCAACTCTGTTTTTCTTGAAGAATATATTATGATAGGGATCCTCACACAAAAGCTGAGGGCAGGAAGGTCTCCCAGGGTGCTTTTAAAAGTCTTCCCCACAGAAGTTTGTCTTCAAAGGCTGTCTGAGTTCAGACATTCCGAAGTTGCAGCTTATTTTTTTGAAGTTCTCAGGGAAACTTTATTGCTGTGTGGCCTCAGGACACTTCTGCTATTTGTTTTTATTTGACTTCAGAAAAAATAAACCAGGTGGTACCAGGAAACCAAAATAATCTACTTAGCAGGTTCCACAAGAGGGTGCAGTTGCATTTTGTTAAATTCGGGGCCAACCGCCACTAATAAATGGATTGCAGCAACAGCTGCCTAGCTGCCTACAGAAATGACTAACAAAATAATTATAGAAAAAAAGCACTCATCAAGAACGGTGAAAGATGTGAAAAATTATACTGAAACACACTGAATATATTAATAAACAGCACTATTTGTCAGGTGATGTTGACTAAAGAATCTAATACACTCAAAATACCTTTCAAACTCGGGGAGGGGGGCATTTTTAATTTGTTTTCTTTGAGCTAGTGAAGAGCCACAACTGCTCCAAGGGGAAGCCCTCAGCTATGAAAACCACTCTTCCATTTTAATTTGACTTCACAGACACTCCCAGAAACATCATGCAGCAGGTAGAGCATTTTCTAATTTTACCAGCATAAACCCCGGCCCCTCACCAGCTCACCCTGCAGCCCCTGGGTGAAGTCCCTGGTGATGAAGCTCAGAGTTCTTAGTGGCTGTTTTGCATGTCAGACTGGAGAAGGTTGTATATATTACTGCCTTTTTTATTATCAAAGTACCTCACAGCCCCGCCATGGGGAGTAGCATTCCATCGTGAGAACTGTATATGCAAAGAGGAAAAAAAAAAAAAAAAAAAAGATAGGTGCCTGCGAGAACCAGGTAAAAGATCCTATACCTGACAAAATGATCCATGCGCCAACAGGCATGATGCCAACAGTCGTCTTCAAACACCCATCAAGCTCCTGATTTGGTTCGTTGCTCTGCTATTCCTCCTCATCTGTCACTTAAGCCCACGCCACGCAAAACTGTGCACTCCCCATCTCTCTGTGCCTTCTGATCCACGAGGGACACTTCAGTCTGGCAATCTGAGAGGTGGTGATAGACATTCAGAGCGCTTGACACTGGCTGGTCTGTTGGTCATTGCTACCCTTAAAATCAGCGAATTACCCATTTATTATGCTCAGAAAAGCATGTGATAACTTTGGGAATGGGAAATAACAGGCTCTATTTTCTACCCACTATTGTCAAGATGAAGCTTGCCCTGATACAGAAAAAGCCAGGATAAAGTTTGTCACGTTAAAAGCAGAAGTTGCCTTGAGAAACAGACATTGAGATGGCCATCAGTTCGAGAAAATCAGTGACTCACTGCTGCTTTTATAATGACAAGGCTATAAAATGGCCTGGCAGGTCATCCTACTACTCATATACTAAAAATTCAGTAATAGTACTACATCCCATATCTTTCCCCAAAATACTTTGCTGTCGTTGTTAAAAAGAGGTGTGTGCCCATTTTTTTAGAATGGAATTTAGTGGTATGTTTCTAAATATTAAACAATTTTGTTGTGTGTTTCTAAATCTGAAAGTATGATTCTAAGCATACATGCTTTTGCTTTGTGGACAAAGATATTTTTTTTTAAAGCAGCGTTAAGTTTTTTAAGTGCCTAGTCCTAGCAAAACAGTTGTGAAATCTCAGATGTGATCTTTTCACATCAAAGGCCCAAGCTTTACACCAGCCTCTATTACATTTTTAAAACAAACAGAGTTTTTGAGTGCCTCTGTGAAACATCATATTTTAAATGTGTTGAAACATCCTAAGTCCTGCCACATGGATTTCATCACCTTACATTTGGTGTATATGAAATATATTTACCTTCATATAAAAAACTTACTGCTAGGTTGGAGCAGTTGTAAGATTCTCCAGGGACAACATTCTCAAATACACTTGGGTTTGGTTTGACTGCTTCCCTCTATTGCTGCTCCAGAATTTTCTGTTCATGATTTTTAATAGAAAAGCAGTTTCTGTAATATTGACTTTTTTCCACAAGAAAAAGTTGGTTATGCCAAAACAATGTAATGGCGCTTTGGGAAAATAAAGAAGAATCCAAAATGTTTTGAACTGTCCAAGCGAATCTAAATGTTTTGCTTCAGGATGGTTTGCCATTACTCATCAGGAGTTTGTCATGGTTTAGGTCCCTCATTTTCCCCCATCATCTGGGATTCCTGAAGGGATTACTTTTTCCATCAAGAACAATAGAGTCCCTTCTATCTGTGTTATGATGATGCATCAAAGCTATCCCAAGCCCACATTTCAGAACCAAAAAACTTTCCATGTTTTATTTTCTTCCCAATTATAAAAAAAAAAGGCAAAAACATGGGACAATGTAGAACACACAGTCTGATTTTCAATAGGCTGTATTTTGAAGGAACAGGGAGTAGGATAAGCAAATACCTGTGCTTTGGAAAATCACTTTAACCAAATGTGAAAGGAAAAACAAGCAGAAGCAAGCAGCATGTGAGCCATACTAATGGAATCTTTAATGCCATGTATTTTTCTCTAGCTAGTATTTTTCTACTTTTCTTTAGCTAAATTTGTCTGCATATTATTAACTAGCATCATCCCATTATTATGAGAATGAAAAACGTATCTTTTTATCCCTTCATTTACAATTTGTTCCACAAGAATGAAATACCAGATATGCAATGTTATCTGGGTTCCACAAACTGTTTAATGAGATGTAGGAAACATAAGAAAAGAGTGAAATATGATGTTACTTTAAAAAAAAAATCAAATATTTTTATATTCCCTCCAACATTTTACAGTTCTCTGAAACAACAGGATCGATTATTTGCATATTCAAAGAAGAAAAAAAAAGTAATACTTGCCAGGTCCCTTACTTAGAATAGCTCAAAATTTGGAGAAATATATGGTGGTAAAAATTCTCATTTAAAAAAAAAAAAAATTGTTCTTTTTATAACTTCTAGTTCTGAATTGATGGCATATACTTAATTCTCCTGAACCCTTATAGCAGTCTCTTTTTCCCTTTTGAAGAATATGAACATAAAGATTCTGAGCAACCATGTGTATCATCACCAGCTTCAGCAGTCATGGAGGCGTGGACGGTGGCTCAGGTTGGGTTCTGTTCTACTCTCTTCCCCCCACAGGAGCCAGATGCCCAAGAAGCACAGTGATAAAAAAACAGGACAAATGGGGAGCCTGCAGAACAAAAAGAGAGCAACTCGGAAACAGAGTCTTCCTTATTTATTCATTCCTGTATGTTTTTTTCTTTTTAAGGGGTGGAGAAGGGAAGGGCCACTAGCACTTTCCTACAATAGTTGTTGACTGGTAGGAGGTCCATTTCAGCTCTGTGTTCCTACCTAACTGTGAAGAAATGCTGGCTTAGCCTTTGAAGCCATGGAAGGGAGTATCTCTAGCCTCCTTGGCGAGTACGACTTGTGGGAGGATGTCCAGATAGAGTTTTTGGAGAACTCACCTTAGATCTACTAAGGTCAGAGGCGGAGGTATTATTAACACGCACTGCAAAAGGCACATCCCTGACATCTGCATGGGAGACTTGCTAAATTTCAAATGACTGCGTCCAGTTTGGAAGGAAGGTGCTTCTCTACAACTCAGCTGGCAAATTTGCTTCCTTCTAACATGAGAAAGCAGCAGATTTTCACATTGCAAGTGTCAGAGCACTGAGGTAGGCAATTGCCAAGGTTTAATAAACCCAGACTTCTTCCATGTCTTAATGTGCTTTCCAGATTTTAAAGCCCAGGTTTTCCAAAAGTGCCTCTTCTTGAGTAGTTGTTACCTCAGCTGCCTCGCTGATGACTCTCTCATTTGCCCTGACACAGATTGTCAGGGAAGAATGGAAGAGACTTTGGCTGCTTCAGGGGAGCAAAGCAGACAGTGATAAGGAAACCAAAGGGTATTTATCTGGAGTGGGTGGGAACTGAGAAAGATGCAGAGCCAAGTAACAGTTAAACATCAGGAAAATAGAGCCATCTGGTCTTTCCTGTTCTCCACCACCACTGCTTTCTTCTCATCTATCAATGAAATCACATTGGGGTTCCCTAAATTCTGAAATCTCAGAAAATTCTAACTGTTCTGGCTACAGATGAGGTGGGATAAGGAGTCTCTGGTCTCTTCCCTATGTTGCTACAGCTTCCTCATGTCAGTGAGCACAACTGTTTATATGTTACTCCCTACAAAGTTGCATCAACATAATATTTATTTTTTTTTTAGAAAACTATTAGGATGCTTAAACTAAGATCCTGTTGGTGGAAAAGTGTAGGGAAAAAAAACCATAGTTGTAGTTATGCCAGCAGACCTGAGGGGACTGTAACCTCCAGCTGAAGGAACGGTGATGAGAAAATGGAAGATGGGAGAGAAACAACAGAGATACGGAGCATGCTGAGAAAAAAAAACACACATCTGGCACCTGTCCAGTTTTCTGAAATCTCTACATGGTGAACAGTTATATTCACCTGTAGTAATGGTGGACACCTCAACAGTGAACAGCCCCATCCTTATCAAATCTCCACTCTAAGGATTTCTCTGGCATCCCAGACTGAGGGGTCGATTTTGTTCCTGGAAATATTCCCAAACTAATAAACTTCATCACATTCATCTTTAAATTAAGAAGGAAGGCTCTCTGGTGCCCAGGGTTGTGACAGACAATTATCGACAAAACATTAGGGTAAGAATAACAACCTGGCACAGAAACTTCAGAAAATCTGTTAGACATTAATGCATAATAAAGGGTGGGCAAAGGTCCAGAAGAATCTGTCCATCTTTAGTCAGGGTGGGAGCTCAGAAGGAAAGGACCTGAAGGGTCCTGAAGGGTCTGAAGCAAGGCTGAGCCTAGGAACTACCTCACAATGATGATGAAGAGGATTAGATGGGGAATACAGCAGGGACAAGAATGATGGGGTGGACGGAGGAGAGGCTGGTCCAACAGGGCCACATTAAGACTGTGTATATAGTTGCTGTGTCTTTGTAAAAAGCAACTTGTTGAACTCTGTTTGTTTTCTGAAGCCGTGTATAAAAGCGCTGCAACCACCTGTGTGTTCAGCGGCTAAAAATTCAGGGTGCCCTGGAAAAGAGGAGACTTTGATGCAGAATCCCCTAGCAGCACTCCCTAAATGCTGTATTAACTTGGATTTTGCAGCTAATAACATTACTAAGCATTTATTCTACTGTAATATCTTAGGCAGTCAGCACAAAAAGAACAAAATAAGTATAACCAATACATATATGTGCCACACTCCCAAAATTGCAGAAATTTCTTCTTTATACTGCCTATTAAATGAGGTCAGAAGTCTCTTAAAGGCTATGGACAACTCTAGTAGTGATGTCAAGACCAAAGTCATCTCAGGACAGCTTTACCACAAATACTTTTTTTTTCCTACTGTTTGTCCCTTTCCTTTCAGAATAAGAGCACACAACCGCTTTTGTAAGGAGAGCACACATTCCAAATCTTTCAGAAGAGCACAGCGGCCCGAGAAAATGCATTAAACTTTTATGGACATGTATGATTTCCCAGGTTTCAGATTTTTCAAGTATGAAATTTCCATGAAAAACAACAAAAAAAGAATGTATCTGTGCAGCTTCCAAATTAAATCACGCCAGAACCAAAGATACAGGATGTGTAGCTGTTGCCAAAGCAGGGTTGAGTGTTAAGAGTTCATCATATATAGCACTGCCCTTGAAACAAAAGCAGTAGTTATTTTAAGTAACCATAAGCAATACTCGTGCAATTCAAAGGGGATCGGATATAAAGAGATAAAGATTAGAGTACAGCAATACGGCTTTCATTATACAATGTAATCCAGCGTGTCTGATATAACTGGATGTGACACAAATGTAAATAGCAACAGGTTTGAAAGTACGGGGTTTTCCAAGATAAAGTCTACCATGCTTTCAAAAATACCTTTAAACACTTTCAAAAACAATGCTTGAATCAATGTCTTTCAAAAAGAACCCTCCACATACTTGCCAAAAGTAAAATATGCGTAAGTAATTACTCATGTTACACAAGATCAAACACAAACGCTATTTGAGAAAGAGCGGTATATTTAATCTTGCAAATAGAAGTGCACAACAAACACAAAAATCCCGGCCATTTGGAGATGCAGAAGCATTTTAAGGCAAAACAGGACATTTCTGACAAAAACATATTGAAGTTTAACATCAAGTTTAAATAGAACACTTGCTCCAGAATAGGAAACAATGACAGATCCATCACGCAGTGACTTAGCACTCCATTTCTTTACTGAATTACTGTATTCTTATGTAATTTGCATTAAATCCAAGGAAGATGTTTTACTTTTTAAAATCAATGATTTTATTAATAGCATTACTAGAAGAAATTAACATGATGTAACAAAAACTTATTCAACTAACACTATTCAACTATTTCAAAAGAAATAGCCATGCTTTGCTAAACTGCCTATTCTTAAAAATATTGATGTAAGTGATTAAAAGTAAGCATGTGACTAATACTTATTAATTCCAAGAACTGCCCTTTGTATAAGCAGTGGGAATTTGGCCCATGAATTTTAGGAGATGCTGCTATAAAATACCATTGTTTTCCACACTTTTAAATAGTAAGCGATAGCTAGGATGGGGCCTTGAATACCATAGTTATTTCTCAAAATGAAGGAATGAATTTAGACTCAGAAAACCTTTTTCTTTCTTTTAAAGGAAAAAATTGTTTGCAGGAGACCACAATATTTTTCTGTTTGTTCCAATTTATTGAAAAACAATCCCACCAAGTGTTTTCAAGAATGTCTCAATGTTTCCAAGTTACTATAATGTGTACCATAGATTAATCTTTGGCATGTACTGTTACAGCTCTTCAGAAAAATCAATCTGCCCATCTCCTTCAAAACCTCAGGATACAAGTCCTGTATTTCCCAATCACAAATCATTGAACCTACATCAATGCCTGGAATATCTTTGTCTGCTTTCCTCCATCTCTATTCCTCTATTCCTTCTTTCTTTCTGCTCTTACACGTGTATTCCCTCTTATATCCCTAAAAATACTTCATTTGGTGTAGAATGTACTTAATCCTACCGACCATGTAGTAAAGTGAACTAAAAAAAACCCCACATTTAGGATTGTAAAAATTATCTTCTTTAGAAATTAATTCAAGTATATAGAATCATAGAACAGTTTGGGTTGGAAGGGACCTTAAAGATCATCGAGTTCCAACCCCCCTGCCATGGCAGGGGGACACCTCCCACTAGAGCAGGTTGCTCGAAGCCCCATCCAGATAATTTTAAAAGATAGCCTACATTTAGGAAGGCATTGTGCCTGTACTATTTGCACAAGTCTTTCAAGGGACATTAACGACAACTAAGAACACAACACAGGTGACGAGACAGTGTGTGCTGAGCCTGTTTGAATGGATACTTGGGAAACTGTACCCAGCAAACGGCAGTGACGAACTGCTACAGTGGTAGCACCTCACACCATATTTCAACCATACGAAAGCATATGAGGGCTGCTGCACCTTCCCCTTCATGGACAGAGTAAAAAAAATACTAATTTAAACCAAGATTTGAGTTCAGTACCAGCAGAGCAGCAGCATACAGGAGCTTTCCCTAGGTAAAACCTGGTGACAGGTTGCAGGCTGGCTCGCAGGCAGGAGGTGGCAATGACGCCCCCAGCCCCCTCCAGCGCAGGATTAAACGGGCTGAACCACCAGCAGTTTGAGGGGTTTAAGTCACCTGTTCAATGTTTCCTTATAAAAACAAGGAACGCTCAGACTATGAGTGACAAGTGCAAGACAATTTAAGAAGCCGCCAATTTTTCCACTGCCATGAAGGCATGTCTAGCCTCCAAGACTCCCGACTCAAACCCTCATCTATTCTTTCACGCCCATATGGTGTGAGCCTGAGCTTGCTGTCAGTTATGGGACTGGTCATCTCGTCTTCTCCCCAACTGCGCTGCTATTTTAATCACACTGTGCTTGCAATGAAGCATGCCGGTCTCTCCACTATCAACCAAAGTCGATCACTGGTGCAGCACCAGCACTATCCACGGCAGCTGATGGCACACGTACGCGTAAGACAGCAAGTGGAGGCCACAGTCAATGGCTCAGTATTTCAGAAACTCGTCAAACCATTCCTTATATTGATCCTAAGGGGAGAAAGCAATGGAAGATGTGATAGACTGAGAATCACAACTAACCTTTTGGTGCCATACGAGCAGCCAGGTGCTGGGAGAAAGGAGAGCTATGTAACCCCATCCATCAACCCCGGGCCTGAAACCTAGAAGTCAAATTACAGTGGCAGCTGGCAAGAGCCAATATATATTTTTCTGTATACAAAGCTTTGGCCCAATGCTGAAAAATTTCTTAGGAAAAACAAGTAGCTTTGAAACATAATGAAGATGATGACATACTTAGGGCTCATTCTGCAAGATTTACCATTGTGCTGTAAAATTTACCCAGCAGCAATGCTTCCCTGTGTATAAAACCCCCTCAACTGATACTGGAAGTGAAACTGCTCTCACTCAAGAACACCGTAAGCCCACCCGGTGCCGTGAAGCCGTGGCAGACCCAGAGATCTCCCCAGTCTGTAAATACTCCTCCTCAGTTAAGTAATTCATCACCCAGGTCCATTTGTAAAACTTACTGTTGATTTCTAAATTAAAAATCAATTCTGTATAATGTGATTTGGGCTCCTGACAGAACAGGAACATGATAAACTCCACCACTCTAACGGGATTACATGAGTACGATTTATGGTGAGGAGCCTTCAAATCTAAACCACTTTTGCTTTTTTATATTTTGTTAACTGTTCTAGTGTATTTATGGTCCTGTAAAAGCAAATACATGTATTTGCTTTATCTTAAATTAAAAAATACAAATGGCTTCACCCTGAAGCATTGCCTGGGAGGTAAATTGGGCATCCTGTTTCAATTTGTTTTCTTTAAGATTAATAATATATTATATTAGATTATCATTACTGATCAATACTATTAGTTTTATATTCAGCCTTTGAACCAAATAAAGAGGCAAGAGACCTAAACGCTATTCCAGTGCCAAATCTGACAACAATAAAAGATAATGCCGAATGAGAAGTGATGATTTGTCCACATAAAGTCCAGTAACTTTGGTTCTTTATGGTTATTTTTTTCCCCCTTGTCTTTCGCTTCTTCCTGCAGTCTGCAACTCTGAAAGACTAGATGCATTTGCAACACCTTTCTTCGTGAAGCCCACCTCGACACAAATCGGATTCTTTTGGGGTTTTTTGTTTGTTTATTTCCTAAACGGCAAAACGCCGTGTTCTGGCACTGGGGTGAGTGGGAAACCCGTAACATACCATACGGCGGAGTTACCGGCGTGTTAATTACAGCCTCGTCCTCTGTTTGCCCAGGGCTTGGGGACAGGTTCGGTCCGTGCTGCGATACGGAGCTTCTCTCGCCCCCCGCCGCCGCCGCCCCTCGGTCTCCCGCGGTCCCCTCGCTCCGCCACCATCGTTTGGCACCTTTGTTTGGCACCTTTACCAAAGAAGTAACATTCTACCGAGGCTAAGCCGCGGCCCGCCTCCAGATTGCCTGGCCGAGGAGTTATAAAGTTATTTTTCTTCGCCTTTCCCACACCAGGCCGGAGGGCTCCGCTGCCGAATCCTTTCAGCTTCAGCCTTCCCCGCCGAGAGCGGCTTCCCGAGGCCACCCCCCCCCCAGCCCCCCGTAGTTACTCCGACAAGGTCCCTGCTCCCCAAACCCTGGGGTAGGCGGCTGCCCTGGGCCCACGCCTCGCCGCCGCCGGGCAGCGCGGGGCAAGCCCCGGCCCCCTCCCCGCCACCCCCGCACGACGGGTCCGCCAGGGGATCGGCGGCGGCAACGGCTTCGCTCGCCTCCACCATGTTGGCTCCGTGCGCGGCGGCGCGGAGGAGGAGCGGGGGGAGACGCCGCCGCCAGCCCGGCTCCGCGGGGGTCGCCCGGCTCCTCCCCGCGGCCTCCGTCTCCGGGCGTGGGGGCTGCTGCCCCGGCCGGGAGGGGCGTCGAGCAGGACCCGGGGCGCATGGGGCGGCCGCGGGGGCGGAGGGAAGCGCGCTGCGGAGGAGGGGCCCGCGGTGCCCGCCGGAGAGCCCGGCCGTAGGGGCGGGGAGTCTCCTCCTCCTCCCGCAGTGAGGCTCCGGCTCCCCGCACGCACCGGAGCGCCCGGCTCCCTCCTCCTCTACCTCGTCCCTCCTCCCTTCCCCTCCTCCCCCCCTTCCCTCCCCGGGTCGCCGCGGCTCCGGGAGGAGCGGGGGGGGTCCCCCGCTTCCTTCCCTCCCCCCCCTCCTTCTCCCACCCGCCACGCCGAGGAGAGGCAGGTGAGGACCCGGCCGCGTCCCCGCTCCCCCGCCCCGCGGGAGAGGCGGCCGCGATGGCGGCGGCGCCCGACGAGGCGCTAGGCCCCGGCCGCCCGCCCCCGGCCTCTCCCCGCCGGGCGGCCCCGGTGAGGAGGGGAGGGTGGGGGGCGTCCCTCACCCCCAGCCCCTCCTCTACAGAAAGTTTCTCAGCAACTTTCTTCCGGGCCCAAGCCCCCGCCCGAGGGGTCAGGCGGCGGTGGGAGGGAGGGAGGGAGGGAGGGAGGGAGGGAGGGAGGGAGCCGCGGCGTCCCGCACCGCCCGGGGCCGGGCTGGGCTGGGCCGGGCTGGTTGCGGAGGGCGGGCGGAAGGGAAGTAAGTTTGTGAGGGGAGGCCTCCCCCAACACCGCCGGGCTGATTCCGCCGCCCCTTCCCGCTGGGCTGCCGCCCTTGCCGGGCGGTTCGCTCCTTCCCCGGTGGCGGCGGCGTTCGACGCCCGGGCTCGGGCTCGGGCTCGGCCGGTCCCGGCTCGGCTCCCGGGAAGGGAAAATTCAGGAATTTTATTTGAAATTCAGGAAATTGATTCGCGAGTCGCCTGTAGCTTGACCTGCGTGGAATTTTTATTTTATTTTATTTTATTTTATTT
>JAOQGH010000012.1:104494611-104573478 GCA_025769975.1 Gallinago jamesoni
ATTCAGGAAATTGATTCGCGAGTCGCCTGTAGCTTGACCTGCGTGGAATTTTTATTTTATTTTATTTTATTTTATTTTATTTTATTTAATCTCACTGTTCTGGTTTGTATCCCAGCACCGAGCAGGGGCACGGCAGCTTTAAATTCCTGAGTCATTAATTTGAATGTTCAATCATCACTCTTCGTCAAGCCTCCTTACAGTTTTAAAACAATAAGTGTCTTGGTCGTAAGGCAGGGCCCCGCCACTGCCGAGGCTGTGTGTAACTTTCTGGGCTGTCTGGACCCCCACGTAAAGTTGTGTGTGCATCCCTCAGGCCGGGGGCTGCCGTGTCTTCTCCGGTGTAATCGCATCTATTTCAGTATGGTCCTGTCCAGGCGTTCAGGTATGGGTGTGGGTACGGGCCACTTTGCATTGGGAAAGCTAGGCTATAAGTATTTCCGAACCTCATGGTTGTCAGGAAGGTGTACTCGGGCGTACCTGCTGGATTTAACCCTAAGCAGAGAGGCTGGTTGTTAATCAAAAATAGACATGTGGATTTACTTCAACTGGCAGAATGATCCAAAAACCAGTTTAAAACTTGGAGCACGTTGCCAGGGAAGTTGTATTGTCTCTTTCTTAATAATTCATAGGCAGCTGAATGAAATATAAGGTATATTTTGCAAGCAAAATTGACCTTTAGTCAGGGAAGCAAGATATGAAAGTTTACCTTAGGTTCTTTTCCTTTTATTTTTGGACAGTATGCCCTTGAAGAGGGTTTTCTAATAAAATTGCCTTATTGGTTGCACTTGCAGTATCCCTGTCAGTAGGTAGTACAGTTTCGCCATAACTATGTTTCTGCAGGCTTTGTAGATGTAAGGATTGTTCCTTTCCAAAAAACACGACCTTGCACTCATCTTTCTGTTGCATGTCTGTAAATTTACCTGTAGGAGGTTCCTGCTGAACAAGATGGGCACCGAGTGGAGATGATGGGTGGGTTTTGCACAGCCAGGGTGTCGGGGTTAAGTTTGGGACAAGGTAACATCTGTGATTGAACAGAAGGAGAGCGGCACTGGCGCTGTGCTGAATTTCGGATACCAGATGTGTGAAAGGATGACGATAGTTGGTAGCAGTGATTGCCAGTAATTATTCCATAGGTTTCGTTAGCTTAATTTCCTCAGGAGGTGCAGCTCAAATGCAACTGCAGTACCTGTGTGCCGTCAGTCCCTCTAATAACTCTTCTGGCTGTTAGCCAATTTCAAACAAATTTGACAGTAGAGGTCTCCTAGGTGAGCCATTTCTACAAAATTTGTGAAGATAGGGACTCCAGTTAGGAGAGAGCTCTTAGCCTGCACACTTGAGGGTTCAGGTCAACATTTATCTCAAGCTGGAAATTGATGCAGGAAATGGGGCCTCCCTGGTTTTGCTGCTCACAATGCTATTGATCCAGTTTTCAATAACTTTTTAATATCTGGAGCCCTGTACCACTCTGTGAAATCTGAAGAACTCCATTTGGTATGAGAGTAGTGAGCCCAATGTAGGCTTAATCTGTATTTTGTATTATAAAGAGTGATTTTCAGGGGAATATTTATCGCCTAACAACAGTTCTTTGGCTATGAAACAAACAAACAAAATTGAAAGTATATTTAAATCTCTACATTACTTGAAATCACTAGAAAAATACTTAATAAATCTTTCATGTGCTGCATACTGTGTAACAGAATTATTGAAAAACTGCAGTTTACAATTTGGCTTTTTTAACAATATTCATGTAGCAGATCAGATAACGACCCTTCCACACTAGAGGAATATTCATTATTTTGAGCTTTGCATACCTCCTGCAGCTCCTGAAGAATGAAATAGTCACTCTGTTCGCTCTGATAAATGATGGCTGTCATGTGACAGCGCTTTGAAAGTCTGTGGTGTGGCACGTGTCAATTTATCTGGTCAAAGTTTACTTTATGAACAAAGTCACTGCATTATTTTACTTTTCTATATGCGCTGTCTGCAGACAAAAAGCTGTATGTTTCCTATAGACAATTCCTTGTGTTCAAATCGTTAGTTAAAAGAAATACATTCTTTCATCTATATTCCCTACTTAAATCCAACTGTTTTGCCTCGTACTTTGATCACAGTTTGAGTAAGCTACCTTGATGTTAATTTAAAAATTGGTGTCAGCATTAACAGAAAGACTACTTTAGGAATGTGCCCTTATTTTCCTGTGTCACATCAAGCAGCCTTTTTCAGATAGGACACCTTCTATGCATACATGCACAGTCTGTGGTTTCTGTGAAGCTCTTGTGAAAGGTTTTGGGCTTCTAGTACTGAAAGACCTCTGCTAGTCGGTGGAACAGATTGAGTAGTGAGGGAGAAATGCAGTTTCTCAAACTACTGGAACAGAATGATTTAGTTTTTTCTTCTGGAGAAGCCACCTCCAAATACAAGTGCAATTCTCAGTATTTATTCCATTTTTGTTCTCTTTGAGAATGCCAGTAGGATGCTGTTTTATAGTGATGGATTTTATGATGATAATTTTTTTGCTACAATGTGCTTTACAGTTGCTATATGGTAACCTCTTTCAATCACTGTAGTCCCCGGCTGCATTCAAACCAATGACTTAGAGCTGTAGGATTCCAGACTGTGTTATCCATTGCCAGGTTCTGAAGGCAAACCTGGACAAATTCCCATGTGTACGCTGAACGTAGTAGAGAAAAATTCATTGAAAAGATGCTATCAACTAATTTTAAGAGGTCATTCTTACCGCCATTTCCACCTCTGGAGGCTTATGCTTAATGGTACTAATGTGTCAAATCAGAAACTGGCACCAAAACAAGTTACTGAAATGACTGGGACTGTGCCCTTAGGTAAAATTAACATGAATGGCTGATTGCAGCATCAGAGATCAAGACGATTGTAATATTAATGCTAGAAGTTAAGTAAACTATATTACTTATGCATGAGTTTTGTTCCCTTTAGATTTAAACACATATTCTTTAAAAATGTAAAGGATAGCTGGAAATAGGATGTAAAAATACTCTTTCTGTTGGCACTTTGGGTAGGCATCTACATAGGGCATTGGGTTTCGTGCTTTGTCCCAGAAGTTAGTGGATCAAAGTCACACTCAGATGGAATGGGTCCGTAAGCTGAGGGTCTCCTTGAGAACTATTAGCCCTGGCTTTGATCCTCACAGGATCCTGCTGTAGGGATGGGGTCATTGGTAAGCAGATCCTTGGCCATGTTGACTGTTGTGGCTGAGACTAGAGTTTTATTTTGATTTTTTTCTTGACTCTAATGTTACAGGGTATGCTTGGAGAGTGCCCACGAAGTGATGACCACTAAAACCTCAGGCTGGCATCATTTGTATTTCAGCTTCTTGAGTACTCTAAGATGTTGCATATGAAATTAGGTAACTGTTTTTGCTAACCTGGCAGTATTTTATCTTCATATTTTTGGAAGGCAAATGCTACTATAATAGTGTTTTATGAGTGTTTAATAAATACCTTTATTGACTACATCTATATCTTAAATGTTTGTGTAGATTTTGAATTCTTATGGTGCTACTGAACTTCAAATAATTTCTCTTTCAAATTGGTACTACGGGGGGATGAAAAACTTCTGTGTCTTAAGATATGTCTTTCTGTGGTTTTCTTCACACCAGAAGTCTAGAGAAGTCTGGGAAAAATAAATGATTCTTCAGAAGCTTTAAGCCACTGGTTCAGTTCAGATTTTAGGATCAGTTAGGTCAGGCTTACAAAAGTGAATAACTTCATTTACTTCTATTGACAGTGAAGTTGTTGAGTAAACACACCCACATAGGTAATTTTTTGTAGATCATGGCCTTTAGCTTATTTCTTGGGAAACTTTCAGGATCATTTTGTGGCATTAATGAGGTGTTTAAAGTCAGTCTTCATATTGGAAGATTTTGGTTGAATGGAGATAATTTCCTTTGTTCACAGATGCTCAAAGCACCTTTTAATCTTGCAAAACTGAGGCAGTTAATAGTCTTTTATTCGTGGTGTGAGTGAGTGCCTGAATACAGTCAGGTCTCGGGTATGCTTACTGGGACTGATGGCCTCGTGGCAAAAGAAGGGTCAGAGTGGAGGACGGTGTTTGTGTTCAGTCCCCTTCCAAATGTTTGCCCGTAGTTCAGGCAGACTTTTTGATGGTGACTGTAAAACTCAGCTTCAGGAAGAAAAATACAGTACGTGGGGTAAAGATTTTGAAATTTTCAACTGTACTTAATGCCCTCGCAATTGTAAGAGAAGGCAGTGCTTGTGCGAGGTCTTTAAAGAGTAATTAGAGGGTAATTGTGATACTATGATACTATGTGATACTATGAATCTCTTGTGTATTGCAATTGTATAGCATTATAACTGTTTTGGCAGCCAGCCAGGAAAAGAAGACTTAAAACAAATTAATACTGAACAATCCTGTTTTAATAAATTATTTTAAGTATGGTTAGATAACAAAATTAATATTTATGCTTAAAATGTGACAAAGGAGAAACAGATCTGAGTTGTTATATGTATCTTCTCGCTTTTCAAGATCGTTTTATTGGAAACTAAAATCATGACTGACACTTGTAACCACTTGTAATCCCTTCACAGTCCATCTGTATACCTTGCTCTTCCTTTCCACACTCTTCCTGTTTCTGGTTGTTTCTTTACCCACTTTAGGTTGTTCAGTGAATACACTATTTTGCCAGCAACAGTACCCCAAAGCCCAGAAGCTAAAAGGCTGTTCCAAGGACAGCACGGCCACTGGCTTTCGTGGTCCTCAGGCTTCCTTTCTAAGCATCCAGTATTGCCCAGCGCCTCAGACGGTGGGGTCCAGTGGTGAACCTCTGGTCTGACTCAGAGGTGTTTCGGCCAGATGGGACTATTGGTCTGATTCGTTTCAGCTGGTCTTGCAATAGGCTTAATTTAATGAACATGTGCCTCAAAGATGAACAACGCTGTTACGGTTTTGGTCAAAGCACGCTCCACTGAAAAATTAAGATAGAATTACTGTCTAGAAAATCCTCTCGCTTTCAAACCATACATTAATCTGAAACTAGAATTCAATTGCCAAACTGTGGGGAAAAATTAATAAAGAGCTGTGGTTGTGAAGGAAATCTGAACATAAATACAAAAGCTCTGTATTTCCTTGTAAAGTGTTTAAAAAACCCAGTAATTTTAGTAGTACATCTTCCAAGTTGTTTTTTTAGTTCTCTTGTATCTTCTTTCTTTGTCTTGATTCTGATACTATTTTTCAGAATGTCTGTAGTTTGAGATTAAAACCTTATCTTACTGATTTCCAAACAGTGGTCTCCAGAGGCATATTAACAGGCAGAATTTATAATGTTTCAGTTTAAAGTGTAACGTGGTTAGTCTGTTAGAAACAGAAAATTAAGTGTGACATGTAGGTATGAAGTTTATGTAAAACAGTGGTCTCCAAACATCTTAAAAATCTGCACCAAACCTAATAGCAAACTTCACATTTTAAAAATCTGTGCAGACATGGCATTTATGTTCATGTGAGAACTAAGCAAGGGTGAGAGGAAATGAGAGGAAAGCTTATGGTGATAAAAGTGAGTGTTTTATGTACCCTTCCCCGTAACTTCTTGAGCCGAAAACAAAATGTACCAGCAGAATATTTTGCTAGTTCTGGTGTTGATACATAGTATTTAGTATTTGTGACTAACTCTGATTCTACTGTTTTGGTTGAAGTACTCCACATTTCATTAGAGGCGTAAATGTGTTTTGGTGCTATTATGAAGCTGCAAACATACGTAATAGTGCATCTTACACACTTGTAGGTAATTTCTCTTAATAGAAAATGTCGAAATACTTCAGAGACAAGTGAACCTGAAAATATGGATTTAAATCTTTTTTTTCTTAATGAAAATTTATGCAAGGCTTAGATAAGATCTGGAGGGCAAAGACCATTTTCTGCTTCACGTTATGACTAGCCCAGGTGAGTTGCATATCAGTCTTGTGAGAAGGCCGTCCTATACTGCATGGAGATGGAAGATTTGTGGTTTTCTTGTTTGTTTTTTGTCTTAAATCTTATCAGTGCTTCTCCTCTTTGATGCACATGTTCATTAAGTTAAGCCCACCGAAAGAACAGTTGTCATGAGTCAGACCAAAAAATCCATCTCAGCAAATATATCTTTTTTATTCCCCTGCCCAATTCAGGAGAAGTTCTTAATGCCTCAAGTAAAAGTTTTTGGCAGTTTCGTTAAACGGAAAATTTCAGACGGGTTCTTTTGGCAACAGATGGCAGTTCTGATTCTATTTGTTTTAAATAAAAAATATCCAGGTTTTATTCCAGCAGTAATATCTTAAAATGTAAGTGGGCTCTCTAGTTAGTGAGGCTTGAGATTTTTGCCAAAGTATGTTTTATGTTTTTGGGCTCCCCCCTCCAAGTTCTAGGTAGAAGATGCATTAATAGAACGACAAAACTAAAGAGAGGGAGAGGTTTGTTTAGCTGATACCAATGTTAAATATTTGTTTAAAGGATTATTAAAGGTTATAATAGTATTGGTCAGATAGCTCATCCATACCTAAATGAAAAACATGGATTGGTAAGAGAAGAAGAGTGTACTAGTCTCACTGTGGGCATCCACATTTAATTCTGTTTTCATAGCAAAGTTAAATACTCTGTTCAGGAACACTTACAGGATAAAGCAAAATACTCTTCATTTTGAAAACAACTACCTATGAAGGAAAGATAAGGGAAAACCAGGGTAATTACTGAGCTTTTGCTACTAGTCAGTTGGGGAAATTTTTCTGAATAAAATTCCTTTTCTCAGCAGCCACACTTCTTCAAGTCTGAAAAGTAAGTATTGTATTAACATTCTGGAGGGGGTGGAAAAAAGGGTTCTGGTTTGGTTTTGGGTGTTTTTTTTTGTTTTTAGTTCTGTGGTTTTCAAATGAGTGAGCAAAATGCAAGTACAAGATTATCAACTTTAGAAGACACAAAAATTAAATGTTAATTTGTGTATGGCGTTAGAGGCTAAGACGCAATAGTAATATGGATACTTTTTTTTTTACTTTCAAGTACAGTTCTGTACTGTATTTTAAGTACAGTTATACACTTAAAGCACAATTCATAAATCCTAGTGTTTGAGGTTATTTAAAGTGATAAGCTTTCAAAATAGCTTGCTGAATAATTATATATATTATGTAATTTACTAAAGATATCAATCTCCTTTTTCATTTTAGGAAATAGTTCTTAGTTTGTACGCTGTAGAAACCTGTAGAACTGATTGATTCAGGCTATCATGATGTACGTAAAATGAGACAAGTGATAGTTTATAGATGAAAAATCATTTCCTTGGAAACGTTTGACTTGTTCATGCAAAATAGATATATTTAAATATTCTGGAATTAATTTGCATTGCTTATTAAATCTGGGACTCTGATTACCTTCCCCCCCTCCCACTTCAGCATAAATCTGATGTACCATCAGAATACTATTTAAATTTGGTGCATACATGGTGAAACCATAGCCAAGTTGATTAACAAGCATGACACCCTGATTTTATATGGTTATTTAAAATGATTATTTTAACTTAGTTTTGGGCTTGTGCTTCTTCGTTTTTTTTCCCAAAGAAAGAGGCTGAGTCTTACTAGTCAGTAAAATACATTGACCCAAACTATATATTAGGTTTACACTAATCTTGTTAGCTTTTTGCCAGGGGCGTGGATTTTATGTGTGTGTGTTTAATGTAATAATAAAGTGTCTTAATAATTCTTTTAAGATATATATATAATTATTTAAGCAATGAAAGCCTAATTTATACACAAGACATTTTTTTCTTCCTAATTTGTGTTCAGTGACATTTGAGTGGAAGTCCTGATTGAAATTCATATAAAGAACCAGCTTTACATTTTAAGGTATATGTTAATAATATGTTGCCTTTTATTAGGATATAGGAGGCAATAATTCTAAATACAAAACACATTTTGTTTTAAGTCTGATGGATTTATTTACAAAAGGGAATGTTAACTTTAATTTATTAATTTATTTTTGTCACCAAACCCTCTAAGGTGTTAGAATGAATAACTCTCCTATGTGCAAGTTTTTGTTTTCTTTGAAAAAACAAATGAAAGTCTTCCTCTGTATTTTAACCTGATCTTCTCTAAATGTTTCTCAGTTTCTAGTGAACTTATATCTAAATAATACTAATTGTGGGGAGGGAGGTCCTGTAAGCTTGTAAGAGCTTATGTTACTTCAGATATTTAGGTGTTCAAGTTCTGATTCCACATGGTTATGAATGAGGTCTGCCAGTTTGGTGATTTGAATGTTTAAAATTTTGGTGGCTAACAACATGCTTTGAATATTTCTTTTTAATTTAATATAGGTTATCCTAACAGTAAATTTAGGTCTTAATAGATATTGATGTTATAGTTTTAAAAAAGATTTCTTCCCCACTATAAGTACTGAAAAAAATGCCATCAGAAGGGTAACTTTCCATTATAACATGGCATGTGGTCAGTTAACTTATGACTTAATTTGGCTGTGCAGGTCTATTTTGTTTTATTTTTGCTGTTATACAAATACTTAGGAGTAAACACTGTTTACTGCATTATATGGAGCATAGTACAGCCAGGTAAACAGGTCATTTAGGTGACTGAATCAAATCATGTTTGGGTCAACAGAGTAGCCTGCCAAAACTTTTGAACCCGAGGACTGATCGCTGTGTTAGATGTTCTTGAGGAAACCCTAACAGCACCAACAGAGAACTGAAAATTTTAAGTGTTACCACTGCATGATTTCTACAACTTGGAAACCATGCCATTAAACTGTTGTTTCTCTTATGGTGTTTTGTAGACTTCAGGTCTTGTTACCTTTTCCCCCTCCATTCCTCTGAACCTGAACAGACAAGGCAGATACATTAGACAGTATGGTGTTACAGTCAGCATATTGGAATGGGATTATTTTTTCTGTTTAAATGCGTTACTGTGTAAATACATTGCTGTGTACAACAACTTTTCACATGCCTTAAACTGAAATAGAAATTAGACTTTTTTTCCAATTTTGTTTTCCATTTTTCCAATTTTTAAAAATTGTTTCATCAAATCAGTTGCATATGTTTGTTGTATGGGGTGATTTTTTTAGCTAATTAGGAAGTGCAAAATCGGAATTTATGAATTTATTTTTATTCACAGATATTTTAGCATTGCTGTTCTAGGACCTTATCCTTTTTCACACTGAAGTCAAGTGCAAAATTCCCCTTGAATTCAGAGAGAGCTGGATTAGCTTTACACAAAAGGACCAAATTGTGCTCTGGGATAAGTGGAGGCAGCTCTATTGAAGTTGACTTCATTGGAGTATAACATGAAGACAAAGAAGTGTTGCCTGCCTTTACAGGCAATGAAATTGTATCTGTGAGCTCTAACAGCTAGGTTAATTTAGTAGTTGAATCAAGAAGTTATCCTTTTTCCAGTTAGATAGGACAGTTACACTAATTCACTGCATTGAGCCGTGAATAAGATGTCATTTATTTTTTTGCCACAAATATTTTACAGAAGCTACAATCTGTTTATGAACTCTTCTGTCTATGTGGTGTAGGAACTATGAGAAAACTCATACACTTTCTGAACTTTTAGCAAATATTGAAGCAGTTTATCCTTAAGTATCTGAAAGGGACCCACATAGCGTTTAAATTTAATAGGCTTTATGTGACAAGTCATGTGGGGTTTGGGGGGGGGGGCTTTGTATTTTCAGCATGAGGCTGGTGTCCTGAGTGTCTTTCTTTAGTCTTGCTGAACTGGGAAGAGAGTAATTCGTTTACACCAAAAGTTGGACTGGATGTTATCCCTTGTGTTTGCCAGTGGTATCCAGAGTAACCCCACTGACTTTCACAGTAGACAGTAACACGTTTGGCATCTTTTTTTTATGCTTTATGCAATGATATCTGTATTGCGTACACAAATGATGAAGAAATAGTATTTGAAAAATGAACTCAAATATAGTGATTACTTCTGTAATTCTCTGTAATGCTTGTAAAATGCATCATTCATTACTGTTGCGTATCAGGTTTTTCTTTCAGTGCTTCTGGTATCTGGTGGGATCAGGGATTAATTCAACAGTGTGTGTGGTTATTTTGACCTAAGTGCTGTACGGCTTTCTTGTGCTTTCCCTTTGAAGTTTCACAAAGGGAAAGGGGGCTGGAACATTGTAATCTCTTTAGAATAATTTGAGAATGAGTAGTTAAATGCTGCTCCGTGTTTCTTTATTAACATTTCATGTGTGAAATGAAATCCCCTCCCTGGGAAGAAAGCGGATCCACAGAGCTCTTGGCCATTTCGCATACGGAGCTCTGCAAAAAATCCATCCGCAAATAGCGGCTGCTGCAATATTTAGCTGATGTGAAGGGGTTAAGTAGTAAATTCTCTGCAATTCTCTGAAATGGTTGAGGTGCTAAATTTACAAAAGAAGACACAGGAACTGTTTTAAGATTAGTCATAGTTAGGAAGCTTATTGAACCACCAGCATCTTCCCGGAAACATCCTGTACTTTTGTCGTCTTGAGCTAGCTTCATCTATTCACCCTCTTAACTGCTTTTTGGTTTTTTAGAAACTCTTGCTGCAACTTCTTTGTGACTAAGGTGCATTGTCAATCAGTCCTGTCCTCCCCATGCCAGCCAACTGTCCCCTTAATGCAGCAATTCACTTGGATGAATAGTGCTCATACTTTAAGGAGACAATTGCCTACCAGAGAGAGTGCCAAGTTGATTTAACTTTGCACAAGTGTGAAAGAGTTTTTAAATGGGTGCTGTCAACTAACGTTGGCCCAGGGCTTCAGCTGCCTGGAAATTGTTATAATCTGATTGGGAGTATGTCCAAATTTGTTTAAAATATTTTAGTCAACCACTTCGCTGCGGAGAGCATTAGTACCCTAGAAACTGTTGTCAGACGATTGACCTTGGTCTGTCGGAACTGCAGTGGACGTGTCCTGGCCAAATGTACGACACAGCTTTTAAAACGGGCTCTTTTTTTGGCAGTACATTGCTAAATCGGTGAAAGAATACGGGACTCGTGTTGTAATCTGCTCTTCCAGTTCCGTTTGAGGCCACAGCATGTGTTTGAAACACTTGGTTGGATGTATAATACAGTATAAAACCACAACTGTAGCCTGCCATTACTGTAGGACTTTAAGAGCTGAGCTACCATTTAGCCAGACTAGCTACTGGATTGTCCAGCTACCTGGACAGAATTTAGGAAAACTGCATTGCTGCTTTGTTGGCCAGAATGTTTTGATGCATTTTTAGTGGAAGTTGAAAGGATGCTTACCTTCTAGGGACACTGTCACATGAATGCAGAGGGTTTGGTGCTGTGCATTCATTCACTGATAAGTGTAATTGATCACAGGCCTTTTATTAGCATAGTTTGGGGTTGGATATGTCTTCATTGTAGTTCTGAAGAGAAGCAAAAAGGTGAAAAAAATTTAAGGAACAAAACATGTGGAAGAGGTGCTCCCAAGAAATTTCTGTTGTCTCTGTTTCACAGAGGCCACGAAATCTGAGAAAAGGAGCCACTTCTGTCAAGACCCTCAGATAATATAGGAATTAAACTAGACATGTAGCAAGGGTGCTATTACAAAAAGCTCAGTTTAAAGTAGAGGAACGATTCTTACAGTGATGGTGATCAGGCAATAAGCCTGGTGTAAACTTGTGTTTTCCCAACAGTAAGTAGGGAGTATATTTGGGGGCAGGGAGGAGGGTGTTTTCCTTGCTTCTCTGAGATCATTAGGCCATTACAGCTGCAACAACATTGCTACTAGTTTAGATACATTTGTGGAGGAAAAAAAGCAGCATTGTTATTTCAGTGCCTGGCTGGAATAAGTAGGTTGTTAAGCAGCCCTGTGAGATTGTTAGTTGTTTTGAGGACATCCCAATTAGTAGATATGCAACTATTAATGAGTAAGTGTATTGTATGCATCAGAAAAAAAAAAACCTAGATTGAAAAAAATGAAGAATGGGAGCTAGAATAATTTCCAAATATGAAGGTGATTGGGAGTTGTTAGCGTAGCATGGATTTATGAAGGGGAAATCGTGCTTAACCCCCCTTCTGTGATGAGATGACTGGCTGGGTGGATGAGAGCAGAGCGGTGGATGTTGTTTATCTTGACTTTATAAGGATGCTATGGGAGACCATGCTGAAAGCCTTACTAGACAAACTGATGAGGTACACGCCAGGTGAGTGAACAGTGAGAGTGATCAGAAACTGTCTGAACTGCTAGGCTCAAAGGGTTGTTGTCAGTGGCATGAAGTCCAGCTGGAGGCCAGTTATTAGTAAAGTACCCCACGGCTCAATACTGGGGCTAGTCCTGATAACACCTTCGTTACTGACCTACGTGGTCACACAGAGGTGTGACCTCAGCAAGTTTGCAGAGGATACTAAACTGTTAGGAGTGGTTGATAGACCAGGCAGTTGTGCTGCCATCCAGAAGGACCTCAACATGCTGGAGAAATTGGCTGACAGGAACTTCTTGAAGTTCAGTGAAGGGAAATGCCATGTCCTGCTCCTGGGGAGGAACAACCCCAGGATCCAGTATATGGTAGGTTCCAACCAGCTGGAAAGCAACTTTGCGAAAAAGGTCCTGTGGATCCTGGTGAGAAAGATGTATGTGAGCCAGCAATGTGCACTAGTAGCAAGGACAGCCAGAGGTGTCCTGGATGCACAAGGAAGAGTTACCAGCAGGTTGAGTAGGTGATCCTTTCCTCCAACTCAGCATTGATGAGGCCACAACTGGAGTGCTGTGTCTGCTTCTGGGCTTCCCAGCACAGGAGAGATGTGGACGTTCTGGAAAGAGTCCAACAAACACCCACTGAGATGACTAAGCATTTGGAGAGTCTCTCCTATGAGGAAAGCCTGAGGGAGCTGGGGCTGCTCAGTCCGGAGAAGAGAATGCTTGGGGGGATCTTAGCTGTATAAATATGATGGGGTAGAATAAAGAGGACAGAGCTGGGCTTCTTTCTGTAGAGTCCACTGACAGGACAAGAGACAATGGGCACAAATTATAATAGAGGAAATTCCATTTAAACATAAGAAAAAATATGTGATTTTTTTTATTGTAAGGGTGATAGAATGCTGGAACAGGTGGCTTCATCCTTGTCAATAACTCAAACCCCAGCTGGACACAGCCCTGAGCAGCTTGCTGTCATTGACATAGCTTTGGGCAGCAGGGCTGGAGTAGGCATCCTCTAGAAGTGCCTTTCAACTTCAGCTGTTCTGTGATTTTCATGAAAGGAGTTAAGAGGGCCACAACAGTCAGTGTGGTAGTTGAAATGAAACAAAGCACAGGTGTTGAAAGGCAGAATATTTTTGTTTGTTTTGGCAGCCAAATTTCTTTTTTTGTTTCTGCCAGCTTTATTATGACAGTTTAGGAAGAGGGGAGATAACTCTTTGCAACTGCATTTTTCTCCTCGGTTTCATTGCTTTCTGCTATTAATATCAAGTCTGTGTATGGCTTTGTTTTCTGCTGTGTCCTCTGCCCACTCCCACGGCGGCAGTGGTGAGGATGCTGTTAACTTCTCTGCCACCTGGAAGACTGAGCAGCACCAGAGGCTTTTAAGTCAAGGAAATGTTTTCATCTTGTATTTGGAAAGGTGTTTTTTCAACATCTGTGATAGGGTATTTTTATTTTTTTTTTCCCCTCATAATGCTGTAAAAACTTAGGATGTGAACACTGCACTTGTTCCAGCAGTCTAATTACCAATGGGAAAGTGTTGGTTTTCTTTGTCTCCCCACATTTAACTAAACATACTGAATTGATGAATCCATGCTGTTCTGATGATGGTGTTAGAACTAGAAACTTCTGCTAGACTAGTACAAAATATAATGTTGAAAAAGGAGCTGAAACAGTTGCATATAGATTTAAACACACTATTATGTTTAACATCTTACCAGTAGAAATATAGTTACAATGAAACCTGGCGTTTGAGCTTGCATCACAGAAAGGCACCTCATCAGTTTCCTAAGATGGGACTCATTAGTTTTCAACACTGTTTTTGGTCTTGTGGGTAAATAAAACAAATAGTCAATGCTGTGCTGAAGAAAAAGTAGGTGAACTTGGACTAGAAATTTATAGGGCACTTAGAAACCTTGTGAAACAAAACTGCAACTTCATGAAATCGGTGAGGATAAAAATATTTGTGTATATTGAAAATTGTCTTGGTTTAGTCCTTGTCTCAAGTTGCCTGGCTGCTGGTTGTGATTTCCACAGAAGTTCTCAGTTCCAATCTTCTAGCAAGATGCTAAAAGTTATACTTCCCTTTGAACAATATCTCATTTGCAATTGAATAACTGTGTTTTCAGAAGCTCATTTGTGTTTTCTGGTAATTAGGACAGCTATTAAATAGTTGAATGGCTACTACTGCACAGGAGCATATATTTATGGAACTGTCATTTACAAACTGGAAGGATAAGAGGGTGCTTTTAATAAAACTAACTGTAGTATTACTATTACTGTTAATCTTTATCATGTACTGATCTTCCCAAAGATACTGCTTAAACCTTCTGATGAAAAGAACAACACTCGCATCTCTTAAGAGAGTTTTGCTCTTCCTCTTAGAAGTAGTTACAGTTTTTCAAATGGCAAGCAAGCGAGGATCACTGTGCTGCAGACAGTAAGCAACAAATACAACATCTAGTTAAGATATAAATTCATTTATGTATGATCAGTAATGTCTTAATCTGGTTGTGACACTGACTTATTTTTTTTAAAAGAAGGGTTCAGGAGAGATGTGGGGAACAATACATCAGTAAGTGTGACATCTGTATGAAGTAAATCAGTCAAACTAATAATGAAGATAACATGGATAAACATAATGTATTGAGCAAGAGTTAAGAGCCTGCTATGAAGGTCTGACATGTTTTGCAAACTCACTGGAGGTTTTTTGAAGGCAAGCACGTGAATCAGCAAGATCTGACAGAAATAGTTTACATGAATGTCCAACAGACATTTGACAAGGGCCCCCACCAAATAATTTTGAATAAAGTAGGGGACCACAGGAAAAGGGGAAAGGGCTTCATGTGGTTAAATTAATGACTAAAATATAAGAAAGGGAGAGTTGGAGTAAGTAGGGTAGAGAGGGGTCCCGTGTAACAATTCTCCAGGGTTATGTTAATGAGAGTGTTCAAGTTCATAAACGATGCAGAGGAAAAGTGAGCTCACGGACTTTACTGTTGGGTAGCAGATGCAAAGGCAAACCCTAGCACTGCACAAGGACTTGACAGTGCTCAAAAATGGCAGATTAAATTTCCCATAAAGAGCTTTCCATGGTATATTTGGAGGTAGGGAGGAGGAAGCTTACCTTCGCATCTAGAAAGATAAACTCAAAGCTGACTATTGCCACTGCAAATGGCTAGGAAATAAAGAATAACAATTATACTGTTTTAAAAAAAAAGAAATTCTAAAGAAATTAGTTGTCTTACATAGTTCTGCCCAGCTCACCCCTATCTATCCCTGTCATCATCTCAAAAATAATGTAGTTGAAGTTTTAAGGAAGAGCAAATCTGAAACAAATATGAAACAAGTTTTGTAAGAGGAGCAGCATGAATTCATTAGGGTAGAAACGGCGACCAAAAAGTGGTGTGACAGCATTCTGTGAAGTGTTCAGTAGCCAGCAGGATGTAAATAGGAAGTGTTTATTCACTGTCTTTTTTTTTTCAGTGCACACACACTGAGAGGTATCTAATGAAACTAGCAGCTGATGAATTGAAAACAGACAAAAGGAGGTGGTTCTTAACAGAACGTGTAATTAAGCTATAGAATTTCTTGCCTCAGGAATTTAAGGAGGCTAAACATTACATCAGTGCAGAGGGAAATTGCATTTGATGATTCTTCTTCCATGAAATGGCAAAGACCTATTCTTGTTCAGGAAATCCTGCTCCTGCAAGCTGTTGGGGACTCAGGGAGCATTCTGGGGAAGTATTACTATATATTTATTGTGTTCTTACACGCTTCACTTGGTAGCTATTATTGGCTGTTGTTAGTGAGAGGGTATTTGAATGGTCGTGAACCTTTAGGTCTTGTTCAGTACAGCCATTCTTTTGTTGCAAAACCTGCCCCCATTTGTTTTTTATTATTTATTTCTAATTTCTCTTACTTGTTTTCCAGAATCCCTTCTACCAGTAGTACTCAAACTCTGGCACAAAATGGGGTGATAACCTATTTAGGGGTGGTTTAGGTCCACTGGCTACAAATTGTTCTCTTTTTGTGACCTTGTATGTGCCACCAAAATATAAAATCTCCATGAAGCAAGCATCATGTTCAGGGCAGGTACATGTCTGGTACATGGTAGCTTAATTTCCTATGATTTTGTCCTCTTACAGCTGCATAGTACATTTTTGGTCGTGTAATGAGTGCACTTCCAATCACATCTCTCTTGTGTGCTCTTTGCACGATAGAGGCCTTTTACGGAAAGAAGTGTTCTAAGGAAGAGGCATTTTTGAGTGGATATTGATCAAGCAAATGCATGGTCCTGGTTATTTCTGCTGTCCTTTCAGACTTCTTTGCGGCGATTTTAGTATTGCCTTTTCCTCTCCCAGACATGCTAAACGCTCGCATCTCTCTGTTGTATGGGACCAGCTTATCGATAAAAATGTATTTCTTTCTGTCTGTAGTGACTATTGAAATAACCAAGGGACCTCTCTTCTTGAAGTGAAAGAGTAATATTAAGAGGACATAATTTGTGCTGGATGGAAATACTGCATTTGAGAAGATTCATGCTGTTTGAAACAAAAGGCTGCTATTTAATGTAGCTGCGCTGTTCCTTTTGTTAAGGTGATGGCTGTGCAAATCACAGATGCTTTTTACTATTTGGTTCAGTCTTAAACAGTTATTTTTATTCAGTAGCATACTTTACTGCGTCAACAGTTTTGAATCCTGTGTCTCTGCTTTCTGTAGAAACATTCTTAAAGTTTAGGCTGACTTTAGGCATTTAGTAGACTTAGTAATACGTTTTTCATTAAGTTATTATTCATCATTTTTTGAAGATACAGACTTCTGAACAGCTTTCTATATGTGGTTGCATTATTTTAAAATAGTTCTTTCATATTCAACAGCTACTATAATTTGTACAAAGATGTCAGATCTGTGGGGTTTTTATTTGAAAGATGTGTGTATTTTTCCACAATCAGACCTCCAACTGTTATGCATGGGGGGAAAATAGTAGTGATTGCAAGTGTTTATTTAAAACTTAAGCTAATTTAGGGTAGTGCTGCTTCTCATCTTGAAAGAAAACTTTTCTGGTCTAATTCTTTGATTCAGTAGCAGAAGTCAGGTGTCAGGCATGCTCTGCAACGTAAATGTGAGCATTAGCTACCGCGAGACAGGTTGGTGAACGCCAGCTTTGGCTGCCTGTACGTGAGTTAGTTCTGTAGGCTGCGTTTAGAGTCACTGGAGAGAAATAAGCACTTTCATTGCATGATTCATCTCACCCTCACATAGATGTCTAAATTTGGAAGATGAATTCTACCTGAAGACCATTATTGAATATAGATGTCATTAGTTTGAACTAGGGAATTATTCAAAAGGACATTAGCTTGACTAGCACAGCAATTGAGTAGAAGTCTTTTGTTTTCTACCATGAATTAGTTTTCAGAGACTTAAAATCAGCACTCTGTAGCCTGTGTTATCTGAAGCTGCTCTGCTTTTATGGTAGATTTGATACTTAACAAGTAGAGTATATTCCCATTGCCTAATTTCTAAGCATCTAACTCTGTGAAGCTATCTGAATACTCTTGTTGCCAACTGGTTTGACTTTGGGGGGAGGAAGGAGGAAGTAGCATAATTAGAAGAGCAGGGCATATAACAATTTTTTCTGCTCTAATCTTTGTTAAATGTTAGTGATAAAAAAAAAATTAAAAAAAAAATCTGTAGGTATCTTTAAAACCATTGCTCCTCTAGGGAAGCCTTTGTCTCCACTGGCTGTAGAGGAAGCCTTTGTAAGGTGATCCAGACTTCAAATTTCCAGGACCAAAAGGTAGGCAGTACATATACCTTCCTTAATTTTTATTTCTTTTTGTCTGGCGTCAATACTTGGAATGGCTGGTATCCTTTTTTAAGTGAGTTTCATGCTGTGCCATGCTTGAAAATGTTATATTTCTCCCCCCTTCCTTTTTTCCTGTGATTCCTGTCAGTGGCAAACTCCTGGTCTTTTTCTTTCCTTTTGGGAATGCTGTGATAATTTGCAGCATATTTATCTTCCTGATCACAGTGATCAAGTCCTACCATCGTATTCTGTCCTTATACCTCAGTCCAATATAGGATTGCTAATGTACCATTTCTGTTCTTCTGTCCTATTAATTATACTTATGTGTTGTTGTATATGAAAGGCTGATGGAGCTCTGTCAAGTTTGTTGTGGGTGGTGTTTTTAACATTGAAGTGAGTGATTTTTTTTTATTTTTTTTTTATTTCCTACACCAGCTCGACCATTCTAGAAAGTAGTTTAGGATTAGAAAATAACTTGCAACAATTCAGATTATGTATTTCAGAGAAACCCATATCCTTCAAATAGTTTCCTCTACCAGGTACAAACATGGAGGGAAGAGGAGCTCCTCACTATGAGTTTAGGGGAAGTCACTGGTTGGAAACTTGGAAATGAAGGTTTATTGGGGTTACTAACTGGAAGAACTGGATACTGTACAGATATCATGTGGGCTCCTTACTTGTACTGACAAGGATGTAAAACAGTTTTTGGATCTCTAACAAAAATAGCGAGTCAGAAGCCACAGCTGTGACACCCTACAGGAAGGTACGAGGACAGATGAAGTACATTGCCAGCCTTTCCTTAACACAGACATAGCATTTGTCAAATAGAAATTGTCAGGCACTCTAGAAGAAAATCCTTTCCCTGCAAGAAAGGACATTAAAAAAACCCGGTAGTCTTCTACCAGTTGGGAATGACTGGATAATTCTCTCCATCTCTAGTCTGGCAATTTAATCCTGGGTGTTATACGAGCAGAAAATGCAGACCTGTCAGTTTGTGTGATAAGGAGCAATTGCTGAGCTCTCCACTTGATATCGAGTAGGACTTTGCTTGGGGACAATATCACTTCTTTATGTTGAGTTACAACCAGTGACTGATAGAAATATGAAGTGCTACCCACGCCTCCCCTATAGACTGTTCCAATGAAGTTACTCCCTTCTGGTTTTCCCTTTCTTCTTATTGTGTGTTTGGGGTTTAGTGCTGTATTATGCAGCTCTTACCCATCTTTAGACCAGTCACCAGTGAACTATGCTACTCTTCTGGTGGCTGAAAGTACAGGGATTTATTTCTTCTAATTCTGGCTCAGCCTCATGGTTATTACTGTTAGTATTACGGATTCTGGCAGCAAGCAGTCCACAAATTGCTCTGAACAGCAGAACCTGTTTTTCAGCAGATTCATTTTCTTTAAAACAGTTGTTGACAGTGTTTAAAAATATGCAAAATGATAGTATTCCATTGCTTCCTGCTTGAAAGATTACATATAGAAGCATTAAGTTTATGAAACTGATGAGGACTTAAGGAGTTTTTGAGGCTTAGAAGATTTGAGGCTTATCAAAGAAATCCCATTTCTGTGGGACAGGGAGGACCTCTAACTTTTGCTCAGATACAGCTTCCTATTTAACCTTATGAGAAGTGAGAAATACGAGTTTTTACATATTTGTAAATCATTCGCTTGTATCAGCTTAAGAAGAACCACAACATTGAAATGAGTAAGAAGACCACATAAAGGGAGTTAAAATATCTCTAACTCACCTTCTAGGGGAGACATGGAACAAGGCTTTCTTCCCTTTCTCATTTTATGGGAACATGATAAAATAGAATTATTTAAAATGTTTGTATTTTTGATTTTTTTTTCAATAAACACTTAGTTTTATTGAAATTTTCAGTTGAAGCTTGTCAGATCTGCAGTGAGTTATATATATTTCAGCTCTTTTACACATGCTGCTTATTTTTAAGAGAAGTTTTGTCATTGCAACGTTTCTCTCTTAAGCAGCTTTAATACTTTTTAAATATTGTTAGTTATTTCCTTCGTTATTACTCATCACTTAAATCCTTCTGACGTATGACCAAAATTTAAATAACGTGGAATTTCTGAGGAATAAGTTGTTTGACTTACTCATGCTTCTGCTGAATCCCTAACATCTTCCACTCCCCTTCAGTGTTTCTACCTTCAACATTTAATTGAAATTGAAATTGCGCTTCCTTCTGGTAATATTGTTGGAGTCAAGAATATTGCTAAAAGCTCTGCTTATTGGTTAGGAGCAAGAAAATTTGCTGCTACACAGTAGTTATTTAGCCTGAAGAGAACCTTTAAGCATACATTGTGTACTGAAAGCAAGGTACCAGAGTGGCCAAGGCATTTTACTGACCTATTTAGAAGAAAGTTACCTGAACGTGTCGATTAAAAACTGAAGGATGTCTTTGTGCTGTGATGTACCCTATTGTAGTTTAACAATATTTACCTACATGAAATATGTCAAAGCTATGTTCTTTTGCTCTTTTCTTTGTTCTTTGATTACTAATACTCTGGGGTTTTTTTTAAAGAGTACTTATAACACTCCGGTTGTTGCTCTAGCATCTCTTAACTCTTCCCTATTCCTGTTTTAAATTCTGTCCTGTATATTGGCTAACTTAATAACATTATCAGTTGTGTTCACTTTGCACATCTGCAGAGAGTAGTGACCCATATCGTGTGTCACATGCCGCTGGCTTGTTCACGCTTGGATTGTGTTGCCTGCATGGCAGGGGGTAATCTGAACTGGAAAACACTAAATTAGAGGGAAGACCCATTGCCTAATATGGAAAACCTTTTAAAAAGATGAACAGAAAAATGATGTCATCTTTAACATACCCTTAGATGTCTGAAGACTTCTACTTTTTTTTTTTTTGAGCTGTATTTTGACAAACCTCCCCATAGCAGGAAATGCTGAGATGGTTTCCCTTTATTTCACTCCATCAAATAAGAACACCCTCAGGAAAAGTTTGACTTCGACATATTTTTCAGAAATGCTTTTATGAACTGTGTCTAAAGCCCTTTCAACAGTTTTTAAGTGGTAGTGTCAAAATCGGTAGAAGATGAGTCTAAAGGAAACCCAAGAAGGAATGGTAAGTGAATGCAATGTGGTTTTCTATTACATGACATTATTGCAGGCTTGGAACACACTGTACATGTCACACTAATTGCTAAGTCTGGATCTGGAAAGAGTTGAGTTTTTTGAGTCCTTAGGCAAATGAAACAACGTGAGCACCTTGTTTTTGAAAGCAAAGAATTAGTTCAGTTCTTTGGTTGGGTTTTGTTTGGTTGTTGGTTTTTTATTGGTAGCAGGCTCACAAAATCGCTGGTGAAATGCCCACACTGGAACAAAACTTTTCTGGTGAAGACAGAGGATATACCTACTTTGCAGGAGCCAACCCTGGCCAGGGACAAGTGACTGTAGCCTACAAACAAGCCAGTTTTGCCTCCCAAGACAAGAGGAAGATGCGTGCTTCCTTTCTGTGGTGTGCTTGCTGGAGGTGCAGCAGAAATGTCTTTCTCCTGCAGAAACAGCTGAGCTTGGAAGATAGAGCTGCCACGTGGCTGAGCTCTGTGCACATTGCAATGCATAGTGCCAGGTGCTGGTAGGCTACATGATGAGCAGAAAAATGGAGTATTGGAGATAAGTGTAGGAAGCTCAGGGTAGGATAACAATGAGACTCCAGTATTGCCATTTCTTCTTGTCTCCATTTTCAGATGAGTGATGCATTTATTTTTTTAAAAAAATTTGTCTCGCAGCTCGCAGTAATCCAGATTAATAGAGAGTCTGTGCCAGTTTAATACAGCTAAATATAATAGTGTACTTCTAGCAAGAAGGACGTGGGCTATACATTCAGGATACAGGAATTTCTATTATTTCTATTATTTCTATTTTAGAGCAGTACTGAAAAAAAAATGAGAATCATAAGGGACAGTGACTGCTGCCAAAATAAATAGTAGAATCTCAGATGGGTCCATGTGAAACTCCAGAATTCAACAAGGCCAGCTGCAAGGTCCTGCACTAGGTCAGAACAATCTCCGATATCAATACAGACTAGAGGATGAATGTATGGAGAGTATACATTCTTGAGGGCCCTGGGACTGCATGGAGTCTCACAACACACAACAGACATGGACCTGTTAGAGTGGGTCCAGAGAAGGACCATAGAAATGGTCAGAAGGCTGGAACACCTTTTATGAAGGGTCTGAGAGAGTTGGGGTTGTTCAATCTGGAGAAGAGAAGGCTCCATGGAGACCTTATTGCAGCCTTTCAATATATAAGAAAGTAGGAGAGAGGCTTTTTACCAGGGCCCATAGTGACAGACCGAAGGGTAACAAGAGTAGGTTTAGATTGGGTATAAGGAAGAAATTTTTAACTATGAGGGATGGTGAGATCCTGGGACAGGTTGCCCAGAGAAGTTGTGGTTGTCCCATCCTGGAAGTGTTCAAGGTCAGGTTGGATGGGGCTTTGAGCAACCTGTTCTAATGGAAGGTGTCCCTGCCCATGGCAGGAGAGTTGGAACTAAATGATCTCTGAAGATCCCTTCCAACCAAAACCATTCTGTGATGCTATGAAAGAAGAAATATTCCTTATCTGGAATACCATGCATGTTCCTGGTGATCTCTGTTAAAGGGAAACGCTGAAAAAAACTGAGGGAACTTGGAGAAAATGAGGTGGTTGGGGTGATCAGCAAGCCACTTGCTAGGCTAGGGGGACTAGACCTGCCAAGGTGAAAGGTTGAATAGAACCATGATCTACACACTCAACACAGGGAATAGAAAAGGGGCTCCAAGGCAAACACATAACGGGATTGATGACTGGATGTTGGTATTAAATTCAGGTGGGACATGAGGCATGTACTTTTAGCAGTTATTGTGTTTAAAATTTAGGACTTGTCCGTTGTGGGTGGACTATCCATAACAGGTCACTTTGAAATTAATTTAATCATGTGCTTACTTTCGAAAACATAAAAAAGACCTATGGTCTCTATTGTGCAAGACGCCTGACAAGCTAATTAACGTAATTTCTCCTGGCCTTCTTGTCTATGAATGCCACTATCTGTCAGTATAGAAAGCCATATAACAGTAATAATGATAGCTATTAGGGCACTAGTTCTTGTTTAGTTAAACACCATGCAGCTCTTCCCTTTTAATAAGGGTATTATTTAGCAGGTGTCATCTTACACTTTTTTTTTTGTTTCATTTTGAATTTCTTTGTAATTTAATTGTACTTTTCACTTGCTTTTTATGTACAAAGGAAAACACAAGCTATTGAATCATCAAGAACAGTGTACATGTGTGATTGTAATTGTTTATAAATACTTTTACTTTTTGTTTTAGTCAAAAGGTTGATATTTTCCAGCTGGCTTCTTGAAATTCCTGTTGTTCAGCAAAGAGCTAATTGCTAAAGGAGGCCTGGGTGTATGGCCCTTGAATAAATGAGCAGCAACATTTTGTCAGTAATTGGATTTAAATACTTTAATTACCGATTTTTGTTAACATGCTAATCATGTCAATTATATCAGATAAAATAGCTTGAGAATAAAGAGGAATTTACTTTCAACTTAGGGTGGCATTTGGCAAACAGTAGCTGGGAAAATTCATTTCCACAAAGCAGGTATGTGCAAATGTAAAGTAACAGTTTGTCAAACACGCACCAAATTAATTAAGTCTAAGTTCCACGAGATTCCTTAACAGTGTTCCTGTCCTATAATTTGGGTGGATATAGCAGTCATTTATTCTAGAGGCTTATTTTTATTTCATCTTTTACGTTGCTGTAACTATTCCTTTCTTTATATTTTCAAGTTGACTTTACAACTGAATTCTTCTTACATCTTAATACATCTTAAAATGTAATTGCTACTTCACCCCTATGCCTAGTTGAGAAAATGAAAAATACTATAGATTCATATGAATTCCAGTATCTCTGAATTTCTGGGAGCTTGCAAATTTTGTGGTCCATTTTTTTAAAATGTAGTTTGTAGTTGAACTTTGAAAGAAATGACTTCTTAAATTTTCAGAGAATTTTTCAGAACAAAGGTGCTGCAAATTGTTCTTCTACCATGTAAGTTTTCTTTCACCTTTTCTGTAAAGCAGATATCCCATGGGACAGTAGTTTGCGTGCTTCCTGCTGTGAAGTCCAGAAAACAGAACATTGCTTTACTTTAGTAGTGAAGAGTTGCCTTTTAAATAACTTTTGGAGGCATCTTTTTTAATACATAATATACTTCAGTAGAAAACTGAATGTATAAAAAGGCACTGTGATACCAGGCATGCTTTTTGTTGTTTTCCAGATAGGATTCAATGAAAACAAAATCTTTCTGTTTATAAATTAGTTCCTTTAATTCTGTCTGAAATAGTCTACATACCTTTGACAAGATACGACATGCATCTTATTGTTATCTGAAACAATCTTTTGGCCAGACATCTTGAATATATCAGGCTCGTAAATATTTACAAATTAATAAAAGTTGCCTGAAAAAGTTGCACTGAAAAAAACTGAATCGTCCTTTTCTGCTTGCATTTATTTATAGACTGTACTTAAATGTTCAGATGCTGTCTAGACAATATATTGGTTGTTTTGTCTGTGGCATCATCTATTGTCAGAGAAAATGTCTTTGGTAAAGACTTGAAATTGTATGGCTAGACATTTTAACTCTAAATTTTAAAAATGGTCTCGTGTATATGTATTATATATTTCAGCACATAAAATTGCTTTTGCAATTCTGATGTTTCAGTTAATTTCTCCCTTGTGATCTCCGTTGCTGGAGCAAATTTAATCCATCGATGTTGAGTACCCATTTTATATCATCTGCCTTAGGTTTGTTGGCAGGTTTTTTGTTGGATGTACAGGAAAGCATACATTTTTTTTCACACTTTCTGGATGGGAACAAAATCTTGAAAATTCACTGAAAATTCAGAATAGGTCCTGAAAACAAACTTTCTTAAAATAAAAGTTCTATTTAGCAATTGGTATGTTGTTTGTTTTTTTAAATGAACTTCAAGTGTTTAAATTTTACTAATATTTTCTCTGCTGTGCTCTGGAAGTTAGAAGGAGCTCCCTCTGGCTGTCTGTCAGGTCCCCCCAGCAAGGCTCTGTGCCTACCACAGGTGGCCTTGGGATATTGTGAACTTTTTGTTTGCAGTTGTGGGTTTTTTTCCCCACCCAGTATCTTCTTTCTTTTGTGCTTTCTGTTGCTGTGCACACAGGGTAGGCAACTTCCAGCTGAAGTGGAGATTGCTTATGTGAGCAACTGGAAGACAAGGAGGTTGATGATGGAAATGTGTTTCTTCGGGTACTTGAATATATTTGATGAGGAAGCCTTGCTCAGGGGTAGCAGACTAAAAGCCAGGTCCCTACAATCGCACCTGGAAGATCTCAGTCCAGGTCTTGGCTGTGAATCTCACCTCTTGCGGGTTTTCAGAAACCTTGCCTAGAACAGAAACTTAGAATGTTTAAATCTGTATCATTATAGTAACAACTATTTTTATTTTATTTACCTGTTAGTTCCAACAACGACAATAGGTGTTTCTTCAGGAGGGAGGCTTTTGTTTGGGATAATTCGAATTGGAGGACTGGAAATCTTCAGTCTCCTTCATAGATACAATGTCCTAAGTGTGATACATTCAAGCAAGTCTCTCACATCTGAAGCTGTTCAAGTCTCGGAGGAAGCATGCTTCCATCAAACTTAATGTCCTCCATTCAAAAAAAGTCAAGATACTGTGGAAGGATTGAAGGACCTCATTCTTTTTTTATGCAATTTCTGCTTATCCTAATTTTTGAGGCAGTTCTTTGAGATCTGGTGTTCCTTCAGAGCACAGTTGTAGTGATCTTGTCAGCCAGGGAAGTAGGTCCTCCAGTAGAAAGATGAGACTCATCCATTAATTTAATGCAAATTTAAGATTCTGATTCCTGTAAAAATAAATGAGCCAGAACACAAATATGTAATATTTCCAACAGCTTTTTAACTCTGAAATACAAAATGTCTAACTAGAAAAGCAATTTTTCACTCATTGTTTTTTCTCTCTTTGTACAAAGTCCTCTGTTTGCTACGCTGGGTTTGCTGGAGCTTTACTAGCAAACAGTCTGGGGTTTGTTCTGCTTCTATGAAATCGAAAGCATTGCCACCACAGCCCCAGAATTTTTCCTTATATTTGTATAGTCATAATATAAACAGGATTTAGTCTGCAGAAACATTAGGATCAAAAATTTCAGATTGCATTAGTTAGTGATAAAGAGGATGTTTCTTGACTTTTAAATGTATTTTTAGTTTATGGGCAACCAAAGGTCTAACAATGCTGGTGTAATAGTTCTGAGTAGAACTGTGCAAAGATGTGTGGTAAACATTGAAATTCCAGTAACCTAAATCCTTGCTTCAGTGTCTCTTTTTTAATGCTTCTTCCTTTATCTTCACTTTTTGCTCCTTATTAGATCATTAATTACAAGGTCATGTCAGTTGTACTCTAAATGCGTAATGATACAGACTCTCTGAGGTCTCCTTACAGTAATGTTATTGCTAATTATAAAACTGAATCAAGGAGAACATCATTCTTCAAAATTCCATGGGTTGTTCATGTAAAATAAAATATAAAATAAGCAAACTTTGCAGTTTATGACAGCTCATAAAAGATAAATTATATCATGGGATTAAAACTGCATAATTTTTAAAAATTGCATAGACTCTGCAAAGGACACAGGGCAATTCCTTAGTTTATTTTCCTTTACGAACATGGCAGGTTGCTTTATAGCCAAGAAAGCCCACCCGTATTTTCATACCTAAGCAGTGACCCGTTAAGGATGGACTGAATTAGTTGGACGTTATAGCGTTGGCCAGAGTGGCTGTTAGGCTCTTTTCTGGTTATCTCTGTTTCTTTCAGTCTGTGTCACTTCTAATAAATGAGTCTTCAATACCATTAGCTGAAACCAGCCGCTTGGCGGGTGCTCTGCATTGTTTGCCTATTGTACGAAAAGCCAGTGTAGGTTGCGTGTCTCCGGTGACAGACGGAGCCAGCTCTGCGCTCCTCTGGGCAAATAGTCAGCCGTCACCTAATGGGTCCATTAGCCAACTTTCCACAGAATAGCTGTCTTCATCATTGCATGAAATTTTAATAACTTTACATTGTGACTTCAGCTGAAAATTAAGAGGACCTTTTTGTAAGACATTTGTTTCACATTTGAGAAGTGAAGGCGCTTCTTTTCTTGATAGAAACGGTTTAATTTTTTTTTGGCTAACGCTGCAAAGTGAAGGTAGAGTAGCAGTGGAAATCTTCCAATGTTTTCTTTTGTCTTTTTATTAGCAATTTGTGGACCTCAAATGAAATTATTTTTTATGTTATGTAGCATGGAGGGATTGTTTTTCAGTTGTTGGGGGTTTTATTTTTAGGCAGGAGGATATTTGCAGTCTTGCGTTGTCCTTCTGGAAAAAGATTCGACTTGCTTGTTCTTCTGACTTGAATCTTTCTTCACAGTGAAAAATAACTTATGTGCTCTTTTTGGTTGTATGAACAATTTCAGAAATAAAAAGGAATGGAAAGAAGAAACGTTGCAACCTGCCCTTCCCCTTACTGATTTTTTTTTTTTTTTTTTTTGCCCTACCCCTTCCATTTATTTCTTGCACAGTTTTAGTACCCAGTTAAGCCTAGAGGTTGAAAAGAGAGAGGCTCCCTACAGCATCTCTCCCTTTGCAGAACATCGGAATGGCCACATGTACCTGTCATTCCTGACCTTACATCATGATGAAGTCTCCAGAAAGCATCTGAGGATGTGCTGTATCATAACAGAAAAGCAAGATCGGAAAGTACCTCCAGTTGGCCTTAAGAGGAAATTCCTCTTTTTTCCTTTTTTTTTTGTTTGTTTGTTTTGTTTTGTTTTGTTTTATTTTCTTCTAGGGGGTGTGTTACAGAAAGTGAAACAAACGAGACTCTCCCAGCTTTTGGTCTTCAGGGTTTCAGAGACTAACATCTAGCCCTAAAATCTTGGTATTGATGAGTAGAGTATGGAGGGGAAATGAATATGGTGTTTGGAGACATCTGTAGACTGCTTTGCTCTGGGGCAGCTTGGTGTATCAGATTGCCAGTTTATCCACCTAAATTAAAATCACCTCTTTTTTGAAAGCTCATCATCTTCATTCACACCAGTAGGAGACCTTTCTTGAAGCACCCCCAAGAACCTTGTGTCCCAAGGAACCAATGAGTAGATAACTTCTGTAACTATCAAATGGAAAGAGCAAAGACACATTGGATGAAGACACCCCATTTCCAGGCTGGATGGATGAGGCTGCAGACATCCTGAGGGAACCATTTTTCAGTATCCTAGGATGTGATGGCTCTTGAGGATATAGTTGTTTTTCTTGGGCTGATAGGTCATCTTTCTGAAAAGAAAGCTGGAAAAAAAAAAATCAAACATAAAGACTTCACTGGCCACACTTTTCAGTTTTCAATATCAGGGGGTTTTTTAATTTTTCAGCTTTGTTGAACAAAGCTTTCCTTGTGATCAAACATTCTGCTATATAGCAGAGTTGGGAAGATAAGAGGGCAGCATTGACTTTCTTGGAGCTCTCTTGTTTGGCAGAGGGGTTATTAAGGGTCCTCTGTCATTGTCTGAGGTGTTTGCAGAGTACTGAATGACAATGAACTATTGTCCTTTGTATGACTTCTCCAAAAAGCCCAAGTCAAATTAGATGTCACTAAAATCTTATTTGGTGACTGCTTCGTGGAGTAGTCTCATTCTTCTGTTGATTTTTGTGGGCACCCTGCTAACCTTCAGATGTCCTTCCAGTAATCATTTTAACTTCTATTTCTTCTTGAAAACCTTCTAACAAAGGATTGTTTTCATCCAGAAAGCAGAACAAGGCATCTGTGCTTTTAGTCCATGCCTTTCTGAACACACTTTCCTGATAGACCTCCAGGGAGCTGACTCCTAACCCACTCACCAAACATGTGGGTATACTGATCAGAACCTATAGGAGAGTATTTGTTTCAAAGAAAGTTTGAAAGCTGAAGTTACTCAAGTAGTTTGCTTCTGACACCAGTCTGGTCTAAAATAATGATTTAACTTAATGGGAATGGACCAGTGGCTTGCGAATAACATACCTTGGGCCAGCATTGCTTTGAATAGATGGACTTCTATTGAGCAAACAGGAACTTCTCATTTGTATCTATTTCTAAAAAGAGTTCGGTGGTTCAGAAAGAGAACCATTACTTTTATGCCAGAAACCTATTCCTTAACATTGTGTTGCTGGTCAGACAAAGGGTGATAAAAATAGTTGTAAGTTAATTCAGTTACATGCATTTTTAATAACAAATGGAGTACCAGAATAATAAAATCTAATATTGCGTACCAGCTGCTTGGGGATTTTTTTCTTTATTCAGTAATTTATTTCAGGACTGACAGTAATAAGTCATTGTTTATTTTCCCCCCATAATCTCACCAATCATTTTTCCTTTCCCTACTACTCACTCTTGGCTTATATCATCTTCTCTCCCCTCATTCCTCTCATTCCTCCTCATAAATGCGTACGCAGTGTCTTATAATAAGTTTGATTTTTAAAAGCTAAGGAGTTTGCTTCCTTTATTTTGTTTTTTGGGGTACGCAGTTATAAAAGTAGAGCTTTTACATTTTTGACTACTTATTTCTGGATGTCTTTGTCTTTGAAGTGCTGATTGAATCTCTGTTAATCTCTTTAACCCCTGAAAAGAAGATTACCTTGACAGTGAAGTTGCTGGGGAGGGGAGAAGCAAGGGAGAGGCTGACTCTTACTGCCCTAGAATGAATTCGGGTCTTCAATAAGGGCTTTTTCTTGCAGCACACAAGAATACCACTGGTGACTTTTTGCTGCTCAGCCCAATGGGTGAGCACGTATGGGTGATAGCAGTTATAATTGCAGTATGGGGTAGCCTTGTCATCGGCCGTTTGGTCAAATCAGCAATATCCTGGGCAGGATCCAGCAGCTTTACCGAACTCATAAATTGTTTTGAACACGTAATTGTACAAACATTCATACATTTCCCTTTTAATCTACGTTTTTAACATAATTAGTGTGTAATCTTTTTGAATCGTGTGTGTGTGTAACTTCCAACCAAAGGCAGGGAATCAGCCAATATATGGCAAATATATTTTTGCAGAGGGGTTTGGACTTGTATTCAGTGCCAGCAGAAAACCTTGATTGCAATTTTTTAAAGAGAACCAGAGAAACAGGCCTCAAAGTAAGCCAAGAGTTCACACTAGGCAGCCACATGACCAAAAAAATGGTTCAAATTACAGCATTTATTTCCAGGGGCAGAGAAATTACAATGATGAGATTGGGTGTTTGATTGACTTGTATCATGAATTAATAACTGACTTTTCAACTGTAGCTTGTAAGGCTTCTTTTGTAAGGTATTTAGACATGTTCTTCATGCATATATTTGAGTCTTGCTTCATTAACATTTCTGCACAATTAATAAGTTGGGAAGAATAGTATCAGAAGTGAAAAAAAAAGGATATGATGTGCTTTTGTGATGATTTATTCTGTGGAAAACTCTCAGACAGGACCTGTAAATATGCAGTTATTTGACTTTGTTGCTGTACCAGTAATTGTATTACATTATAGCACTAGGGGCTGAATTGACTGAGTGAATGTTCTTAATTTTATGAGCAGTAAATTCTGTATGGTGTTTCACTGGCTACGGAACTTCTTCTTTAAAGGAACTCTGATTTGTGGTTCTTAAGGAAATTACAGTATCTTTAGTATTGTAATAGTTATACAGAGGGAATTAGTTTCAGTGTGACTATAATAAGTATTTGTTAAGTAAGATTTACTTTGTTCTATATTTTCGTGTCTAATAGTTAACAAAGAGAGAATTTAAAAGGAAAAAAATAGACACACAATGGGACACAGTTTCCCTAATTGTAGTTAGAGTCTATGAACCCGCTGTAGTTATCAAAAGACATTTTTTAATACTTTCAGACTGCTGCTGTTTACTTTTTTTAACTGATTCATTGGAGAATGTGTAGCAGTTGATTTCCTATTTTTGTGGAGGTTTCTTCTTTTGAAGCTGCAGTAGATTTTAAACTTTTTTTTCCCCAAGAATATAAGATTTTTCATGCCAGACTAGTGCTGCATTTAATAGAGACTCCTGTTTTTTTCCTGATTTTTTTTTTTTTTTTTTTTCCCAGCTGGGGTAAGCCAGAAAATGCCTGCTACCAGTTGTCACCACCTGATAAATGGCAGGTGGTGATTTCTTAAGACTCAGTAATTTTAATTGTTGGCGACATGTCTCCTCTCTGATTGCCTCCATCAGCAGGTAATAGGTGTCCACGTAATAAACAGCTCTGGCCCAGTCTGTCTGTAGTGGGAGCTGGGAGCAGTCTCGGGCCATCAGGGCTACAAATTGTCACCTGTCTGGGCGCAGTTCAGTTTCTAAACTAATAGAGATGTTGTAATTACTCTTCTAAATTATTTTCTAATTCTAGTTAGACTGTAGAGCTTAACCTTATCCTGTGGCCGTGCAAATCCCAGGTTTGTTTACAAGTTAATTTTGGGTGTTGGCAATGGATGAAACTTCTCTACATCTTTAAAGATATTAGTTGTAATACCACCAGCACACAGGTGCTAAAAAAAGAAAGCAGGTCTGCCCCATTCGTTTTCTTCATATAATTGCTTTGGATTTGCTTCTTATAATTGGCTTGGGATTTGTCACCTCTGTTTCCACTTCTACCCCGCTATAGAATTCTTCAGTGTCTTTTCCTCGCCTGTTGCCCAACCCCTTTTTTGTTTCTTCTTCTTTGTTTACCATTTACAGTCCACCAAGAAACTGGGATGAAGAATAACCCAAATGTGCTGTTATTGTGTGTGTTGTAAGGGAAAATAATTATGTCCTCAGTAGTTTAGGAATAACTTAGATTTTATTCCAGAACACTTTTTCATCAGATTTTATAAACTGCACATAGGAGCAATTCCTGGGGGTTGTTTTTGTTTTTTTTAACCAGTAATAAATTGTGAATTTTCAGTCACTTTGGGGAATCTTCTGCATTAACTACCAAAGGATGTAACAAAGAGATGAACTTATTCTTTCCTCTCATTCTCACAGAAGCAACCATGGGGTGCATTAAAAGCAAAGAAGATAAAGGTCCATCCATGAAATACAGACCTGATAATACTCCAGAACCTGTTATTTCCCACGTCAGCCATTATGGATCAGACTCCAGCCAAGCAACACAGTCACCGTCAATAAAGGGATCAGCAGTTAATTTTAATAGTCATTCCATGACTCCTTTCGGAGGGCCCTCAGGAATGACACCTTTTGGAGGAGCATCATCTTCATTTTCAGCTGTGCCAAGTCCATATCCTAGTACTTTAACAGGTGAGTGTTACAGAAAATGATGTATTATTATTATTATTATACGGTCATACTAATAAAATAATATGGTATGACCCCTTGCCACACAGAAATAAATTGCAAATTTAAAGTAAAGTGTCTTTTAGGGATTTCTGATTTTCAATATCTTTACTGCTTAGATAATAATTCAGCCCATATTCACTGGTCAGTGGGGCTTGGGCATTTGGTGTTTTGCCTTTTGTTTTTGCTGGGGAGGTAGGATCACAGAACAGAGAAATTTAAGATTTTTTTAAAGGCAGTAATGGGAATAGTTGATAAAATTGTATTAGTAGTTCGTCCTAAGCTGCTGAAGGGGATGCACACGTGATAATGGCTTTAAACTTTTGCAGAGAGGTACAAAATGAAAACAGTTCAAGTTCAGGAAATTTAAACTTCTCAAACTTACTTGATTAGCTGTAAGCTACTTTAATGCAACACAAAATCTGTTCATTTCATTTATAAAGCTAAACAGGATATGCAGTATATTCTGTGTACTTTACTATATGAATACGATGTGTGAAACAGAAAAGAACGGAATTCTCATTGTTGGGGTTCATATTGAAACCAAAATTGAAAACATAAAAACAGAATTTACAAGGCTCAGAGACCTTCTTGGCTGTGATGTAAAGTCTCTGAAAATAGTGTTTTAAAGTGATATGCATGTTGTAAACCCACCTTTATATCAAAATCTTAAAAATTCATTTCAAAACATGGTTAATCTCATAGAATCATAGAAAGGGTAGAGTTGGAAGACACCTTAAAGATCTTCTAGTTCCAACCCTCCTAGTTTTGCTGGCTATTTTTGAGAGGAAGCTGTGCTCTAATTATTTTTTTTTGAGAGAAGAAAGAGTAACTTATTTTAGAAGCTTTGCACACACACACTTCACAAAACAAGGTAATTAATTCCTTCTTATTCTGTTTCTAGTTTTCCACAAACCTCTACACGGCACAATTACGGTGCTCGCATGTTTGCTTTGTTACAGTGGCATTTAAAAGATTTTAAACACAATAAATTTGAGATCCATAAAAACCCACTGTGGCCTTGACATTAAGCAATTCAGGAAATCAAATATGAATTGTCAGGTAATGATCACTTTGTATTCCCTTTTTGGAAATCCATTAAATACCAAATAATTAAAATGAGCATCTGTCCTATCTGAAAATTTTTTAGCCATTTCTGAATCCCTATTTTGGATGAACAGATGCAGAAATGAAAGAAAGGCAGCATAACTTCGGATTCATTAACTCCACTGAGGAAAGTTTATCATGCTTCACCTCCTCCAAGAACCTCTGAGTATTTCTTCTTACTAGATCTGGTTCTTTGTTCACATGAGAATCTCCAGCAGTGTTTGCAGGTACTCCTGGGTATTACCAGACATCAAAGATGTAGCCCCCACCCAGGTACGACAAATCCTTTGCTGCAGAGACCAGAAGGGATGTTCTCTTTCTTGTCCTTGTTCCTGCCGTTACTTAATCATGTTATATCTTGGACCAGAGTCAGCAGAAGAGATTTTTCATGAAATCTCTCGTCAGTGTGAATTCTGTTATCAGCAGGCAGGCTGGTTTGGGTGAATGCCCTGATTATTTGGGGATCAGGTAAAATAATAGTACATGTACTCCTCATTTTGTAAAACCAGCCCATCCACAAACAAACACATTAAATAAAAATTTTAAAAATGCAGCAGCAGTTGTTTGGTACAATTTTCAGATCAATCAAAATTGGATGTTTTTGTGAAAGAATAAAATGACAAACTTCATCTGGCTGTAAGCTTTCTGTATTTGTGACAAATTAAACACTGGGTCACATTTTGTGGGCCTTTGTTTCGCCAGGGTGGAGAATAGATGGGCTTGTTGGACAGGACGTAAGTGTCAGTAGGACTTATCCCGTCCATCAGTGATGTCTGACAGGAGGATGATATGGTTGTCATTGGGGTCTGTAGTGCGGCTGAAAGGAGTTGAGCTGTCTTTTATTCCTCTAGAGCAGAAAAGGAGAAGAAATTTGAGTTAGTCACACTGCTCCTGTATTACACATTCTCAGTCAGCAGATACTTTGAATTCTTAGAATATTACTGAAAATCACAAATAGTTTGAAGAGCTAAACTAGATCATCTTCACAAAGAAAAGCTGGAAGAGACTTCAAAGATCATTTGAGCGGTATCTGTCTAAAACATTCTGTGCTGTTGCTGTTCTCCTGAAGTATTGTATTGTTCTTTGCTATTCTCTCTTGTTAGTGAGAATAAAAAGAGGTTTTATGGTAGCTAAAGTGTTGAAATCAAAACTTTCCAAGGATTATATATCGGCTTTTTCAATTTTTTCTTTAAAAAATAATGAAGAGTACACAAATATTGATAATTACTGATAATTCTCATATTGCATGGTTTACATTTGAATCTACTACTTTGACTAGTACTACACTGTCTAGAGGAATTAATTGCTTGCTTGTTCCCATATTAGTAACTTTCTAGATGTTGGACAGTTTGGAAGTTCTTGGAATCTCCCAATTTCTTTATATGCAGTTAATGACTTTTGTAATATTGTGACTTGAGGTATTGATTTTCTTCATCTGCTGAAGAATTCTCTGGGGATGGTTTATTTTTGTAACATTTGGTTTCTGTTTGTGTGGATATGGTATACATCCCCACAATTTTCTTGTTCCATGTAGCAGTTTGTATCTTAAAAATAATGCAGTAATATAGTAATACAGGCAAAAATTGGTAGAAATGTGTTGATTTTTAACTTACATTAGGAACTGTTAACTCCTAGGGAATATTCTAATTCATTTTCAGTTCATAAATCACACTTCAAAAAAAAACCCCTCAATTACTCTTAACCTCCTGTGGGGACTTTTTGTTCTGCTTTTCCTGAAGGAACTGTAAATTCATTTCCAGCCGTAGCCTGCTGAGATAGTGTAATCTCAGGAAGACTCTAAATCAAATGAAAATATTTAAGTGATTAGGAGCTCTTACATCAGAAAGTGTACATTGTAAAAGAATATTAGATATAGACAATACCCATTGCATTATGTATTTTTTCTTTCTGATCACTGTCATGTTAATTGTAACATCTAAAATTAATCGCCACATGTTTCTGTTGGTGGTCTTCTGTGTATATTCTGGTACATACACATGTGTGTTAGAAATCTAATATTATAGTTTTAAAAATAAGTTATTGCTTGGACTATCGTTAGGCTTCCTAAATGTCCCTTAGACTGTGAAACAGCATTTCTAGAGCTTAAGAAGTCTTTCTGAATTGCCCATCTGCAATTTTCTATTTTAACATTCTTCCAGCTATGGTACATAGTTCGTTATTTTTGCTTGTAGCTTGTACATCTCATATAGCCAGTTCTTCTGTCCCTCTTCCTTTTTTAGCCCAGTCTTATAGATCAGTTAAGTATAGAAAATGTTTTTCTACTGCAAGTAGAGGGGCCTCCTGCCCATCTATCTTTCACACGTGTAACCTGTTTGTGGGACGTGTTCAGCAACATGCCCTGTACCAGAAGTGGGACGGGGAGGCAAGTTGGTGGAGTGCAGCTGCTCATCCCATGACAAATCGTGGTCCTTGTTCTCCAGAGTCATGCACTGATGGATCATCCTCAGCAAAGGTCTGCTTCACTACTGGGGAGACTTGATGGAGTTAAAAAAAAATATATCACTAGTTGTAAGGTGTCTTTGTCCCCAACAGAATACTTTTATTACTGATTCAGTTCCTTGAGTAGGTCTTGATGTGTCACCCCAGAAAGTTGGGAACACATTGGTTATTTATGGCTAAGTTCAACAGGAAACTTCTGTAAAAATTAGTGGCTGATGCTTGACTGTTTTGGTGGTGTAGGATCTTCTAGAATTGCACTCCTTAACAAGAAGCTAGCTCAATAAAGAAGCCAGCTTTTTCTACCGCTGATGTTTTGTGCAGATTTCTATCTATAAGTGCTATAATTATTAATGTACTTCCAGTGACGTATCTAGCTGTCTTTTGTGGTGTGGAAGCATATTTTTAGCATGTCTCTTTATAGGCTTTCCTCTGCCTTAAGAAATGAGCTGGTTATTGATCCATCTTCCAAAAGGATATACAACCCAGAGTGTTTAGGTGCTTCCAAGTCAAAATTGATGAGGTTTTTCTTGGACAAGTCCTTAAATCAGGTGTTGTAGCATTACTGCTATATAACATGGTGTTGTTTGTTTGTTTTTTTCCAAAGGTGGTGTTACTGTATTTGTGGCCTTATATGATTATGAAGCTAGAACTACAGATGACCTTTCATTTAAGAAAGGTGAACGGTTCCAGATAATAAATAACACGTAAGTGTTCTCATTCACAGACTTCACTTGGTTGTTGTTGGGAATAAATAGCCCCTCAACTCTTCTTGAAATCTGCATGTCTTATTTCAGTGAAGAGTAGGTGTGTTGGGGGTTTCTATTTCCTTGAATGTGAGAGTTCAGCAAGCATGGGGTTAAAATATTGATACTGACAAGACAATAACTTTCAGGCTTGAGGTCACCTTTGGGTGCAGATGTAGGACTGTAGTCACTGGGGCAGCCACAAACCTTCTTCTCAGTTTGTTGGGTTACATCCTCCCACTCCCTGCTGCAGGGAGGCACAGCTACCCACCATGGGGCAGCAGAGATGGAGAAACGGGCTGTCCCACCCCATTCCAGGCCCTGCAGGTTCTCTCTGATGGGTTTCCGTATCTGATCCCACCTCACTTCCATATCTGATGGGGAGGTGGGCGCAGCCGGCAGCAACTGCACCACGAATGCTGGAGGCAAGAGCCCTGGCTGTAGGCAGGGACTTGTGGCTGTGGAAGTGTGTCAAGCTGGCCTCCACAGTAAATCCACCCTCAGATAGCTTGGGAGAAGTTTGATGTTTCATTTTCATTGCAGCACTGTTACAGTATTAGAGCCTGATTTCTAGAAGTCTAGTAAAAAGGAAGTTATTTGTTCACCTTGGTGATTTCTTTACCCGCAGCTTTGGGCTGTGTTAATAGTTCCATTGGTACACGAAGCAGTTTTCATCCATCCAGTTGTCTAATTTTCTTAGCTGACTTCTTGCTTCATTCGTCGCTCACTGTCAACATACAGGCAGAATGATCTGGGAGAGGCAGATGAAGACTAGAGAACTGGGAAGTTTATTTATACATCCCTTCCATAAAATGTTTTGTTGCAAGTTCGTGTTTTGCATATATAGTTAAATTCCTTTTACATAAAAAAAAAAAAAGCCAAACAAATAACAATAAAAAACACCAAAAAAACCCACAAACCCAAAAATGTTTAAAATAAAAAATTTCACTGAGTCACTCGTGCTGCTTACAATGGAAAGAAAAATATATTTAGGTGTAACACAAACTGTTTTAGATGCTTTCATAATTAAAATAACATATTCCCTTAATTTAATGTACTTTTCATATGTAAGGATGTTACAGCTGCTAGAGAATGATGTATTGTTTATATATGGAAGAGATAACCAATGTTGCATTGCAGGGAAGGAGACTGGTGGGAAGCAAGATCCATTGCTACAGGAAAAACAGGCTACATCCCCAGCAATTATGTAGCTCCTGCAGACTCCATCCAAGCAGAAGAGTAAGACGTTGTATCCTGTCAATCTGTTCTATGCTTTGTGCCCTGTGGTGATACTCTTCCTTTAATTCAGTATACGTAACATTTAAGGGCAAAGTGGGATAATACTACTAATTAAAGGATAGCAATGCTACTTGGATGATGTCAAAGGTATAATTATAAGTAAGGGTGAGGTGGACACTCATGAAAATGTTTATGCCTGCTTTCAATATGTAGGGCTAAAGGAAAAAGGATTGGGGAACGTAGTAATGAAGACGAGAATTGGGTGACACGCATTGTATTTTATATAGAAAAGAAATGGATACTTTTTAGTTAAAAGTTCACACATCATCAACTCTAGGTTTTTATCCTTATTTTGCTAAATGCTAATTCAAAATCAGCTATACCTTTGGTAGCACCTAAATTTACATTCTAAAAAAAAAACACATTTGTGTGGACAGTTATTGCTAATCTATTAATCTATAACAACTTTTTATAGTGACAAAATTCTTAGGCACACTAAGGACTACTACAAACCGGGAAAATTGTATTGTTTTGGTACCAGTATTTCCCACATTTATTTACAAACAAATATCTCGGAACAGTTACAGAATCACATAAAGTTATTGTGGGAACTATGAGTTGGGGTACAGTTTCAGGTTATAATTGTTCCAAGGGATTAATTGTATTTGTTGTAGTAGAAATACAAAGCTCCACATCTCTTGCTTCAATATACAGGCATGGTACTGCCAATAAGCAATTCCCTGATACATGAGCTGCTCACTTCTGTGTTTGCTACTGCACTTCTGGGAAAAGTGCCTGATTTCCAAGACGTTTCCTGAATTTCAAGATGAGACTTTAGCATGTTGCTGCTGCTCTCACCTGGCTCTTTGCTATTAAAAAGTAATTGCCTCAAAGACACACAGTTATTTTACACCCTTGAGTTTAAACTGCTTTTAAAATTGACTTCAGATTTTTTGAAAAAAAGTTGAGGGTGTTTTTTTTTTTTTTTTAAAAAAAAGAACTATACAGTAAAAGCATATTGTCATTACAGCTGCAGTGGTGGTAAAATAGAAATGATAGCCCTTTGCAAACTAAGAATGCAGTGTTTCTTCAAAGAAAGTATTGCTCCTAAAGACTGGCAAACCAAGGTGGGAGGTTTTGTCATAGGTTTATGTGATGACTAGAGGCAAGAGTGAGGAAGCTTATTTTAAACTTACTATTTTAAAGAACCTAGTGCTAATTTTATTAAATATTGCCACAGTATTTGGAGTAGAGTTCATTTGCTTTAGAGTTCATTTGTTAGCCCAGGGCTTTGATAGCATTTATAGATTTTGTGTTGTGATTGCAGTTGGAGTTACAAGTGCAAAAGCAATACACAGCCCCAGATTGCTAGGATTTTTTTTAAGTGGTCTTATAAATGTCTGAAGGCATTTATATCACAAACTGTTTGTGGCAGGATCCCTATTATCCGTGTGCGTTTTGAATGATACCATAATATAAATGTTTAATGCTCATAAAAAGAACAAGTAAACCCTATTATTATTTTATAGGTAATGAAATAAAACAGCACTTTACAATACAGTTTGTAAATTGTTGTTGTAGTCTGGGGAAGAGGCATTTTCATGTGAAGTAATTAACTAGGGTTCAAGTTTGCTTCAATAAGATTATAAGTTACATCCAATTTGTCTCAACTGTATGTACTTTAATATTGATTCTAACTTTGCACATCTATTTAAACAGTCCCAACTGCAAATACAATTAAAAGTAAGAATAAGTTTCAAATTCCCAAGTGATTTCACAAGCCTTTCTGTTCACCCGCCAACAAAATGATCCTCCTTGCCCACATTTTCCCCCCCCTCCTCCAAAATGTTTCACCCACAAAACCATTGTTTTTCAGCAAGTTCCCAATACTGCTTTTCTTCCAACAATCATGAAGCCAGATTTGCTTGATACTATGACAGGGCCAAATGAAAACATTTGGAATTTACGCTTTGCATCACTTTGTGACTTCTGAAGCACACAATCAAAATAAACTACAGTTAGAAAAAAGTGTTATTACAAAGACTGGGCATTCACTGGGAGATGGACCTTAAAATTATCTCTGGCTCAGAACAGAGCTGTGTGGAGGCTGTTCATCAGGATGAACACACCTTGGGTGCACAGAAGAAGAAATTCCTTTTACGAAAGAACTTAAGGAAAGAACAAACGCTGGTATTTTAAAATATCTGTATACTTGCCATATCAGAATGATGCAACAAAGATGGAGTGTTACTCAGAGGCAAAGGAGACCTACCACAGGGCTGTTGCTAAATGATCTGCAGAAAGAAGTGCTCCCTCTACAGAGGCACAGAAGGATGGGAGGCAATAGAAGTTGCAACAGTGGAGGTTGCAGCTGGGTATAAGACATCTTTTTATCGTGAGGAGAGCCAGGCAGGAGCACAGGTTGCCCAGATTGGCAGTGCAGGGTCCACGCTTCAAGGTTTTCAAGACTGAGAGGACACAACGCCCTGAGCAACCAGGTCTGATCTCACAGCTGACCCTGCTTGCAGCAGGAGGCTGCACTAGAGACTTCCCAAGGGCCCTTTTCCAGCCTGAATGAACCTGTGATCTGATGATATTTATGTACATCAACTTTGCATTAAGTATCAGGGGTTTTAAAATATAGCTGAGACTTCTTAGAGAAGGTAGTTTTGGTGCTGCAGTGTGGTGAGAGTGCTACTAACAATATTTCACTGTCATCTGATTCAGCTTGACCTGTGAACTTCTTAACCAGAAGGAAGGTGCTACTTCCATGATGAGTGCTGTTGATGGCTGTTACTAAACCATCAGAAAAACAGAGTATGTGCAGATAGAGGCCTCTGTACATGTATTTTGCAAACAGCAGAAATGAGAACCATATAGCAATAAGTCATCTTAATCTTTTGATTATATGGATGTCATTACTTTTGTTGATCTATAACTGCTTTAGGATACTAGTAGTTCAGTCAATGCTTGATATTTCTAAATCTTGTATTCATATGATTACGAAGGCATAGGAAGGTCTTACTTATACATGTCTCCTTTAACACTTTCTAGGTGGTATTTTGGTAAGATGGGCAGGAAGGATGCAGAAAGGCTACTTTTAAATCCTGGGAACCAACGTGGTATTTTCTTAGTAAGAGAGAGTGAAACCACTAAAGGTATGTATATTTATGTATATGTCCTCTCTCCCATCACCACCACCACCAAGGTGGACATAATGACCATTTTTATGTCTCTCACATCATGTATATGCATGTGCACACATGTATATGTATAATGACAGTTAGAGAAATATGGTAAATATGTTTTTAAATTTTTGTTTCCTAGGTGCTTATTCCCTTTCCATACGTGACTGGGATGAGGTCAGAGGTGATAATGTGAAACACTACAAAATCAGAAAACTTGACAATGGTGGATACTATATCACAACCAGAGCACAATTTGAATCACTGCAGAAGTTGGTGAAACACTACAGAGGTAAGCCTGAGTTCTAGAGTCCCAATGATACCTTCTGACTATCACTGGGAAGAAAAACAGCATATGCAGCTTATTTTTTAAATTCACAATTATAAATTTCACCATTTTAACAAACAGTGAATGGGCTCGTTCTTTTTATAAACATTAGGATGTTACTTTTGTTATAGTCTTACCCCTGCTGAATGACAAAGCTTCTTTTTTTCCCCATTTTCCAGAACATGCTGATGGGCTATGCCATAAGCTAACAACTGTGTGTCCCACTGTGAAACCACAAACACAGGGACTAGCAAAAGATGCCTGGGAAATTCCTAGAGAATCTTTAAGGTTGGAAGTTAAGTTGGGCCAAGGATGTTTTGGTGAAGTATGGATGGGTAAGAGCTTAATGTGACACCTTTCAGTTGTTTGTGTGAAGGTTTTAGTAGTATTTTAAGTAAATCAGTGTTGGAGTATTGGGATCTGAAAAGATAATCTAATAAAGAACTGAAGAGATAAAGTACCAATTATGATCAGTCCTGTAAAGTTAAAAATAATACTCAATATATCTTAAATTTATAATTATGCCATTAGCTAACAAAACAGAAGCAAAAAACAATCGGTTTCAGCAGAAAATCTCTTTGGTATCATAGGGAAGAATGAAATCTAATTTGTTTCTCCAGGAACATGGAATGGAACCACAAAAGTAGCCATCAAGACACTAAAACCTGGTACAATGATGCCAGAAGCTTTCCTGCAGGAGGCTCAGATCATGAAGAAACTCCGACATGACAAGCTTGTTCCTCTGTATGCTGTTGTTTCAGAGGAACCGATCTACATTGTCACTGAATTCATGACAAAAGGTGTGTGCAGAATAGTTTGAAGATACTGCCTTTAAAAGATTATTTAAGATCCCAGCAACAAATTAAATGTTTAATCAATGTTAGGCTTAAGCTGACTAGAGTGTAAGTGGCAATTTTGATTAAATGAAAATGAGCAATGCTTGACCTACTTGAAGCGGTTCTGATTTAGATTGTGGGTGGAGATGTGATTTTTTTTGCACATCTGTGTCACCCTTACTAATCTTACAAGTACAAGATTAGGGTTTTTTTCTCCTCGTTTTTTAGTATGTACTGCCTGTTAGTTTAAAATTGGATGGTGTTGCTGGGAATCTTTTTATGAGAATATGCCTGCCTGTAGACCAGTCATGCTCACAATGACAGAATCAGTTGGGTTTGGGGTTTTTGTTTTTTTTCAGTTTTTCTTTTCTAGCAGTGTAATATTAAATTTTTAAAAGGTGAAGGATTTTTTTTTCCAGAATCCCTCCTATATCTCCTTGTTTTCAGTCTTTCATCCTTCTTCCCTTGCTGTATATAGTTGTCCCCTCCCCCTGTGCTGAAACAGAGATTTAGAGATTTAGTTTGAATGTAGAAATAGACATCATAAGCATATTAGTGTTAAGAAGCAGCAGATTTTCAAGTCAATTATTCCAGATTTATAAAATCCAGGCTTTTGTTCACCTCACAGAGAAATTTTGCTATCCTGGTAAGAAATAGAAACAATGTTAAAGGCCAAGAGAGTGGATAGTTGTGTTCAGTACTCTGCCACAAAACTGGGGGTAGGAGGAGGTCCTGTTTGGATGGGTTTCCTAAGCATTGTATACGTTTGAAAAGATAGAAAGGAATAGAAAATATAAAAAATTCCTTCTGCGTTGTTATTCTTAAATTCTTAAATAACACTAGACAATCACTCTGTCAGACCTTAAAGCTTCTATGCAAAATCAGTTTTCATTGTTCAGAAATCAGGTTTTAGCTAGACAATCAGGATAAAAAAAATGGTTTATAGTATTCTGCCTAAAAAAAAAGTAAAGAATAAAACCAGAACTGTGATGTTAACTTGCAAAAGCAGAAGCAAAGAATTGGAAAAGTAGTTGTAGGTTTGTCTAAGTTATGTATTCGAAATACCATTGGAAGCCTCTGTTTTCATTTGAAAAACTTCTCACACTTTACCAAAACAATATAAAAGCTATTTGGTTGTTCATGCTTGAAAGTCATTAGAACAAAATTCTTCCTCCCCCTCCCCCCCTTTACAAGGAAAAGAGGTAGGTAAGAATTGCACAGTACCCAAAATTTTTTTCCAGTGTGGATGGGTTGCTAGGGTCAGAATGAAATCTTTGCTCCTGTTCGGTCCTTTGAGCTCATGAACCAAGATGGGGAAAAAGTCTGTATGAACACACACAACAAACGTCAGCAGCGGTGTGGGTCTGGCCTGCCACTTCCAATGCAGAAATACAACAAGTGACTAAACCCACGTTTGGAGGTATCTTAATTCACAGCTACAGCCATGAATCCACTGGAAGATCTGCAGTTCAATGGCTTTTTTCCCCACCATCACCATTTGTAATTCTACCATTGTAATTTTGACTGTGATGAGACTGATTAGTTCTCCATCTTCACCAGCTTCTAAAGGAAGAGATTGTGTTCCTATACCCTTATGGCACAATAAGACCTGTAGGGAAACAAAGTTTTTGCTACTTGTATAAAGATTGCTGTCTTAAAAGGGGTAAAGGTCCTTGGAACTGATTTCAGTTACTACTTATGTTGTATTGTTCTGGCCACAACTGCATTATATAAGTGGAAGAAGCTAATATAATAAAGGATGGAAGATACTTTTGGTTTCCCCTGTAAGGAAAAAAAAAAACCAAACCACAAAAATTTCAGAATAATTTCTCTACTGTACAATTGGAGCTGGCAGAAAAAGTAATGGATAGGAGGTTTTCTGTTCTTCAATTATAAATCTCGCTGTGGGAAAAAGTCCAGCTTGGAAGGGCATTAATACCAGCAATATTGTGGAAAAATTCTTACGTATTGCCATATAATCATCAAGCAGCAGTCTGTTTTATTATTGCTTAGTTATCCCAACTATTGAAATGGATTCCAAAACCCTTGGATAAAATTTGCCCTAACTGGTTATCAGGACAGAGACAACTACAGTCAGAGTCATTGAATCATGTATTCTGGTAAATGATGGCTTTTCAAATACATATTTTGGAAGATTAATATGTAAATCATAATGTGTAGGAAAAAAATCTCATTCATCTTTTCAGGTGAAGTTAATTTTTTTGTGTTTTTCCTTTTTAATCCCCGAAATGTGTCATGTTTTACAGGCAGCTTGCTAGACTTCCTTAAAGAAGGAGAAGGGAAATACTTAAAACTCCCACAGCTGGTCGACATGGCTGCACAGGTACATTGTATAAACCAAGAAAACTGTATTTTGTGCTTAGAGAAGAGATTTAAACCTGTATCAGATACTAACTAAGCATAAGTATTGAATGCTTTGGCCACTGTGTGCTGTTCTGTTGTACATCTTCTGTTGTAGTTTTGTAATTTGTGAAAAGGAAATAGTCTGGTTCCCAATCTGCAGATACTGTTGTATAGCCAGACACACTCTAATCAGTGCTGTCACAAGCCCTTGCTATGCTATGCACTGCCCTTGCTATGCTATACTTCCTATACTTATACAATGAGAGCGGAGCTAAAATAAAGGGGTACAGCTTAATGCTTGTGAGAAATGTATGTAGTAATGAAAAATAATCCTTAATAAAACTTTATTTTTAAGATTGCTGATGGCATGGCTTACATTGAAAGAATGAACTACATCCACAGGGATCTCCGGGCAGCTAACATTCTCGTAGGAGACAATCTTGTGTGTAAAATAGCAGACTTTGGTTTAGCAAGGTTAATAGAGGACAATGAGTACACTGCAAGACAAGGTAAGACCAATTTATTTACTGAATAAATAAGACCTTACTTAAAACTATTACATTTAGAAGAATATGTCTGTGTATTCTATCTGCATTAATAAAAGTTATGCATATAAGTGTGCTTTCACAGCTATGTTTAGGTGTCCCCCTCACCTAAGTGCCATTTTAGTCACCTTTTTAGTGTTCCAAATTATCTGGCAGTTTGCTTCGGTTTTCAAAAAGCACTTTTAGTTATTTTGGGGGGTAAAAATTGCTATGGTTTGAAGAGAGCTGAGATTCCAGAGAGGTCGCTCATCAGATTATGAAAATCATCCCACTTTTTGAAACATATTTAATTAAGCATCCCAGGTGTCTTAAGTGTTTCCAGAAATTGTAGCAAGCAGTTGCTGCCCTAGTTTGAAACTGTTTTCCAGTTTGAAATATTAAAATACTAAACCACATCAAATTTTGTTAACAAAGCAAAACATAAAAAAATTTTGAGTGCCTTATTCTTCTTAAAATACTTCAAAGTGTAAGGAAATTATGCATAAGTGAGGGAAAATTGAGCATCTGTATTTCCAACGTTTGCAGGAGCTAAATTTCCAATTAAATGGACTGCTCCAGAAGCAGCATTGTATGGTCGGTTTACAATCAAGTCGGATGTGTGGTCATTTGGAATTTTACTGACAGAGCTAGTAACAAAGGGGAGAGTGCCATATCCAGGTAAGAGGAAAATGTAATAGGTTTTTCTTTTCCTTGCGGTGCTTTGTTCTTCTGAAGTTACCTTTTGTACTTTTTGCCTTCATTCAGAGCCCACAGTTGACAAGCAGAGACAAAAACTTAGTCATGCTTCACCGGATCCTTTGTTCACAAAGCTGCTTTGTTTTATTTACAGATTAACTATTCTATATAACATTTGTAAATGTGACTGATAGTTCGTTTCAGATTAGTGGATATCCTTGTGGTTTCCTATCTATCTGTTCTTGAAATGTCTGCTTTTGACATTTTCCCAGGCTACAGTGAGCATCGGTAGAGTGAGCCTGCTAGACCAGTTTTTGAAACTAAACATATGTAACATTTTTTCAGATATTTTGCTGTAACTGGCATTTCTAAGGCAGTTCTGTTAGGTATAAAATGCCTTTTTCTTGACCTGATTTGAAATCAAGTGGTCCCTGAACGGAACTGAAGGCAGGCAGAAAGTATTTGTGCTCGAGTCTCTTTTTTGAAAGGACAGGTCCAAGGTAGTGGGGAAAATATACAAATGAAAAGGTGTACAAATAGAAGAAGAACAAAATACTGAGGAATTAATGATGTAATGAAATAATTTTTAGAAAATGTATTTAATGCAAAATGTAAACAATTCGTTCATTATAAAATGTGTTCATTGAAGTTTCTGCTATGGAAGATTCATGTGTGTTGTGGCCGGAGAGACACACAAAAAACTTTGGGAATCTGTTCTTTGCATAATGTTATTCAGAGCTGACGTGCTTTCCTTTTAGGGATGGTGAATCGGGAAGTTCTGGAACAAGTGGAACGTGGGTATAGGATGCCTTGCCCACAAGGCTGCCCAGAGTCTCTCCATGAGTTAATGAAACTGTGTTGGAAGAAGGACCCTGATGAGAGACCAACATTTGAATATATACAGTCTTTCTTGGAGGACTACTTTACTGCTACCGAACCACAGTACCAGCCTGGAGACAATTTATAAGCCAACAGTCTATATAATGTGCACAATTCTGCCAAATGTAAAAGACTTGCAAAGAATTCCTGACGTCTGTAAGGAATCAAAGGAAAGAAAATCTTCGCTACTTTGCATGCTCTTAATGGCAAACTGGAATTTCATAATGCAGTTGCACAAAACCACTTTTCAAGTGTTATAATCTAATTTACCAATGACATGTTTTTATTTTTTTCCTCTTTCCCAACTTATTTGCAGGGTCCAAAGGAAGCTTACTGAAAATGCGGGGTAGAAAAAATGAGTGTTGGTGTGAACAATAGCAGAAAAACCAATGTTTCAAATCCTTAATTTTCCCAACATTTGATAATCATTCTACTAACGAGGGAATTGTCTGGAACTGGTGATCTTGGGGTAAGACATTTTTAAAAGAAGAAGAACTTTGTGGGACCAAGCAATTGTATTCCAGTTCTGTGAAACTCCCTGTGATCAAAACTACATGTGTGCCCTCCCCCCTTGCCCCCACAAAAAAGATGGTACAACTGTATTTGATATATAGCCTTGATCTTTAAGCTTCCTCTTGCATGGACTTAATTAGGGTAGGCAGGTTAAAAGAGAAATTGGAACAGTGGATGATAAACTTGATCTAAATGGTAGACCTCAATAGTGAAATTAGAGAGCGCAATGCACTGTGTTAATACTTGTATTAATGTAACTGGAAAGTAGCATGAGAGATTATTTTTTTTCTTTCTGCATAGCTAATTAAGATTAATGAAGGTAACTAGAAAATGAGGTAATATTTTTAAAATTGTGTTGATAAAGTATGGTGATAATTGAACTTGAAGCTACGTAATACAATCATAGGGGGAAAGCCTTCCATCTTTTAAGCTCCTATCCAACAGCGAGCTTTCATATGGGAAGGCTACCTGAACAAAGCTCACCAGGAAAGCAAGACTGAAGCTCATAATTGGCCACTTTTTAGTCCTTTTTCAGAGGCAGGTTTGTTAAGATGTTGTATGTGGCTTTATATGTGTTAACAAGGGTGGGTGCCACCAATGCTAGCTGTCACCAGTTCAGGGATTTGATTGCACTTTTGCTTTTCTTGACTATTGAAACACACTTACACACAGTTACTCTTCCCATTTCTGCCCTTCCTCCAGAATTATTTAACTAAAAATAAACAAAAGTAAATGTGAAAGTTTAAAAACTAAAAGGATAAAATATATTTAATATTGTCCAAATATAGTGACATGGAAATTTGCTGGCATTCAGCCCAGCTGACACTACATCTAGAGATATTTTCTTTGGCTACTGACATATCAAGCAATAACATCATGTCTTTTACTCAGCAATTTGCATGAGGTTCTTGAATTTCTGATCAAGCTTATGTACTTTAATTTTGAAACACTAAACTCTTACTTAGCTACCAGGTTGGAATTCATATTATCATTGTAAAGCTAGCCAACAAGTGAGTTTCAGAAAAGCCGGTAATATAGTTCTGGTACTAAACTTAACATTCTTCATGGGTTTACACTACATTGAATCCAACTACCAAACAGATCTTTGTAAAAACAGTGCCATCATCTTTCATTTTCCCTCATCATTGTTCATCACCTATACATCTGTGGTTATCAAATTTTAAAAGGGCTTTATGTAAGAAAAACAAACAAACAAACAAAACCACACATAAATCAAAAAAAAACCAAAATACAATGGCATTTTAATTTTTCTAAATATTTTAAAATTAATAACACAATCATATAAGTTTATGTATTAAAAGATATAACAAAAAATGCCAAAACTGACACTGGCATTGTTTGGATTTTTAATTACTGAATGGAACAGTTCATTGTAATAACACTTGTATAGTAAAGGAATAAAACACTAACTTAATGAACGTGTTCATTGTAAATGGTTGTGTATTATAAGACTTCTCCAAAAGAGTTTGTATGTTTATGAAAATTTATTTGTTTCACCTGAAGACCTTGATGTGGTTCTTACCCTAACAGAGTTTAAAATTCACATTCACACTTTTTATATAAATAGTAATAAGTTTAATTATGTAACTAAGTATTTTTATAAAGTATGGCATTGTTGAACTGTTTTGCAGAATTGGTTCAAAATAAATTTCTCCTTGATTGCATCTGCTTATTTGAGGGGGCCGGGGGGAAGGTGGGAGGAGGACAAAAGCAGAGTAGCCTCCATAAAAATGACTGTTGTTGGGGGACTGAAGTACTTATAGCACTGTGTACTTTTACAGAATATTGCCCATCTGCTCCTAGTACTTGATTTACCTCAAGTGAGTAGAACATGTGTTAGCCATCATGTTGCTTCAGATTTGTTGTTCTTAAAGGAGAGGGGACAGTTCCCTCTGAAGTTAAACTCAGCAGGGTCCGAGGAACAGACTGGAAGTTTAGAAGGGAAACCTGAATACAAGCACTCCTGATGAATCAGTCGCGTATCAACACTGAAGCTGACTGCTGTGCAAGCATTCCTCCTTTTATCCAAAAGCTGCTCGCAGCCGCTCCTTTGTGTCCTGCTGCTAGGTTATTGAGCCCGTAGCTGAGGCTACTGATAAGCACATACTGGGAAACGGGTAGATCTGTGCCTGAAAATCCACCCTGGGCGTACTCACAGCTCACTGCTTTCCTGAACCTACAGGGCGCCAGCTGCTGTGTTCACCGTTCATTCAGTACCTCCACAGTTACGTCTGGGACAGCCCCCCAGGGGCTCCGTGGCTGATCCTCCTCTTGGCTTCAGTGTTTGAAGAACCAGGGTTGTATTTGCTGGGTAAGGAGGCATTCCTGCTCTTTCAAAACCAAAAAAGGATAAATCTCAGTTCAGCATGACTCCTATGATAAAAGTGGCATGAATAAGGAGAACATCTAATCATTTGACTGCTTCATTATGAAAACAGTGAGGATGGCTCCCTGCTCCTCCAGCAGGTGTGGAATACACCACTGACAGAGATGCTCAAGGTGTGTTGTCGAACAGCCAATGACCCTGCTAGACAGCAGCCCCTGCTCAGTCCTCACGAGGAGGCCAGGTCTGTGGTTCTGTCCTTCTGAAGAGTTCCCAAGACAAGGCAGGAGTGTTGGCTTACGTTTCTAAGAGTGGAAGCTGGCAACTAGTTGACTTACATCCCTCTGCCCACCTTCTCCTCTCAGTTCTACCCTAGGTGCCTGCTTTTCACCACAACTGATGTTTTTTATTTCTCCGTCATGTGGCTAGTCATTCTCCTTACACATATGAGAATGCACAGAATTAAAGATTAGAAGCCTTTAGCAGCCTTATGTACCATCTTTTTTTTTTTTTAATTTTCTTTTTTAAATGGGAGGTTCCTGGCAAATTGAGCAGTGCTATTATAGCACGGTCAGATCCATATCAGTTTCACTGGAGCTTTGATTTCATTCTGCATTACCTTCTTCACTGCTGCAATGGCTCTATCTTTCAAACTGGCCTATGACTAGTGTAAATGTATATTCTTTTCTTTGTGCTAAAAGACTGCAAGTACAATAGGAATAGTTTCTGTATTTACATTTTAATTTAGTGTTATTTGTTACGGTGACTGCATCCAAATCCGTGCTTTAAATCTTCTTGCTGCCTGTATCAAAGGACTACCATTTGTGAGGGGAGATTTTCTTCCATAGGAAACTGAACTTCAATCAATACCTTCAGCGGGTTTAAGGTTATAATAAATAGATTACTAATAGGCTAAATATATTCTCTGGCGCCACTGTCATTAGAACAGCCCCAGCCTTTTGAGACTGCTACTAAGTGTTTTGAAGAGCAAGTGGGTGTGTACTTAGCAACAGATATGCCCTCTGAGTTCAATTGATCGTTAAGGTGAGGAGGAATGACCCCCTCTGCAGCCTGGGGATGACAAATGGCATTCAGGAAGATAGCAGGATGCGCACCCACTTTGAGAGGCCAGCCTGCCTTACGCAAATTCTCTTGGTTTATCGGCAAAATAGGACAACCCACATTTGTTCATCCCAAACCAGACAGTGCTACACGAGGCAATAGGCAGAAATCTATGGATAGGCAGCATTTCTCTTCAGGGTTTCCAAGGCATCTGCCATCTTACCCAACAACCCTTATTACCTAATAATATAGCATTCCTCACTCTCAAACACTTCACAAATGAGATCAGCTTTAGTATCTCTGAATGGCAAATTAAGGCAAAGGAAGAAGAGGTATTTTGACTTATCCAGGACCAAGTTGAAGACCATGACGGAGCAGCAGACAGGATCCAGCATTTGGTCTACTGGGAATTCCCATTCAGATGGGCAGCATTTAGCATCACCTACCAGCCTTGACTCCTGGTCTTCAGCTTGGAGAGATGATTTTCTAAGAAAAGCCTGCTGTAATTTCCCATTACGCCCCACGATGGATACCTGAGCTACTCCAAAAAAAATTGGAAAAGCCTGTGAGCCCCACACAGCATCTTGGCTGCCACAGAGCTGGCATATCAACTGCTATGTGAGGACAGCATGGAGTTTGTGGTGGAAAATCATGCCAGCGCCTGGCATGCTCAGCCTGGGGCTAGCCCAGGTGGCCCTAGGGAGAAGCTAGCCACCATGCAGGCAGCCCATGGATGGGTAAGCATTTGACCTTAGCCTCCAAGGTCTGGAGGTCACTGCAGTGACCATCAGCAGCATCTGCTTCCCCAGCTCACTGGGCTGCTGCATCTTGGACATCATGGTAAGCACGGCAAGGCAGGCAAGAGGCTTTTGTTAGGCAAAGCAGTTTGTTATGACAGAACGCCGCTGGGATGTGAGCACATGAGTGAGTTTCTCTGCAGTCCTCATTGCTCTCTTCTCATACAAGATGTAACTTTAACATGTAATTGGTTTGTAGCAGTGCTTTAGAAGGGCTTTCTAGTGCCCTTTAATCCAGCTGGTGCCTTAGACCACAGAATGAGCAGTTCCTTCTTTGCCACTTGAGTCTGGTGTTTCACTGACACTGCTGAATGTGTCAAAACCTTTTAAGCAATCAGCTGAACACCCACAAAACCTGTGACTTGATGATATCATGCTTTTTCCTCCTTCAATCTACCTTTAAAATTGTTTCTTACAGAAACATCTAATTTTTTTAAAAAATCACTTAGCAAACTGGCAAGTACTTGCTCAGTTATTTTAAGATTCTTTAAGGATAAACCATTATCTTTAGTCAGCCTAAGATTGGAGTCTGTGTATCACCTGGTCTGTTATAATATAAGATATAAGCCTTCTGTCACCATGAGTGAAATGTGCTTGGTATAACCTGCCTAGATACATAAATGACCTGAGCCACTGTAGTACATGATTCATCACATCCAAGGAAAGTAGGATGGGATGTTCTTCCCACACTGCAGGTAGGAACAGCAGAGAAACTGAGACACAGGCAAGTAAAGTGTTTTGCCCAGAATCACACAAAAAGGTTCTTACAAAACTGAGGTTCAGACACTGGTTTCTCAGCTCTCAAGCAAATACCCTGAACAGGAGAGACCTTGCAGAATTGGACTCACGGTCTCATATTTCTTAAGACCCTCTTTATACTGTGCTGCTAAACAAAATGATGGTTGGCACAAGGCTTCATACTGTGTCTGTCCTTTCTCTGTCACTGCAGTTTGCTAGACGTGATTTGCCTGTGGTTTTCTCCAACAAATACCCTTGCTGGGAATATAAGTTGACCTTGAGTAGTGGTATGTGGGACTGGAAAAAAAAAAACAGAATTCAGCCTCAGCCCTTAGTCTTGGGAACTTGAAAGAGCTGGACCACAACTGCCATTATCCCACTGCCAGAAACAGGATGCCATATGAGGAAATGAGAACTTGAACATGACTGCAATTACCAAAACAAGTCTGTTAGATGCAGCAGTTGCTTGAAAGGGATGGTATATGAAGGGTCTCTCATTTACAGAAACTGTTTTCCTCAGAGGAGATGTGATCTGATGGCATCTGTCTCTTTAACAGTGGCCTGGGCTGTCAGTCTAGGGTAGCTGTTTTCCTCCTCTTTGGAGTGGGAGGTGATACAGGAGTAACTCTTCATCTTAAAAGCCCTTTTGTAATTATTAATTTTTTTTGAGGAAGGGGTCAGCATCTGGAAACAGGCAAGTATAAGATGAAAAATGGCCACGCAACTAAACTGACAGCGGCCACCCAGATCTGGGTGCAAAGTGAATGGTTCCATGCTGATATTTCAGATCCACAGACTGTCATACTTCTCAAAGTATCAGCCGAGGAAAGGGCCCACAGTCATTCTGTTACAGGCATTTGGCTGTAACGAGGCAGTAAATTCTGCTGTGCTTTGCAGTCATATGTGCTCTCAAGGCTTTCTTTATTCACGTGGTCAATAGAGACATGGAAGAAATTGTCAACAACTTTGGAGGCTTCTACAGAGCGCTCACTGGTGAGAGCAACTCTGCTGGTTAAGACTCATTGGGGGTGCTGTTGTGAAAAGGGTAGTAACAAACATATGTTGTGCATTCTCACAAAATGTTTCCATTTTTTGTCTTGGAAATTGGGAATATATCTGGTGCTAAGGCAAGCCAGTGTGAAAGTGATCACCCAGAGATTTCCAGGTGGGTATTTCATACATGTCTTACATTTCAGCATCTACTTCTTTTGTAACTTTTAACCAATATAGATTCCTCCTTTTTTCCAGTACCAGTGACTTTTCCCCTTGCTGTGTTATCAGCAGTGCTGTCTTTCGGTCTCTGGCGAACAAAATACCACTTAACAGAGACTGAGACACTGGTGAGTATCAAACCACTGTGGGTGACACTGGTGGATGTACATTTGTTTGCTCAACAGATTGGACCAGAGAAAGGAGCTGAGCACTTGGCCATAGCTGCTGTCCTGGATGCTCTGTGGGCGAAGCAAGAGGGAAAGATAATGCTCGTGGGATCTCAATATAGCAACGCTCATTAATTCAGAGAGATTCCCTGCTCCTGGTTGCCCTCATTTGCGCATCTGGTCATGATTTTGCAGTAATTTATACATATGTTTAGCTTTAAAATGTCAAAGTACAGACATTGCCAAGTTCTTGGTGACTCTGCACATGCTTAACTTTTGCAGGATGGAAAATTGTAGTAACTGCACAGCGCTTAGTGGTGGAAATGGTCAGAATATTTCAGAGTAATTTTGTTGGAGCTCTGACATTTCTGAAAGAGAAGATTTTTCCTAGCCTTGCTTATCAGTTGTTTCTCTGTATGCCCTTCTCTTGATTTCATCTTTCATACTTGGAGATTTTAATCTGAGATTTTAATCCTACTTCCTACTTCCCTACTGAATATGCTATTGGTCTGGGAGCCAAATAATTTATACTTAGCATGTTACTGGATATTGAAAGTAGTCTATTTCTGCAGTGAAGTGAACAGCCATAAAGGTGGCCTGGTTAGAAGGGGGAATTACTGAACAAAAGATGATGTCTACTCAAAAATACTGACAGAGAAAGGGCTGCCAGCCTGTAACTGCAAGCCTGGGGACTAACCCTATGAACCATAAAAAAAACATCTTTGAAAAGTGCAGCTGGCTTCTTTGAAGTGCAACCAGGGTACCTAGAAACCAGAGACATCCACAGATACCACAGAGAAGTGCAAAACAAGGGACTGTAAAGGCAATTTTTCATCTGAGAAGGTGGAAAACAGTCTGATAAATAAAATTGCTCTGAAGGGACAGAAACCAACATCATCTATTGGCAGTTACAGGTGAAAAATAGAAATTAACAGCATCTATTGGCTGTTAATGTCCTACTCCCTCTTATGTCTCTGAAATATTAAAAAAAAAGCCTCTCTTTTTATGAGAACTTCCCAGTTGAATCCCACACAAACTTTCTGTGAGCTCTTGGTCTCTTCCCAGTGATGCCTAGCTGAAACCAGAAGCTGTGATGCAGATCATTTTGGAAGTGGGACTCTCCTCACTGTCTTACTGGCTCGGTCTGTCCCCCCTCTGTTGGGGATGATTGGTCCCCCTCTGGGGATCTGTTTGTTCCCCACTTTTGGGGTGGTTTGGCCCCTTCTGAAATCTGTCTAGTTCACTTCATATCGATATCATGTAAGTAATATATCTGCTGTTATATCGTTGATAAATTTAGTTCATTAATGATAGGCTGTAGTATTCTATAATAGTATATAGCTACTTGGCTTCTACTACAATACTGTTTGATACCATACTATTGATTGATACTATATATAGATTGCTTGTAGTAATTTGTAATAGTTTGAATTCATATTCATTTTATGAATCATGGGTGTGTTTAGTAGTGACTACTTTTCTGGTAGTATACTTGCTTGTGGTGATTTTTGTGTTATTTGTGGTAGAGAAATATAGAAGCTAAAGCTTCCATGTCCTTACATACTACAGAATTCTACAAACCCATGGTTGGGATATCTCCACATCTGTAGGCCAGGTAACCCTTTAGGTTGCGACAGTCAGAAATTAGCCTTTAGCTCTGTGAACTTAAAATCCTTGGTGGAGCGTTAGTCCAGAGCTAAGCACTTCAGACCCCTACAGGAGGGCAAATAATGCCTGGTACTATGTTGCTGTGGCCATATCCTGACGAGCAGAGTCGGACATGCTTGCTGTTTGCAGGTTTTCTGATTTAAGAGGATAGAAAGAGCAAAAACCTGTGGCTAGCAGTGACTGGAGTTGCCGTTGTGCACGCTCAAGTACCATGTGGCTTGGGACATGCCACCGCACTGCCCTGATTGAAGAGCTTGCAGGAGACCCTGGGCTTGAGTCCCACCAGCTCAGGCCTGCCAACATCCACTCTTTTCCTCACTTCTGCTCTGCTGGATTGAGCCTTCATGCATCATTGCTTGTGACAGCAAACAGCAACCTTCAGCTTGCCAAAGTCAAAGACCTTAATACAGCCAAAAAAGAGGCTCATCAGAAAATTCACAAAGAGACATCTTGTATGTTGAAAGGGTAATTTGTATGATGACAATTTCTAACAAGTGAGGGGGCTGGAGGGAAGGTCACCATTTCAGATAGCTGGTATGAGGCGCTTTTTTTTTCTAATAATCACTCCACCAATATTGCTTCTATAATGAAGCCGGGTTAAGAAGGATGCTCAATCCTTAATGACTTTCAGGGGAAGGTCTTACATGTTCTTGCCTGGCGTTGAGAACCACATTGCTCTGGTGTCAGTAATTAATTCTGTATGACAAATGTAAACATATTGGCACTTCATGACACTTCCTCATAAAGAAAAAAACATCTGTGTGTTATCTCTTTTATGGCATCCACATGGTTCCAGTTATTTAATTTGTTTTGTTTTCTAGTTTATGTGGAAGATGCTAGTCAACAGGGTAAGGAAATCTCGTTATATTTCCAGTCCAAAGGCACCATTGCCCTATTGTTTTCAACTGTATCAGAGAAGTATGTGGTTTAGTTGGTGTTCAAACTAAAATAAACTTAACAGCTCATTTCAGACAGAAGATGTTTCCCTGGGGTTGGGTGCAACTGTCTGCTCAGACGCATCCTCCCCTCCCAACTTCTCCTCTTCACATGTCTACCCTCATGCACACCAGCCCCTCTTCCAGGGAAGCTGTACAGCTTGTCCGGTTCTAGCGTCATAGCTGGCAGTGGGAACTGATGCCTGCTGCTAATAGGAAGCTGTGAACTTAAAGATTGTGCTTTAATCTGTAGCTCTTTGTTTAAGATTAGGCAGAGGAACTGCTTTTATTCAAGTCTGGATGATTCTGGGATTGATTTACTGTTTTTTTTAATTGCTGGGGTTTGGGTTTTTTTTTCCCCCCAAATTAACTCCTTAGTGAAAACTAAATGAACTACCAAAAACTAAAACTGAACTGTATATGCTACCATTGTCCGTGAGCAAATGCTTGGACCTGTGTGTTGATTTGTTTTCTGAAGTGATCAGTCATTTGGGGACAATTCTGTTCAGTTTTAAGATCTAAAAGAGCCTGTTCTAAAATAATCTGTTTATTTTGCCCCTGAGAGCAGAAGGTGTGACAACAGGGGTGCTTTTCCGACTTAATTTGACAGCTGAGAAGTGTGACTTCGCTTTCCTGTTTAATTTTTCACTCTTGCTTGGACAGAGTTTAAAAGGAAGCTGAAAAGGGCTTATTTTCAACTACTCAAAGCCATGAAATTAGGCACACACACAATTGGCAGTACAACACAGGTTGATGAGGCTGTTGGGGAGAAGATTTAGAGTATCTGCTGTGTCAACTTCCCACTTGCTTCAGAGAAATGGGGGAAAAACTGACAGTCATTCCTCAAGTGACTAGCATTACTTAATCTTTTTTTCATCATACTGTTTTAAGGTGCCAAACAATTGCTACTCTGCATGGATTTCAGATATATTACTGATGTGCTAACAGATGAAGAAACTTATGGCAAAACATCTTTCCTTCAAAGCTGGACTTTGGTACCCTCCACCTTCCTAATCCTTCAGTTGCCTCATTGGTTTTGTTGGGAGTAGCTCACTCGGGAGCACATCACCAGCCTGTGAGACTAGGACAGGTAATGATGAAATCTGGAGGGTAAGAAAAAGTTGTTATTTGGTGTAATTTAATATTTATGCTTTTTCCCCTCCAGAAATACTCTAAAATGGCCTGCCTGGGAAAAAGGAAAGGGGTGAGCTTAAACAGATCTGTACTCTGCATCTCTTAGAGAATGGGAAGGGAACTGTGTGAGATGAAGCCTGTTGTTTGCTAAGATCTTCTCATGCGTGACAGAAGTGCAAAGTCAGACATTTGGTTTGTGCTACATGGGTAACTTTTTGCCATAAAACTCTTTGTGTTGGGTTAGCAACAAAATTGAGCTGTTCTCTGCTGATTCTTGTTTGCAGTTCTCCTGCAATGAAATGGCTACAGAGAAAAAGGAAGGACTTGTTCAGCAAAATTGATCTATTTGATTAAAACTATGTCTTTCAAGGAAAAAAAGGAGTCAAAACACCTCCAATCCTTCAGTTTCCCCACAGAACATTCTTTGCTCACTATTTAACAAAATAATCCTCTGTTTACTGAAACACAGCTTGACTTGAAACCACCCTCATCTGCTTCAGAACAGCAAATGTTAAAGCACGGATATCTGGCTTATATAAGATCCTGATCCTGGCTGGGCTACTCAGATCAGCAGTTAAAACAGGTTTGAATGATTGCAATAGTAAGATTATGTGAAGTCGGGAAATGCTAACAGGTGATGGACAGTTCTCACTGCTTGCTCCTAAACACTAGAAGTTTGGCTGACTGAGTAAAAATGTAGCATCACAGATCTATTTTGGGAGGTAAAAAGCAGGCCCAGTGCCATTTAAGTAATTTTGCCAGTAAGGCAGATATACCTGAGGAATATGAATATTGAGAATAAGGTATTAAGATAGAAATGGAAGTCTCTTTATGTTGGTATAATGTGCGTAACAGGGAGTTTGCATGGGTGCAGCTGTGTTGGTTTAAGCAAAGAGCATATGCATATAGGGATACTCAGGAGAGTAATATGAATTAAGCAAAAGTGTGGTCATAAGAGTGTTAATAAAGACACATGAATATGCTTGGACAGATGTGTTCAGAAGCACAGTCTGCAGGAACTTCATAGATGAAAAATGGGGATGTCTCCTTCATAGACAACATGAGCCCTGACAGTTTGTTAATTGTTGGTTTCTTCTAGAACTTCTGGTTGCCTTGGCTTTGAGGGATACTCTGAAACTGCCAGCAGCAGAGAGTCCTTAACTTCCTTTGTAAAGCAACATCATTTTTGCCGGAGACAGTCGCATGTGCTTGGCTTTCTGTGAAAGCTTTTGAAAGTTTATGGGTGGCAGATTTAGTTAATACAGCTGGGATTTATATTCTGGGAAATAAACACCTTGCTATATCTAGAAATAGTGTTGCCAATTCATGGGATGTTCATACCTGGTTTAGAAAAATTTGTCATATGTTACACTTAGCTGGGTTGAAGAATTTGGTTCAGCTGGATGTTTGTCATATTTCTGATTTCATTTTCTGGTGGTTTTCTGCTACTTCCTGGCAAGAAATAAAGAGCTTATTCTTATTCTGAAAATGTGTAAATTAATATTGTTGTAGATGCAGTGTGGTAGAGTTATTTTGAGGACACTCTTTGTCGTTTGATTTAGTGTTAGTCCTGCAAGAAGCAGCGAATTGGACTTGATGATCCTTACGGGTCCCTTCCAGCTCATGTTCTATGATTCTGTGTATAATTGATGTAACTTTACTTGCAGTTATGTACACAAGCCTTGAGAGAAGGCTGGACAATGTATAATAAACACTTGTATTCATTATTATTCTTCTGTGGTTTATGATTTGAACGGACGGACTAGACCCAGTCAAGCTCTTTCAGGTCTATGTTATGGGCAGCAATGATTTTGCTTCTGTATCTCTCTCAGACACTTCCCCCTTCTACTACTGCATAATGCTGCATTGCAGGGAAAGCAGTAACGCTATGGCAAAGCTGAGGGCTGATCACAAATGAAGACAAACGTGTTTCCATTGATTTTACAAAAAAAACCCATTGCTGTTTTGTTTTCAGAGTAGGATGGAGCTTACTCCAAGGGAAGAGAAGTAATAAGAAAGTTCTTTCTGTAAGACTTCAGTGATGCTGAAATTGTAAATTCTAGTTTATGCATTCCAGTTTACAGCTGCATTAATCATTCAGAAGTGATCTATAGCTTGTTCCAAATATGCATCTAGGTTCAAAGTAAAGGTGGGTGCAGAACTGCAGGATGACATTTGCAGATACAGATTTTTAAGAAAAAAATATTGGCCCAAACGAAATAATGGTGAATATCACTTTTTGCTACTAAGCTATGTTATTTTCTATTTTAAACTGTTAGATGAAATATCTCTCATTATATAAGGTCCTTGAGGGATATTTTTCTCTTCCTTCTTCAAATCCTGAATGATGATGGCCACAAATATTGATATATATCAACAGAGCAGTATTGGACACGACCAAAGAAGATGTATTACTAAGAATTTCATCTTGTATTTCTGTGCCAGAACTTCCAGTCAAGTCTGTGGGGGAATCCCACTTCCAGGATTGTCTTCTAGAAGATTTAAAGTGCCTTTTATATCCAGGGAGGCCTCCAGAGAAAAGCCTGATAATATTTTTTCCGCAATGTTTGGCAAAAAATAAACAGAAAAATAAGTTTTTCAAACTAAAATATTTGGATAAAAGGGAATAATTAGATGGAAGTCACATGTTTTGATTTGGAAATGTTACTCTGTTGACTGCTATGAGCTGGATTCTTCGCCCCATGTGTTCCATGACACACCACAGCTGCCAGCCTACTCTGGTTGCTGCAGTAGGATGCAGTGGGATGCCATATATCATGAAAACCACACCAGAAACTCTGTGAATATAGAATGGCAAGGATCTGAAGAGGCTGCAAAGGAACTGTAGTATTGTTTTCAGGTGTTTCCTTTTTTGTAGGAAGAAAAATTCTCCCTTGTGTGGGAGAAAAGTGCTGTTTGAGAAACTCATCTTATTTAAGCTACTTCATTTTTCTGTCAAGAAGCATTTCTGCTGCAAATTTCAGGCAGCCAAGTCCATGTTTTAGGGGGCTTTACTCAAGTATATGCTACCAAGATATACTCATTCCCACAGAAGACTCTGTTCTACTTCCTACAGCTCCTGATCTGTTTGGTTCAAATCTAGTCTGGATATTGCTGTAGTCATTGCAACTCAGTGTAAGCATGGCCAAAAGCACACTACAGAAAGAACAACAATTCCAGGTTTTAATTTCCTTTCTGTTTCTTGAATTCCTATCACTTCATATCAATTTTGCAGCTCTTCTGAGAGTTTGACAGAAAAAAAACACGTCAATGCAATCCTTCAGTGTATTAGACTCTTATTTTCCTTATTCCCAGGTGCTGGATACAAACCAACAATGGGAAATAAAGAAAGCAATAGAATGGGTTGCTAAACCAGCTGAGTTTAAATCCTTGTGGAATAAGAAGCCAACTTTTCCAGATGAGGATATGCAGGTCCAGATGGAACATGCAATCATTTCAAAGATTGGAGAGTTGCTTTTTTTATTTTATTTCAATAATACAGAGACTTACAGTCAATACTGTAGTGTAATGTTGATACTGTTTTTTCACATATTCGGAGTTCAGGTTGAAGTAGTTATTCAGGTGCCAAGGTGCCATTAAATGTATTTGCTACAGGACCTTAACACACATTCAGCACCTGTATTCCCTTAAGTTTTAAGAAATAGTTTGTTTCTTAAAAAAAATACATAAAAGAACTGTAATGCCTGCATGAGAAAGGCAGCCAATATTTAGCATGAAATGTGAATGGACTTCTTTTTTAAAAATGTGTGCTTTCCAGTAAAATTGGAAGTGCGGTTTGGAATTTGTGCTCCAAACACACATTACTTAGCAGCACTGTTAAAACCCAGTGTGTGCATTTCTTTACTGCTCTGCACATCCTGCTCTGTAATTCCTTACATTGCTTGTGGAGCAGAAAAAGCAGGAAAAAAAAAATCAATAAAAAGTTTTATAACATGTGTTACATTTTCTATAAAATAAGTAGAAAACAGTATGCTGAATCAACTCTTATTCCATCCTTTATGCTACTGAGTAACTCTGCAGGGAATTAAAAACCAGAAGCAAGTCTTGAATGTTTGTTATTTCCTTGCAGGCCTTAGAACTGCTAGGAATTGGTGTGGCAACCAGAGAACAAGTGAGTGTATGTGTAAGTGCTTTGGGGCTTTTTTCCTAATTACTACTTGTTTAATGTAACTACTGCACAACCTTTGGAGCTGCTGCCAAAACTCCTTTACATTTCTCAATAGAGTTAAATACTACAGCTGAAAATTACTTGGTATCTATTTCAGCTATTCCCTACCAAGGTTGCCTCCCTTCGCCTTATCTTCATTTCATTCTTCCCACACGTGATTTCTGTTATGGGAGTAACAGCTAAAATTTCAAATTCTCACATCAGTGAGAAATAGGAAAGAATGCATCCACAATCGTGATTGCCCATATGAAAGGCAGAGAAGCAAGCGTACAAAGAGTAAGTCTGGGCTGCTCTGTGGATCACACTTCAGCTTCATGAGACAACGTGGCTAACATTTGTGCACAACAGTGTAGGCTGGACAATGTGGTCTGTAGGGAGCTGCAGGGCTGCTGTAGCCCAAGGATAATGATCACAGCTCCCACTTTGTTCCATGGGTTCAGTGCTCAAGCGAGTGTCTGGCTCAGCACAGCAGTGCATGGGTAGACATGACCTTGCAGGGCCTGTATTGAAGTAGTTTTTAGAGTCAAAAGGCTCCTGGCTCATCTTCTTGTATCAACTCTCTTTGTGCTGCACTATCTAAACTGTAAAGATCAAAATCCCAGAAAATCATGTTTTAGCAAGCTGCAGTTCACCCTCTTGCTGACACCAGGGGCACTGTCGGGGGTGCAGGGTGGGCTGGGGAGCCAGAAGCTGATAGCATGGCTGGCAGGGCAGGTCTGGGGGTGGCAGCCAGAGTCGACTGAGAAGGTTGCCAGACAAGGTCATGATGAGGGCAGGGTCTGGCCCAGTGACAGGGACCAGAGTCAGACACAGCCAGGCCCATCTCCAGTCAGGAGAAGGGTCAGCAAGGTCAGGGAGTTGGGTGGCCCCAGCTCTAAGCACTGGGCACCTCCCTGGGGTGGGATAGGGATGGGCTGCGGCCAGGCCAGGCCAGGCCAGGCCAGCTGGGGTTGAGGATCAGGCCTGGTGAGGGGAACCAAGGTCAGACGGAGCTCAAGGTGTGGCCAGGCAGGGCCATGGCAGAGCAAGGCCATGGTCAGGAGGCCAGGCCAGGGTGTTAGTCCATGGCCAGACAGGTCCACAGCTGTACCACAGTGGGAAGCAGGCACACCTGCAATGCAGCCCAGGCAGAAACTAAGGCCCATGGACTGAGGGTGTGGGCCCCAGTTGAGGCAGGTCAGGGAGAGGCCTGTCGGTGCACTCACTGCCCTGTCTGGCCCAGGGAGGAATCTGACCGGTGTATAGGCAGCTATTTCATAAGGTTGAAACTTTTCCTTTCCCCCAAGGAAACTTGTTGCTAGCATTAGCAGTAAGTCACTGCATTCAGCTGTATTTAAATACTTCTCACATGAAATATTCTTAATGAGTCCAAAGACCAAAACTAATTCCCAGATAAATCATAAATAGCGAGGTGTCAGTAGACAGACTGGTACATCTTAGAATACCATTCTGCAACCTAAAGTAAATTGTTCTTTATAGCACCCATCTTTTGGCCAAATCTTGACACCAAATCTACACATTCACATTCATTAATGTGAATTAACAAATTCACAGTTCTCTGCAGCAACTGGAGACAACAGTGACTGCATTAGCATAGTTTCTCTGCTGACTGTTTCTGGTGCCAAGCCCTGCTAATATATTTCATTGAGCTTCTCGCTCTCAGCTTGTCTACCAGTAGATTGGACTGATAGACCCTCATTTGGAGAGAGGGTTGTTTCATAATGAACATCTATTAGCATGAGTTTTAATTACCCATTAATATAGCCTTGCTTTACAAAGTAAAGCCCAGTCCTGCATACTGGCTTTACTTCATGGTTTGCATAACCATTTTCTTCTTCTCACTGTAACATCTCAGAACCACATAAGCATTGAATGTATTTATCCATGGAATTTTCCTGTGAATGAGGGAAGTACCATTATCAGTATTACAAACACAGGAAATAATTGTGAGGCCTGAACTGACTGAACAACTTAGACAAGCTCCAGAGAGAAAATCTGTAGCACAGCTAGAAATTGAATCCTGACCCTTATCCGAGTGTATCTTGTCTACAAGGCCATCTATCTTCTGGCTGAACTGGTCTTCAGAAGAGGAATGGTTTCTTACAGCAGAATCACTGCTATATTCTCTTCAGCTGCCTCAAAATGGGAATATCTGCTCATTCCATGTAGCTGTGCAGTCCTGACCGTGCTGAAGTGGGGCTAAGACAGTCCAGTCCCAGTGTATCCCAAGCCCCTGCCTGGGGACAGCTGTGTAACTGGAAGCAGGTGAGCTGGCTCCTAAAGCAGCTGAAATCTTCAGGAGATTTTGAACCAGTCTGTGAGGCAATTATGTGGCAGAGCTGCCTGATCCATTCATACCAGCATTACACAGTAGTTCCAGTACAAACTTAGCCACCTTTGCAGAGGTTAAGCCCCTGCCCTTGTCCTGGAATGGAAGAGCCATTTTCACTTGGCGTTTTTGCTTCACTTTCACTTATCTCATTCAACATCCAGTTAAGGGGCAGTAATTTCCAAACTCATTCCAGTATGGCTATACCCTTTGGCACGCAGTGATTTTTTTTGTAAACTCCTGTACCGAGAAGCAAATAGCTCTTCCAGAGCTATGTATATTGGTCTGTTTAAGGATGCTATGTATGCCCAGACACCTGTGTGAAAATAGACCATTTGTCATGTTTGATAAAGGCAATTTTCCTTCTGTTTTGACTAACTCCTCTTTAATTTATGAAAGGACTCCCATTCTAAATTCTTCTCTTGGCTGGGTATTCCTGTCCTGGTTAACTAACTTCACTGAGACTGCTAATTCCCACTAGTCAGGCCTTAAGACTAACATTTTGCTTCACATCCTCTCAGGCTACACTCGCTAAAATGCCGTGCAGATTCCACCTCATCTGATGTGCTACATAAAGTGGTTGCCACCAAAAGAAATTTAATGTAGGCAGAACTGTTAAGTGAACTTGCAACTTAAACTGTTTCCTTGTATGCTAGAGGACTGTAAATACACTCAAGAACTTTTAACATAAAAGTATGCACATGGCAAGAAGTTGCTGACATCCTAAAGCTGGGAGATTAATGCAGATAACACCTGGAATATCTGAACCAGATTACTTTAAAATATAAGACTACTATAGCTGAGATTAAATTTATTGGAAAGAGCATGTGATGTGGTGTTCAGGTCTAGTAACGAGAATACTGCTACAATCTGTGAGTTCAGTAATTTGGAAGAAGATTCAACTGTGTTTAACTACTGGCTGGCTATGGAGTGTCCACTTAATGCAGCCTCAGAAGAAGACAGTAGATACTGAGGAGACCCTTTCTAATAAGCAGAGGCCTATTTACATTTGATGTACTTACAGAAGGTAACGACATCTTCTTTCTGCAATTTTGTTGTATTGGTCTAAACACCAGGAAAAAAGAATAACAATGTAAGCTTAAAAGTCCTATTTGGTGGAAATTAGAAAACTATCTTCTAAGGCTAATGTCCTGAATGCTTTTTCAGTGGCAGGGGCGACACAACTAGTTTTACAGTGAAAGGTGACTGCTTTATGTAGGAAGATATAGGAAACTATTGCCTATGGATGGTAGCAGCAGTTGGACTGGAGACTTCAGGTGCTGTATATCCAAGTTCCATTTTTAGTTCCAGGACGTGTCAATTTGTAGATGACCTTCAAATATCCTGCAGTAATAAAGAATGCTTCCTATGTGCCACCTCAGGTATGCTGCAAAGTAAAGTATCTCCACCACAGTGAAAGACTTGCAAGGCTTAATATATACAGCAGCCCTTTCATGTGGTCTTCAGTACACTTATACTGAAATAAGGGGGAAAAGATGGACTGTTACAGTGAAGATGTAGGGTTATTTTACTCTGAAAGGAGTGTAACCCTAGTCAAAATTCAGTCCTAGGAATATCACCGTGTCTGTCTAATAGTTTGTGTTGCTGTCTCATCTAGCAAACACATAACACATAACAATATTAAGACATAACATAACAACATCTGTTCTCCCCCATAGCTTTAACCAGGCAACAGGGATAGGATAAGACTGATTGGGAAGAGGATTCCCACTAGCCTTTCAGACAGGCTCAAAGGAAGATACAAATTCATACCTTCAGTCCTGAAGAGCAAAGGAAGTTTGTTACCCAACTGTAATGTCTGCATTGTTGTCTGAATGCCTGAAAAAATCGGGGTATTCCACTGAAATGAAAGAATGTTCTGCAAGAAATTATCCACTTCCAGAGGGTGATGTTTGGCAGAAGCTCCTTTCAAGCTAGAAGGCACAGGAACATTGATTATTTAACCCTGTTAGGTTTTAGTTGAGAAGTAGATTCCTCAAACTTACTTTTTAAGCACGTCATTGCTCACCCTCTAAGATCCTAAAGTGAAACAGAATTTACCCTTGCTTTCCAACTCCAATTTACTACTAAGTATAAGCAAACATACTAAAATTAAATATGCTCTGTCCCTTTCAAAAGATTTTTTTATAAAAAGCTTTATTAAACAAATACTCTTTAGAATATATTTAAAACCTTCTACAACCTTGAAGGAATCCTCTGTTGTACATAAAAGTTCTTATTTTCAGTACTAAACAAAGCATGTAAGCAAGTGCTACTCACACATAGTAACTGAACAGTAAAAGAAGTGGCCACTGGTAACTGAAACTGGGTGTTAAAAACTATCTCAGTAACAACTTAAAACTGGGTTAGCATCTGCATAGTACAGCAGGAGTAAATAATCATCTGTTCTGTATGACTACAGGTTAGTACTTGAAGGCAGTACCGGTCTACTAATACCTGCTTGTTTTTCAATAACAAAGTATACAAAAACCCCGTAACTTTAAAGGATGGAAAAAGCTAAGTAGCTTAGGTACATTTCCACATTAATAGAAGCTGGTTAATAGCATTAAACAGCCATCTCCATTTTAATAGGTGGATGAGGATTATAATCTTCAATCTGGAAGTCCTCTGCTTTAAAGTCACAGATGTCTTCAACCTTACGAAGAATTCTGAGTTTGGGGAAAGGTCTTGGCTCCCTCTGAAGCTGAAATAAAAGCAAGCTTATTGTATAAAGCTAATACTTGAAGGCAGAGATTTTGTGTTATAAATTAGATCTCATAAATCTCAGATCAGATTACACTGTGTAGATTTTTCCTCCTCCCCAAGACTTATTCTCAAAAACAAAAAAATTATAATCCAGTTAGGTGGAATCTACTTTAGCATTTTGATAGGTAGCAGCAGCATAATTTTAAAGTGAATTCACTGATCATCCAAATGTACTGCAAGCATTTCCAGTTTGCAGAGCAATTCTGGTGGTTACAAATGTTCCTCCTTCCAGAGGAAACGAAGTTGGAAATTCTGACCCCGATGAGCATCAAATGTGCTGCAATTTCTCACAGAACATTTGTGTCCAAACCAATAACTAGTTCTCTGAGTAGTTTTGAACCATGCAAATGGCAAAGACATTAAGTCCAAGCTAAGTCTAATGAAATAAAATTATTATTTGCTCCTACTGCAACAAATTACTTCCTGAAGAAGACATAGCCTTATCCAGCCAAATAGTAATACTGATTATCTCTATGAATTGGTAAGTTATCCTTTTCTGATATAATACAAATACCTTTTATTTTGTGTTTATCTGTATTAGGTGAAGTGGTTTTCTAATGTTTAGAATCATAGAATGGTTTAGGTTGGAAGGGACCTTAAAGATCATCCCATTCCAACTCTCCTGCCAGAAGCAGGGACACCACTCACTGGACCAGATTGCTCATTTTTTGGGATGATGAAATCAAAAGTAGTGGTACAGATTCTGGATTTCCAACTTGGTTCTAGAATAGTTCACTGATGTTCATTTCAATCATGTTTGTATTGTATTTCTGTTTGCAACCCAAGTTGAACACAAGTTAAGGTACTACAATTATTAGGGTAGAAATGGGAAAAAAAAAGCCACACAAACTAACATTTGCAAAAGGATATTTATAATATCAAGACAACTTTGTATTGGATAAGCATTGCAGAAGACAAAAGGAAACAAGAACACAGAGTAAGTACTTACTTGAACTTTCAGAGGTTCCACATGATTCAGATATATATGAGCATCTCCTAATGTGTGTATGAACTCTCCAGGCTGAAGAGAAAGGAGAATACATGTGGTTTTCAAACAGTCAGATTTCAAGAAAGCACAACATTACAGTGCTTGCAGTCCTGAATCTTAGCATCTTACACTTAGTGTGGAATTGCAGCTTTTGCACTAGATTGGATTATCAAGACATCCTTGCAAGCTTTGAAGGACACCGTCTTCCCAGACTAATGCATAATTAATGAGAAATATAATGAAATTTCCACGAGCTTACAAAAAAAGTTATCTTTGAAATCCTGGTAGGATAATAGCTTTGGTAAATGAATGGAGCACTAGTCATCTGCTCATCTTGGGATGGAAACAGATAGAAAGTGACATCCAGCTTTTCCACTGCACTTCTAGTAAGTAAGACTTGCCAAAGTTGGTTCCAGACTAGTTGCCATAGCCATTACTAAACGATGCAGTTTGCGGCAGTAGGGTGTCAGTCACAGGCTAAACCCTAAAGCACTTATCAAGCCATCCAGATGGGTTTTGCCATCTCGCAAGTTCTGTGACTTAGCAGCCCCTGAGCAATCTAATGTAACTTAGGTAAGTTTTATCAGACATTTTTCTGCCCTCTGCCTGATCAGGCCTCGGATATATTGTGCTGAAAACCACCAAAGCTGTGAGAGGAAGCGGCTGAAGGGCAACAGCTGCTTTACAGACATAATGTTAAACAACTTTTTCTAGTACTTTGGCCTAATTTCTTACATATCCCTGCAATTCCTGTGAAGTCCAATTCTTCCCTATTTTAAACTCCCCTTCATGTTGCTGGTATCATGAACATCACGCCCAAATGGCCTTGCTAGTTCAATTGTTTACATACTGTAAAGAAAGGGGGGATTCCACTTGTACAAGACTGTGGTGCATTTAAGGTACTCTGCCAAATTGCAAAATACAGCTCTGGAGTCAGGGCAGTAGTTATTTGAGCACATACTGCCACTCTACATAATCATCTACAGTAGGAAATGAAAAAAATACCCAGTTGAAATCATAGCTGGAAGTTAGGTGGGCAGAACATCCAAACCGGAACCTTGACAGCAACCACTGAGCTACTGTTTGCTTCCAGTAAAAAACACATGCTACAAAATTTAATCACTTGTTATGTTATTATCCCATAAGGACAAGTGCTAGTTCAGATTTCTAAGAAGTAGACTAGTGCAACAGGTCAGTTTTGACATGTTCAGTTAAAAAAACCTGGAGGATCTTCTGACTGACTGACGTGAATTTAAGAATTCTTACACTGCTGATCCTAACTGCCCACACAGACCAGAAACAATTCACATTAAATTCACAGGGCCCTTTCTTAAGCATATTTAAGCAAGATTTTGAAGAGCATGTTCATTACAGTTTTCCTTGGACACGACATGAAGAGTCTTATCTTTTAGATCCTCACTTCTCAGAAAGATTAAGTAAAATGATTAAATAGCATACCTTCAGCCCTGTGACGTGGGCAATCATGTACGTGAGCAGTGAATAGCTGGCAATATTGAAAGGCACTCCTAGTCCCATATCTCCGGATCTCTGATAGAGTTGGCAAGACAGTTCACCATTTAGAACATAGAACTGGCAAAGGGCATGGCATGGAGGCAAAGCCATCAGAGAAATATCTAGGAATTGCAGTACAGGAGGGAGGGGGGGAAAAATGTAACAGCATTACTCTGTTATAAATATAAAAGACGCAAAATCTGAACAGCATTTAATGAGATACAGTATCGAACTGCAACTATCATTCTGTTGCTTTCTCTCTTGTTTAAAAGCCCCTGCCGGCTAAGCAATTAAGTCTGTGTCATGACAAGCTGTCTCCTGGGCTGTATGACCAGAAAAGTCATAAGCAAATATTCCACAGACCAGATTTATGCCATAATGCTGCACAGCAGTTTAGTTTTACTCACCTTGGCAAGGCAGTTGATTTCCCTAAAGGAAGACATTAAGAGCAAAATTAAGCATGTACCCCAAAGTGACTTCTAACTGCTTCATCTTACTCTCTTCCCATTGCAATATGCCTTTACTGCTTGTTGAGATATAAAAGTAATCATCAATAAAAAAATAAATTCAGAAAACAAAAGGTCTTTTATGTTCTTATCTACACTTAAAAGTGCAGATAGTGCAATTAAGGAAAACTTTAACCAAGCATGTCCTGGTATCTGAGAATGTTTAACCTTAAAAGCAACAGCAAATTACAGTCCCTTTCAGAGACATGAATGGAAAATGGAGGGTGATTTTTTTTGTGCACAGATCTACTGATGCTGAAGCTACACATTCTCTGGCACTAGCTCTGACTTAGAAGTAGCCCTACAGAGGGAATGGATATCTAGATAACTTATGTTCAAGGCAACGATTACAACACAAATAATATTTTTGTTCTCTAGTTTTAAGGTTTTTGTGAACTCTACAATTTATTACATGGCTAAAAAACAGACACACCACTTTGGTACACTCTTTTTCGGGTTTGTTTTTTTAACCTTTTTAAAATAAGAGTTGCTGTCTTTGTTCAAAGTCACTGGTAGCCAGATATATCCCTCAGTTTAACCTGGAGAGAAAAAATTTGAAGGAAAGGGTCAAAAATTGTGTCTGAACATGAGAATGAAGTGGGAAAAGAAAACAAGCTTATAACCCCTGGCCATTTCTGCTGCATTCCTGATAATTTTATGTAGAATAAGCAAGATCATTCAATGGAACTGACTGTCGACACAGGATTAGAACATAGTTTAGCATACAGCAAGAAAACGTGCAACTGCATTCACTTAAAAGTCTGCTGTCCAATACCTTTGGGATTCCAAGCACACATAATGATTCTTCTGTCATCTGGATTGGTTTTGATCATTTCAATCACTTTTTGCAACTGATCAACTCCTTGGTTGGAGTAATCTGAAGAAAGATACCAAATAAGATCTAAGCCAGACAGATTCAAGTCATGATAGTTTTTTACAGCCCGCCCACATCCCACTGAAAAGCAATACCCAAATGACAACCTCTGATGATTTTATTGTAACTTTGAAAGTGATTATCAGTTGGCACCCTCCAAATGCAGACTATTCTTGGTCTTCCTTAGGGTGCTCTAAGGCTTAAGAAATTCTCACAATAGTATTTTTGTATGCCCCCCTACCTCTTTAAGTACCTTCAGCACCCACTGCAATAGCACCATTTAGAAAGCTTTGTTCCGAGCCTCAAGTACTAGACGTTTTTTAAGACCAAATAAGAAGTCTGTATAAACACTACATCCAAGGAAACAAAAGTTGCCATACAAAACAAATTAGTTGGACAAAGCATGTTACTTTCTCATTCATAATGACTTGTTACCTAAGTAGGACAAAATATGTACTGGAACAGGCAAGATATTACCTCTTAGTCATTCATGGTATTTAAACTAATTTGCACATTGCTTTTCCAGATTAAGATGCTTTTCTAGATGTTAAACATGCATGCTACAGTGCTCCTTCTAAAAAATAAATAAATAAATAAATAAAATTAAAAAAAAATACCACCCCCAGACCAGTACCACAGGGTGCTGGCATTCTTTACATGCTCAAAAGGAGAAAGCTTTTAACAGATGAATAAATGCATCCATCTAGTACTCACAAGGCCATGTATGAAAACTAAATTTCCATAGGATTTGGTGCCACAAAGGAACTTTAATCGTTTATAGCATAGGATATTACATTTTACCCAATGATGCTTGCAGGCTGAGTTTTAGGCTCAATACCAGTTACGTAAGAAATTCACTGGAATTAACTGAACATTAGGATGGATTCCAGAATAAAAGAGTCATTAGTTGTTACTCATTGTTCTGAATCATGCCAGTGAATCAGCATGGCTGGTAACTAATTTTTTCTAGTAAGTCTTATTGCAAAGTAATACCAAATTATGGTTACAGGGAGACCCAAGATGGCAAACAAGGTAGTAATACTTAATTAGCATCTCAGGGAATTCTTCTGCCAGCAATACTGTGCCAGAAGCCTTTTCAAATGATTATGTGAGTTCCTAAAGCTAATTACCTATCCATTAGTAATGCATTTTAAAGAAATCTATTAGTAATGGAACCTATGGGAATTAATCTTGTTCATTTTTTCCAAGCTATCTTATGCCTCAGACCTTTTAAGCTGAGGAATGCTGAAACATTTTAGTAAGTTCTTAGACATGTCAGTCCACATGTTGCATATTTGTGTTGGCATAAAACTGTACTCTGCCCACAGTCAACATGCCAATACCAAGTCTAATATCTGTAACTAATGTGAACTTCAATTTGAGACTGTATTGGCAAAAAAACTACAAGAGCAAAAACCATAATTAACCATGTTGTTATTCTGAATTAAAAATCACACCAATCACACAGGGACAATCATTTGACTTTTTTTAATGGCAGTCCTCTAAACATTTTGTTTCTTTCAGTGACTTCGAAAAGAGCCATCACTACACTTCCGACTACATTTAACGAACCAGTTGCATCATGGAAATTAGGACCCTGCATTGGCATGCTGGAAGTGAGGTGTCATAATCATCTCACTAAGCAATCAAGATTGTGTTTGTATGTGATTACCTGTGTGCATATCTTTGTATTCTGCTCCAAAATGCCTCCACTGGAAACCATAAACTGGTCCCAAATCCCCCTCCTCTCTGGTGCTGAAACCCTGTTTATCCAGGAACTCACGTGATCCATTAGCATCCCAAATCTTTACACCCTTTGCAGACAGCTCTTTAGCATTTGTAGAACCCTACAAAACACAGACAGTAGGGAGTCTACAGCCTAATCCAAACACAGAGGACGCAATGTGAAATAGCTGTATTAAGCTTTGCTAGTCTACAGTATTTCTCCACTTATAAAGGATGAACAGTCCAATTAATGTACTGGCTGAGGTTCTTGCACATGGACACAATAAAACTTATGAGCAACATACTAGGATGAAGTTTAAAGTGCCACACTGCTGTTACTTAAGTCAGGATTCTTCTAACTTTATGTAAGCACAGAAAGCACAGTCTCAAGGTCAACTGTGGTATATCGTTTCATAATCATCATTTCATTTGTAGATTAGGCATTGTCTTTGCCAAGCCACCTATAATGAACTTAAGGACATAGAAAGTGTTGTGTTTTGGGGAGTGTCTAGTCTTTTATATTTGAATAGAGACAATTTAAAAAAATGAATGTGTATTTGAGTTGTGCTATCTAACAAATGGTTAGGCAGATTTTCCCATACCTGCACAATGTCACAACATATAAGGGAACACTTACATCCTAATGTATTATCTAGTTGAATTTTAATACTCTAACTACAGCTATTATCTCCACTAGATCTCAGGTTTTTGCTACTTTAAAAAGCCTAGTGTTTACATCAGTCTCATCTAACCTGTGATTCTGCACTGTTTCTGTTCAAATCAATAAAAGCTATCTCAATATTAAAAAGCAGATCACTAAATTGCTTATAATCTACTTCATATTATGACTTCTTATTCAAACACTAATAAAAGAGGCTGTCCTGGGCCTTATAACTCTGGGGTATGGGCAAATCGTCTAAAGCCTCACTACTTCAGCCTATTTCCCTTAAAAAGAAGCAGAAGAACCCTTCTGATTTATAACTCCACTAAAATGCACAGAATGTTGTGAAGATAATGCATGAATATTCTGCATGTAGTCATATTATTTGGTGGCTGCATTTCTGTCATAAGAACAGAAGCATCTGCAGTTACCCCAAATTACTTAATCAATTCCACACTCGTATGACTCTCAGGCACAGAGAGTCCAAAAAACAAACCTTGATGAACCACAGCAGCTCCTCCAGCACTCCTTTCCAGAATACCCTCTTCGTTGTCAGCAGTGGAAACTGACCTGGAAAAGAGTTTCAGAGTGTCAGCGGTGACCAGTGATTTGTCAGGGTGACGTCCATAGCAGAGAGTAATGCCACCATCTCACATTGATAGGTTTGGAAATGAAGTAAAGAAGTTGGTAAAGGATGTGTAATTCTCATATTCAGATCAAGGCAGACAAGAACGTGACTTTTATTTTCCTGGACAGAGGGGGAGATGAATTATCTGTGGAGCCTTAAAAGATACCATCCACCATGAAGCCACCATGGTGTAGGGCACAAGAAATATGAGTGGGTTTTCACGAAGGAAAACGAAAGATTAAGAAAAAATTATTGACAAATCTATTTCACAAGCCATCCTTCCTACTATGCTAGAAAGGACCAAGACAAGCTCTCTCAAGATTTTATCCGTTTATTCACCGGGGGACAGCAACGGGGCCGGGTCGAGGGGTAGGAGGGGTCCCAGCTGCCGCAGGGTGGTGGGCAGGGGGAGGCGAAGGAGCTGCCGGTACAGACCTAAGTGCCTTCACAGGTCACACTTGGGGTCCGAGCCCCGACCCTGAGCGAGGGAAGGCCTCCCTCTCAGCGGGCGGGAGGGGGACAGCGCTGGGGAAGAAGATGGCGGCCCCGTCCCGTCTCCCCCCGCCTCCCCCCCTTCTCCGGAGCAGGGCTGCGACCGTTGGAGCCGCGGCGGGCAGGGGTTGGGGGCCGCAGCGGGGCCGACCTCTCAGGCTGTATCGCGCCTGCATGCCGAAGACGGAGATGGTGCCGGTGCCAGTGCGATCCTCTTTTCGGTGGCCATGCTGCAGGATGTGCCGGACCTGCCGCAGGTACTGCGGCTCGCCGGCCTCCAGCCCGCCGGCCTCCGGGGCGCTCGGCAGCTCCCCATCGGCAGGCATGGTGGCTGAGAGGCGCCCGGGGCGGCTCCCGGACGGCCGGGATGAGCGGCGGCTGACCCCGCTGTCCCCCTCCCGCCGGCCGCCTTTTCTCTGAGCCCGCCAAAACCCGGTCCCTCCCTTCCCCTGCCTTTTCCCTTTCCGGCCGACCGGAGCCCTCCCCTTCCCGGGGGCCCTCAGCCGCGCTGCCTCCTGCTTTAGGGAGGCCTCCTGCAGGGCTGGAGGCCGCATGGAGCGGTTTAAGCGGGGCGCAAGGAGCCCCACGGCCGCTCAGGGCCGGTGTCCGTTCCTGCTCGGCTCCCTGGCCCGAGGGCTGGAAATCCACCACAGCCGCTATATGGGCCCCGCGCGGGGATTGTCCCCTTGGCGGGGCTGCCCCCACCACCCAGCCAAAGTCTGTGTGCCGAATCAGGCCGGTTTTGCCTCGTTCTGCTCCCAGAGCGGTCTCCTCTGAAATTTTTCTGGGTATACGATCTCTGTTAGTCAAAACAAACTGATATTGGGAGGTGGTGAGGAGGTTAGGTCTTTTCTCTGGGGGTGGAGAGACACTGGAACAGGTTCTCCACAGAAGCTGTGGGTGCCCCATCCCTGGAAGTGTTCAAGGCCAGGCTGGATGGGGCTTTGAGCAACTTGGCCAGGTGGGAGATGTCCCTGCCCATGGCAGGGGGGTTGGAACTCAATGATCTTAAGGTCCCTTCCAACCCAAGCCATCCTATGATTCTATGGTATGATGATCTTAGATGTCAAGCATTTTGTAAAAGTCACATCTTAAATAAAGCCCGACTTTTGACAACCGGTGTGATTACAGGAGTTACGACTGCTAGTCGCTCACAATTGGAAGCCTCTAAAACAAGCACGTATCATGGAGGTTGAATGGAAGAGAAGACTGTGTACTAGAAAATGTTCCTTCTCCTTACAGCAGGCAGGAAAACATATCTTTCCCACTAATTAAACCAATGAAATAGATTTTTTTCTTGTATAAATGTCTATACTTACTTGCATATACAGAAGTAAAGGAAAAGGCATGGTATAATTAGGGCAGGGTTATTTTTCTATACTCATACCTAATCTAAATGGTTTTGTACACTCTGAAAGGAATACAATTTATTTAGCCATAGTAGTAACAGTCTGCAAAAAATGCTTAGAAATGTCAAGCACAGCAAATTAAACCAAATCACCTAGAGCTGTGCTTTTCACTGAGAGATATATCAGTTCTTAATGTTTATTGTAAATTGCAAATACCCTTGCAAGCTAATGTGTATAATTTAGGAAAAAACAAACATCTTTTTTTCTGAGAAATTGTTCCCTGTTAATTATGACTTCAGAGGCAAACTACAAGTAAGAAATGCCAAAGGCAGAAGAGTTACTCATTACTGCATATTCAGAGAAGTCATTTAATGTACATGATAAACATCAAAAAGCAGCTAGAAGAAGAAATGGAACATTTCATTGGAAAATAATATGCTACATGCATATGGAAATCTGGTTGATTCAGACTTAGCTGAATGTGCAACATCTGTAGGGACCAATCTTGAAAAGGCTTAAGAATGTGCTTGAATTTAACTATGCAAATAGGAATTATTTGTATGCTTACAACTGATTATTTCCTTAAATCTTTGCATAACCAGGGCCATAGCTGGTTATCAAAGATTACATAATTTACAATATAAATAGCATTTCTTTTAAATAAATGAATATTAACATGGATTTGAATTTGGCTTTGAATTAAAAGATTTCTACACTCTTCAGTTGCTCGCTCATATGTCACAGTATTTGCTAAGCAAAATTTTATTTATATGCCACTATTTTAACCATAATAATTTAACAATTAGCTGTACGTTGATCTTAGGGGTATTTCACCTAGAGAATATTGGATTACTGGATTTCAGGAAGAAAGATTTCACACATCTTCTTTCCTAGGAGAAAAAAAAACGGTGATTAAACATTTTGGACTGAGAAGATGATGTTAGAAAAATAAGTGTATGGGGAATGTATCATTGCTCTGCTGTAGAAACATACATGACATAAAAAGCAGACTGAAACACATTTTTTTTCGTCTTTTTTCCCTTCTTGTAGATCTTTCCAAGTTTTAACTCTTTGCTTTCGTCACTCTTTCACATACCCTGAACCCTGTGCAAACTGAACAGAAAATGGTATTGTGTCTTGGAAATTAGTGCCATTTACTTTTCTTGGGCATGAAATGGCTACACAAGGTATGTCGTACAGAAGAATCAGACTAAGATTCAGGCTAGAATTCATAATCATACTAGGAACATCAATTGAATATTAGTCTTACATGATCTGAAATAGTATATGTCATCAATAACTGTATATAAGTTACAGAGAATTTTGAAGGAAAACTGTAGAGAAGCTGTTATGAACATTTTATTGTATAAGTTTATAAATACTTTTTAAAAAGTTTCTTTCTTAAATATAATGTACACATAATTTCACAGCAGCATGACGCCACCTGAAACCACCCCATCTTTCCTAGAGATTCCCCGTGGGGAATATGAAGCGCTCTTTTCCCCTGTCTCTCTGCCTGGTTCTTCCTTCCCCATCTGGAAATCTCTTAAGCATAGAGAGAAGCCTCTGCGAGCCCTTTCTGCAAAAATGGTTAGAAGTCTGTGAGAAGGATCTTTTTGTGCACATTCCTACGAGTCAAACTGCGGACACTGTTAACACTTAATCTGAGCGGAGCACTGCTAATGGGAAAATGTTATGGTAAAATAGCTCTTTCAAATTATGGTTCTGATTCTAACTTTGCACTCCTTTTTTTTCATACAAAATAATAAGGAGCATGCTCTTAAACACCACCTAAAATAAAAAATATAATGAATAGTGGTAGTTCCAGTTCATTTGTGATTAATGAACACAAAAGACATGGTTTCTGATGCCAAGGCTCTACACTGTGGTTGTGAGGCAGTTCTTTTCTGAAGGAACATTTATCATCACATTACCTCATCCCAGATGTTACTTAAAGATTGAGGGTTTCACAGTTAAATAAGTCAAGTCTTTTAATATCATCATGTCTGTATTTTCAGGCTAGAACATTGAGCATTTGTTTTTGTTTTACATAATGCTTGTGTTTGTCTCTCAATCAATGTGTGGTGTCTGAGGAGAGGGTCTTGAGTATACCATGAACTGAATCTCATTCCAACTAAAGTTTATTGCGATGTAAACACCTCTTGTAAATACTTGCATTCTCTATGAAAGAAGAAAGAACTAACTTACCACTTAAAAATTCTGCTTATATAGTTGCAGTGCTTTCCCAGCTATGTATTCAATGAACTCAGCACTCTTTGGGTCTAAGTTGGGAGGAACTTTAATTGTGAAAGTAGGTGAAGTCAGAATATTCACATCTACCACGGTTTCATTTTTACCAGAGGGATCTCCAGGTACCACCTAGAAGAGAACAAATTAGTACTTTAGACAGTACAAGCTACTGGATACTTTAAGTTTTGTTTATACCTACTGTGCTTACTGTCTTTAATAGAGGAAAATTAAAGAGAGGATTATTTAAGACTTTTCTATTTTCTTTAAATTACTTTCTTCTGAAGAGACAGTGGGTGTCTGAATTTATGCCAACGCTTATTGTAGGTGGTGGGAAGAGCATACATGGCACTGCAAGACTATATCAAAGAACTGCATGTTAATATTTATACCATGAACTACATCTATAGTGAACTTCTGATCTAATGAAAACTTGTGTGAGTTGCCCCACTAGTTTCAAAATTTGAAGACAAAGTTTGTGTGATTGAAGTTATACATTGCAATGTGTTTTTCTAAGACAGACTTAGTTCTGTAGCTTTATTTCTCTAGAGCAGATAGCTCAGACTCGTTTGGGAAAGTGCCTGTCTCCTTGTTCCTGATTTTGTGATTTTTTGGTGGATTGCACAATCATTTCATGTAATAGTAGTACATTGGATTTCTGAGTTGGAAAGGAGAATAAGATTTGTCCCTCACCCAGGAAAATGGATTGAATTTACCTTGGATATATTCTTGTGTGCAAGATACAATTAATCATAATGTATTTATTAGAATATTGGCAGGTGCTGTTAAAGATTTGCAGCTCCCACTGCAGTAACCCGCGTAACATTTGCCATCTTTGAGTTTGGGGATAAAAGGTACAGACATGACATATAGCTAGATACTCAATGCTCCAATAAGGATCTGACTGGTACACTGAAATTTATCTGGAAAGGTAATCTGGGGTCAGTCAAAACTGCTAGTGTCAATTTACTCTTATCCGACTGTGGTTCGGGTTAGCCTGTCAGCCATCCATCAGACTAAAAGGATTTAGAAGAAAAGAGTTTCTAATCACTGGAGTTTCCAGGGATTATCAAGCATACATAAATTCAAGATGAACATATGTAGGAATTCTGTGTTGTAAAACCCAAACATTACACATGTACAAACATCCACGATACCCAAGAGCCTAAGTATGAGCAAAGCGTAGGTCAAAGACAGCACTATGCAATAATTCCCTTTAGAAGATAGCCCTTACCTTAACTATATTGAAAATATTTTCTGGTCCGATGGTCGTATTGGATAATTCAGACACCCACCCAAACCTTTCTTTCATTTT
>JAOQGH010000012.1:104580166-104619707 GCA_025769975.1 Gallinago jamesoni
AGCCTCCTCTTCTCCAGGCTGAACAACCCCAGCTCCCTCAGCCTGTCCTCATAGCAGAGGTGCTCCAACCCCCTGAGGATTTTTGTGGCCCTCATCAGGACCCGCTCTATCAGGTCCATGTCCTTCTTATACTGAGGGCTCCAGACCTGCACACAGTGCTCCAGGTGAGGTCTCAGAGTGGCAGAATCACTTTTCTGGACCTGCTGGCAACACTTCTTTTGATGCAGCCCAGGATGCAATTGACCTTCTGGGCTGCAAGTGCACATTGCCTGTTCACATCATGATTTTCTTTCTGCAAGGACAATATATTTTAATAGTTTATCTTTCCAAATGATGTTCCAAGTTGTTCCAAAGTAGGACAGAAACCTTTTAATTAGTCAGTCTTATTCCATTCCGGCATCATTTCAATAGGGAAGAAAAGAAAACCTCTTTCAGAATATGCTGCTTGGAGACAGTTAACTGTGGTCTTCATTGTCTATGTTTAATTATTTTCTGGTCTTCCTCATACATTATTCAGTGTTTTATGGACTCTCGCTATGGATGTAAGTTCTGTGTAAATGAAATACAGTAAGAGCTAACAACAGCGTAGATCATAGTATTCCTAAAGCTGTTAGAAAGATATCAGTATTTTTTGGCTTGCTCAACAAATAGTTTAAACTACCAGATGTTTGGCCAAGAGGAGATTTTTCTTCAACTTCATTGAAAGCAGTAGTTAGGATCTTTGCATTTTTTAAAATATACAGTAATGTCTATTTCTCAGGACTGTCTGAGCCCATGGCCCTGAGCCTAGGCATTGCACTAGGACATTGGAAATTCCCCGATCCCCTGTACTTTCTCTGCAATACATTATCAGTTGTGGCTTTGGCATTTTTCTGAAGGTCTGAAGTTTGCAAATAAAGCTGGGAAGCATCTTGTTTCTGAGGTGTATAAAGACATGCAGGGCAGAGCTGCTGGACCTTCTGCACGAAACACCTTTATGCAGGTGATTGCAGTTACTTTGGTGTGAATTCAGTGAAGCAGAGGATTTCTAGAAATAAGCAGCAAGTGTGATACTGTATTCAACACATTGCTGTTGCAGCAGCTCTAGCTTCTGGATGTTACAAAACTCAGGCTCTCTCTCCAAAGTAAAGTCCACATACAGCATTTAATGTCTCCTTTTACTGCAAAACAACTGTGTCTCCAGATAGTGGTCACCATCAGCTTGACTATGCCTAGCTGGTTACCTCCCAGCGGCAGAATAAAATGAGAGAGCTCAAATCTTAAGGAAGATTGTGCCAAATAACGTGTTTTACCTTGCAACCAGGATGGGCTGAAAGAAGGTAACTTGCTAACTAGTGGTAACTCAGCCATGTTTCGCCTAGTGTTCAACTCTTTCAGCTTCATTTTAGAAATAGCTTAGACATTCAGCCACAGGGAAAAATTAACAGCATGCCACTCATTTAGAAATCTGTATTTCTGAGGAAAGACAGAAACTCTTCACCTCTAGCTTTCAAAAGAGCCACACAATCTGGAAGAGGCACCAGTGAGGCAGGCAGGGCTCTTGCTCAGTGCTTTATTCTAGTGCAGTCTGAAAGCTTTTCTCAGGGCTGAAGCCTCAGTGTGCCAGGGTCCTGCCAGCGGGCAAGCTCTTTCTTAAGAAACTGGCAAATACAAGCAAATTTTTTAATCACTTCTGAAATGAGAACATCCAGGTTCCTGATAGGCTAATAAAGGATATCTATTGGCCTAACACCTGCTTCCAGGAGACAGGCAGTGAGAACCTTTATAGAGATGACATGAGAGTCTTCTTCCACTAGTGAGAGAAAGGGGCAGAAGCAGATTTCCTAACAATCCTGTGGCCATGTAAAGAGATATATGCTGCTCAGGCACACATACAATGTGGTTTACTTTCTTGCCAGAAAAGGGGAGACACCAAGGGGTCCCATCTGGGTTGCTTAATGGCCTAATCACAATGGCATGCTGTACTACTTCCAGGAGGCAGGCTAAATCCATGTACAACCTGTCTCATCTGTGATTAAAAATAGCTACAACTTAATGAAAACACAAACAAAAAATAAAACCCAGATGCACTTGTTACCTTTTTTTCTTCACTGCTCTTCTTCAAGGTTTTCATCAGATCTACGTGCTTATCTTCATTTTTTTCCATCATAATTTTCATCTGCTTAATACCAATCAAAGCTTTCTTTACCTCTTCATCTACGTATTTCTCTCCAACTTCAGATAGTACTAAAAAAAGCCAAATTATACAGTGACTTAACATTATCACAAATTGTTATGCACTGGTGACAAGGGAGAATGAAACAGTTCTATGTCTCCCTGTAGCTGCAGAGACAAAGATTGAGATAGTGAATGCTGAATAACACAGTGCCAAGACAGTTTCCATCAGATAAGAATCTGTCCCAGAGCCGTAGCCAGTGATCAGCTGTGTGGAACTCGAGTTATATACTCAGATGTCCCACTGCTGATCACTGAATCCCAGAACAGTTGAGGCTGGAAGGCATCTCTGGAGATCATTGATCCCAACTCCCCTGCTCAAAGTAGGGTCAACTAGAACAGTTTGCTCAGGAACTGATCCTGGGTTTTGGATATCTCCAAGGATTGCTCATTAGTTTTCTAATAACATAACCCATAAATTTATCTTTAATCTGAAAGCAGGCTGTGCCAGCTTCCCTTTACATTTTGAAAATGTAAAATACAGGTGCCCTCAACCTGCTTTCATAACAATACAATCTCTAGACTTTTTGTGAAGTAATGACCATAAAGTTTTGGTGAAGGCCCAGGTTGGCCCACACATTGCACATCGAAGCTCTGCACAATTGCCTGTCCTTTATCTGTATTTGTTCCTTTTGCAGAAATACTCTGAGTATCACTGGAGCTATACAAAACAAGTAAAGAACACACCACCCTGAGACTGCCAGAAGCACATTAGTAATTTTTTCTTTGATATCTTTCTTCCCCTTCCCTAACTTTTTATTACAGAAATGTTATTAATGTAGACTGAAGCAAAGGAATATTTCATGGCTGATCCTCTTGGGATTCCTATCCACAAAATAAAACCATGCTTAAATGTGAGTATATTTTTTCCTAAATTAAGTAATCTTATTTCAGTTATTTGGAATAACCATTTTTTCCAAAGATTATTTAAACAAACAAAATAATTCAAAATCTGTTTAATTGAATTTTAGGTTCATTTTATATTCTAATGATCTGTGAGGGACCAAATAACCTCTAAAAATGCTATAAATACTTTTTTTATATGGGAATGCACTGTTAATCCCTTTACTCTCTCATCCCAGTTGTTCTTATCTCCCCAGTGTGTGTGTGTGTATGAATGTAGTTAGCCATATGACAGCTTCTGAGCTCCACACATGAAAGCAGATGCCAGTGACTATGGAAGTCAATATGCACCAGGAGATTAGAGACTTGGGTTCAGGGGCTTCCAGCACAGTCTGGTAAGAAAGGCTTACTTACACTTCAGGTTTTCCCGGAGATTCATTTCCTCCTGCCTTGGCGGTGCACACTGATGACCGTTCAGCCATAGCACGAATATTAGAAATAACCAAGAGGACTTCATGTTCTTTCTGTTAACGAAGCAGGTTGGTGCAGTTAAATGCAAGCATCTTCATGATGCTGAAATGCCTAGGTGTAATGTTTACTAAGTGTTATACAAGTTCCAATTAGTTTTGACTTTGGCTATGGTTTCTGAGACCACTAAATGCTAGTTAGTGAAAATACACCAGTAAGAAGCTTGACCTCATTTGAAATTATCTATTCAGACTAACTAGATGAATTCCACTGAGTTTGCAGGGTGGTATAACAGAATCAGGACATATATATATAAAACCGAAAGCTTATTCAGCTCAGCATGTCCCTGTTCTACCTTGTGAAACACACTAATTACTCATCTCACACTGTTTTTAGTTCATATTATAAACGCATATTATTACCAAATTTAAAAAGGGAAGTTTCTAGAATCCTTATCTCCAAACATGCATCTTTTCTTGTCCTTCAGAATAATACTTAATATAGCAGATGCAATAATAGGTGTACCAATTGGCAATTAGGTAAGTTTTGTAAGCAAACATATCAGCAATCGAAAGAAATTCCAACAAAATAAGGGAAAGAAATGCCATTTGCTTTATTTCCCTCCCAAGAGCAGTTAGAGAAGAAAGGTTTATTTTTCAGAAACCACGCAACTACACTTTATAGTTCTCATCTGATTAACTGAACACAATATTTAAATGCCTGTTTGTTAGCAAGTGTAGCCTTCTTGGAGATGCAGTTATCAGTTGTAAGTGCCTGTGTAAATTAAGAGCCTGGATTTATTTATATGCTGGATTTATTTCTATATTTATTTGCATATTGTACCTTTACATTTATAGCAAAAGCCTAATTAACTTTGCAAAAAAATGCAGACCCATTACCAAAGAAAAGTAAAAAAAAACCCAACATATTTACCATTAATACTGAAACACCTCCTCTGCAAAATTGCTCCCCGCGTCAGGAAGGGGTCAGGCTGTGTTCTGATCTAATTGCTGGGAGTGACAGGGATTTTGCCATGTTCTACTTATCTGATGAGAAGCTACTTAATCCTATTAATGGGACGTTTTGTCATTAGGCTGGAGGATTTTGCGTGTATGGGACTTCATGCTCATCTCTGCGGGCAAAACCACTAGGGGGAGCATTGGGCAGTATTGCATCATTTGATGTAATTTGGATCTGCTGTATTTCTGTAGTCAGTAGCCTGTTGTCTTACTACCTCTTCCATCGTCTTGCTTTTTAACTTAGGAGTCATCTGCAGCTTATGTTCTTAGTGAAATTATTACAATTAGTTTCGCTAAAAATAGATTCCAACATTTAATCCCTTCTACGTAGTTTTAGTCTGCTATAAAAAACACTGGATTGCGTAATGGCCTTCCTTGTATACCTTCTGAAGATACAGCAATAAAAAAAAAATCAGGAGTCCAGATGCAGAGTCTGAAATGAGATAAGAGAATTTTGGCATTTTGTACATCATTATACTTGCTAATGTTTTGGGGATTTGCCCTCTTAATTATTTTCTTAAGTTAATCCATGTGTGCAAAATATGTCTGGGATCTGACCTGCATGAAGTTTTGGATACTCTGAAATGAGATTTTTAAATACTAACAGATGCTTGATATAAAATATGGACAAGTATTGTTAGCAAATCATATCCCACCTTGTGGTGTTCAGCAATAATACTCCCTTGAAGTCAAACAGGAGAAGGGGAGAGTAGATGCCCATAGATCATTGTCTGCAACAGTAGTTTTAAAACATCCCATTCTTTTTTGTTTACCTCATAGTTCATAAAAGCCAAATGATGGTTGATTGTTAAGATCTAGCATGGTTAATGCTATGCATTCTGAAATGATGCATAGGAGGGGAATATATATTTTTTTTTTTTAATATATATGAATTGCTGGCTCACTAAAATGCTGCTAACTCCTAGACTCATCATTACACAAAACCTTTCAAGTTCTCCTTTGTGGCAATACCAAGAGGCATCCTTGCAGACTTTGAAATCTCCTGGTCAAACTGGTTGTTGAGCACCCCCGGGGCTTGGGGCAGTCTCTCTCTCTCTGGGCCTCATGCTTGGCTCAGGATAGAGAGTAAATGGAAAATAAATTTGCACAAAGGAAGACAATCTGTTACAGACACTTGTGAAATGCATGTTATTACCCTACATGTGTAATGAATCCTAACAAAGACTTTAATCTTTCACTGCAAGGGTTTGCCCCCTCATTTTTGACATTTATCTGTGCCAATATTCATTTACTAGCAAAAGTTACTGCTGGCCTTTCTGGACCTGACTCAACATAGAGAAAGTTTTGCTCGATCCAGAGCAAAAAGGGCAGTTTCAACACATCACCCACAGTTCATAGGAATTTGCAAGAAAGTAGGCAGCCTCAGCCCTGCGGGGAGGGAGAGCAGCACCCCTGCCCCAGGGCCAAGGGGATGGAGGCTGCCTCCGGCAGATCCCACCGCTTCTTTTCACAATTGCCAGTCTTCTGAAGGTCCCTGAAGGCATCGCTCATCAAAAACACTCTTGCACCTTGCAAAGCCAGTCCTTAAGAGAAATCTGTACTGAATGTAAAGCTGGGGTCCTGGTGGGTGTCAGGCTTCTTTTCTCAATTCAGTTTGATTTTGAACATTGCAAAATGTATTGGATTGTCTTAGATGTTATTTCTCACACTTTATTATAACCAGTATGTAACCACATGGAAATCAGCATTACTATCTGTTTCTTTTTACAAAAACACCAAATCCTAGTTCTTTCCTCCCATGTTATCTCATATACATCTAATGGCTGGAAGAAGAAGTGTAAGTAACCTGAGGACAAAATTGTTTGGAGCTACTATGCCTCTTAAAGTTAATCTTGGGCTTAAACTTAATCTTTGAAGTGCACTTGAGAACCCCACACTCAGTTCCTGAAAGGCAGTTATTAGTCATGCTCACTCCAAAATCTTTTCCTCCCTCAGTTCTATTTTGAATTTAATTAAACAAAAATCTCACCAATTATACCTTCAGTTTTCATATGAAATATCTACTCCCTTTTCTTTTAACATTCCAAATCTGATCTGCAGTGGCCTATTGTGGAGGTCTCCAATTTTTATCTCAGCTGCCATGTTCAACAGTTTCCTCTTATTATTTTATTTTCCTCTGAATTTGAGTGCTTCAATCAGCTATAGTATGCCATGTCATGACATTGTGCTGACATGCCAATTTTTTCATAGTCTAATACAAGGAGATGATTCATTGCTCACTGATGCTGTTGCAAATTATCAGGTACTCTTCTAATATTAAATCATACAGGAGACAGTCTGAAGAAGCTCTTGTGAGCAAATTGTAGAAATTTTCTTTTTCCACATCTCAACTGTTATCCAGTACTGCTCTATTTAATGGAAATTAATATGTATATATTGGAAAAAATAAGGAAAAAGCTTGAAAAGGGACTTCAGTAAAAATAGGCTTATTGCAACACAGTGATAAATTGAAATGTAAGTAATTGTAACAATACAGATGGACATTGAGCTTGAACCTAGCTGAACTTTGATGATGAGAGTTGTAGCTGCTTTGTGGAGTTTCCTTCTGTCCTGTTGGATGACCTCTGCAAATGTGTAAGATTTTTTCACAATGTACTCTGACTTCTCCCTTTTTGTTGATCCATTCCACCTGGCAGGATTAAGCATCAAGAAGTATGTTGAAATGGAATTTCCTGTGTTATACATCAGCTGTAGGACTTTGTTCCAGTTATATATTTACACAATTATTTGCTATTTGGAAGAGTTGTTTCCTACTCTGTATTTTCACATTTCTTTCTGAGCTAGGCCAGTCATACAATGAACAGGCTGAAAATACCTGTACATATTTATAGACTCTATGAGTCATGTAAAGTGCTATATATTGATGTTAAATCTCTTGATACTTTTATGAAATAGTCCCCAGTTCCACAAAATCTTAATTAGCTTTATTTGTAAGCACACCATTAGTTCTACTGCTTTCAATTGAAATTAAATCCTAGTGGGGGTTTATAGTGTAATTACATGGCTAATCTAAAGCATGCACAAAGCTTTGCTAACAGTTAGTATGGGTTTTAAGGCTATAGAATTGAACTTTTGTTGTGTGAAGTGGTATTTGTTTTGGTTTTAATCCTTTCTCCTTCAGGAGCCCCCGAGTGGTTTTTGCTTTCTCCTGGATTTCAAAGGCTCTTGGAGCCCTCCTTCAGTTTGTATTTAGTCTGTCTTTGAGCTCTGCCTGAGTAGCCAAAGTTAGGAATGTTGGCTCCTTCTTTAGTCCAGGCAGAGGGGCAAGCTCCTGAGATTCTCCCAGGCATGTTGGAAGGCCTCAGACTGAGGAGCTGAGGCTACCCAAGGTTAGATAGCTACAGTTAGTCTAAGCTACACGTCTTGCAGAAATAACAGCTGAGCCCTGCAGCTCAGTCAGGCTGACACAATTACCCTGTCTGGAGGAGGGTCAGGCAGTGCCAGGTCAGGACTGTGCTGTGCTCAGCACAAACATGAAACCAGCTGAAGGCACGAAATCAGCCTGCATAACTTAGAGCATCACACTAAGATTTAACGTGGCTTTATTTGGAACTGTATTGGGTTTATGTGGACAGGTTTTGATAGTGGAGGGGCTACAGGGGTGACTTCTGTGAGAAGCTTCCTCTGTGTATGATAGAGCCAATGCCAGCTGGCTCCACTGCTGACCAAGGCCTAGCCCATCAGCAACACTGGTAGTACCTCTAGGTGACACCGTATTTAAGAAGGTGAGGCAAAAAATCAACCCGGCAACTTCAAATAGAGAGAGCAGTGAGAGTATGTGAGAGAAACAACTCTATGGACACCAAGGTCACAGAAGAAGGAGGGGAAGGAGGTCCTCCAGGCACTGAAGCAGAGATTCCCCTGAAGACCATGGTGAAGACCATGGTGAGGTGGGCTGTGCCCCTGCTGCCCATGGAGGTTAATGGTGGAGCAGATATCCACCCGCAGCCCATGGAAGACCCCATGCCAGAGGAGGTGGATGCCTGAAGAGGGCTCTCACCCCATGGGAAGCCCATGCTTGAGCAGGCTCCTGACAGGATCTGTGGATCCATGGAGAGAGAAGTCCACGCTGAGGCAGGTTTGCTGGCAGGACTTGTGATCCTGTGGGGGACCCATGCTGGAGTCTCTTCCTGAAGGATGGCACCCTGTGGAAGAGGCCCATTCTGGAGCAGTTTGTGAAGAACTGCAGCCCGTGGCAAGGAATCACGTTGGAGAATTTTGTGGAGAGCTGGCTCCCATGGGAGGTCCCTAAGCTGATGCAGGGGAAGAGTGTGAGGAGTCCTGCTCCTGAGGGAGAAGGAGTGGCAGAGACATGATGAACTGACTGCAGGCCCTACTCCCCATCCCCCTGTGCTGGTCAAGGGAGGAGGTAGAGAATTCAGGAGTGAAGTTAAACCCAGGAAGAAGGAAGGGGTAGGGGAAAGGTGTCTTAAGACTTAGTTTTTATTTCTCATTATCCTCCCCTGATCCAATTTGTAATAAATTACATTGTTTTTTCCCAAGACGAGTCTGGTTTGCCCATGACAGTAACTGGTGAATGATCTCTCCCTGCCCTTATCTCAGACCATGAGCCTTTTATCATATTTTCTCTCCCCTGTCCAGCTGAGGAGGGGAGTGATTGAGTGGCTTTGGTGGGCACCTGGCATCCAGTCAGGGTCAACCCACCACAGGAACTATTAAACTACAGCTTTTGACCTGCAAGTCAAAGCTTTTGACCTTGACAGCAAGACCATCTTCACAAGGCTTAATGTGCTTTAAAATGTATGAGCCTTTTCTGATTTCCTTTTGCTTGTCTATTCATGAATACTGAGTATGACTATTAGGTTTGGAAAAAATCTTCCGCTTCAGTGCTGATTTTTTTTCCTTAAGCCCTTCAAGGCTTTAACACAAAGTTCTAAATACCAGTCCCAGCAGTAACATGACAACTGTTGTTCTCAGGGGCATATGAAGTTTCTTCACGCCTTATACAGAGATGTTGCAGAAGGGACCTATTGCGCATGTAATACTGAACACCGTATTTGGGAAGACAAATCTATAATGTAAGGGAATTTAATTAATATTAAGGAACAGAGAATTAAAACCTTAAAGCTGAATGTAGGACAATACAAAGCTGAAACCTAAAAATTATGCAGTTGTCTTCAGAATTTGTGCTTGGGATATCAGCTAACTATTGAACTTGGAGTAGCACTATTACTGTTGTTGTGTTATCAGCAGGAGATATCAAAGTCAGTGCAAGGATAACAAAATCAGTTTGGAACAATTTATTAAAAAGCTATGAAGCAAACCTGCATGGTACAGTTACACAGAGTTCAGGAAGCATTTAATATTAAAATGCTGAAGTTTTGAGCCAGATGTTTTGCAAGGATTTAGTTTCAAGCTTCCCTAGGAACATTAAAACAAAAAAGTTTTATTGCATGCAGACATATATCAGCTTTCAGCTTGCAACTGAAAGGAACAGGGTTCCTTGTGTGTTTCTGGTTTGCTTAAGCTTATCTTCGTCATTCAGCTCTGTATCAGCGAGTTAAAAGAGTGGCTGCTTGTTGGAAACAGCTCTGGAGTTTAATGAAATTAAGATGACTGAATTATCAGAGGTGCTGAACAACTCTTGAAGATGCTGCTAACTGCCCTAATCTGCTTCTTTCTTAAAACATAACTGAAGGTATTCAGGACAAGGCCTTGATAATATTCAATGAAGAAACTAGAAATTGCTCTGGTGGGGAATAATCCTCTGGCTGGTAACTTGGCCTCTTGCTTCTGCTCCATTTAGAGTGGAACCTGTTCCAGTGCCTGCTGGACAGCAAGCCCAAACAGAGATGTTTGAAGATAAACCTTCCTCAATATAGCCAATAACAGGACACATGCAGTCCCCTTGCTTGCAGTAGCAAGGAAGTGGAGGAAGTAAAGCTGGAATGCTGCCTGAAGCTGACTTTTATCTTCATTTCAAATATTAGGGACAATTTCTAGGAAGGGCCTTACTGCAATTAGAATTAATGACTTCATGCTTCTAAGAGTCCTCGCTTAATTGCTGTCGCACATGTTTTTACAGCTGTCCTTTTATACAACTAGTACACTGCCCCATGCATCTGCCTCAGTACTCAAAGCTTTGAAAGCACTGTGAAAAACAACATTAGTTACGGAGACCTGACGAATGGGAGGTGAATAAAAAAACAAAATGGATTCAGAGCAAAGGAGAATTTAAAAAAAAACCCACAAAAAAGGCAGAAAAGGGAAGTGAATGTAGGACAGGAAATACCACAAAGTATCAAAAAGTCAGGGAAGACACAGGTGAGAACAGCCTCTCCAGTTGGAAGTATATGAAGTAAAATACGCTTCCATATTCTCTACCAACAGCTTACTAGTTCTTGCAAACACAAAATGTAGGAAGCCCATGAAAATGCACATGTGGCAGAACAGGACAGCTATATAACCCTCAAAGTCCTTTCTTGTTCCTCCTGCTTCCTTCTGCTCTGCTACGAAACCATGCTGCCAAAGACTGGGGGATTTGCCCACACTTCAAGTTGCTTAATACATTTGCAGGCACTATGAAATACTAAGCACTAAGAAAATAATTATGGGATTTATCAATCCAGCTTTGAGTGTGCACCTCAGCTAGGGAATGATCTAGGGTTTTTGTAGCCAAGGAAGAGCTCTAGGCTAACCTGCAATTTAACTGACCTACTGTAGTCCTTGACCACAGTTAGATGAGTTGCACTTTGGAAGCTTTTCTCCCCTGACTAGAAAGTGAACACAGCAGACTAACCGAAATGTAGATCTCTAAAACTGGGACAAATTAATCTCATGGATACACCATGCAGGTTCAGCATGACCTGGCTTGTTTGTTTTTGTCAGCAGCATCCTGAGCTGTGTTAAGAAGAGGATTGCCATCAGGTCAAGTGAGGTGATCCTTCCTTTCTACTCAGCACCAGTGAGGCCACACCTGGAGTGCTGTGTCTGGTTCTGGGCTCCCCAGTAAAAGAGACATAGACACACTGGAGCAAGTCCAGTACAGGGCTATAAAGATAATTAAGGGACTGGAAAATCTTTGACATTAGGAGAAGCCAAAAGAACTGGGACTCTTTAGCCTGGAGAAGAAAAGGCTCAGGGAGATCTTATCCATGTGTATATATACTTGATTGGAGAGAATGAAGATGAGGGAGCCAGGCTCTTTTCAGTGGTGCCCAGTGAAAGGACAAGAGGCAGTGGACACAAAGGAAAACACATTAAATTCCGTCTGAACACAAGAAAACAGTTTTTTTACTGTGAGGATGGTCAGACACTGGAATAGGTTGCCCAGAGAGGTTGTTGAGTCTCCTGTAGAGTCACTAAAACCTGACTGGACATGATCCTGGGCAACCAGCTCTAGGTGGCTCTGCTTGAGCAGGGGGGCTTACTAGATGATCTTAAGAGGTCCTTGCCAACCACAACAGTTCTGTGATTTCCATGTTTATTCAGCTCTGGAGTCCCCAGTGCAAAAAAATACATGGACATATTAGAGCAGGCCCAAAGAAGGGCAGCAAAAATACTCAGAGGGCTGGAGCAAGTCTCCTGTGAGGAGAGGCTGAGAGAGTTGGGGTTGTTCAGCCCAGAGAAGAGAAGGCTCTGGAGATACCTTATTGTGGCCTTTTGATACTTAGAGGGGGCTTTAAGGAAGATGGAGAGAGATTCTTTACCATGGCCTGTAGTGATAGGACAAGGGGTAACAGAAAGAGTGTAGATTTAGACTGGCTATAAGTAAGTTTTTTTTGTACATTGAGGGTGGTGAGACACTGCAACAGGTTGCCCAGAGAAGCTGTGGATGCCCAGTACCTGGAAGCATTCAAGGCCTGGTTGGATGGGGTTTTGACAAACCTGATGTAGTGGAAGGTGCCCCTGCTTATGGCAAGGGTTTTGGACGAGGTGATCTTTGAAGGTCCCTTCCAACCCAAACCATTCTGTGGTTCTATGATGCGTGTGATACAGGCCAAAATGGGATACGTAGATATCCTGCTAAATATGGACACATGCAACGCCTATCAGACATGGAAGCTGACAGGTTCTGAGTATTCACACTTAAAGCACAATCAAGTCAGAAATTATTTCAAGCTGTACAAAATCCTGTCTACCATTTCCTAGACAATCTGCAGTCAGCCAAGATGGCAGCTGCAATGTCTAAATCATTATCTTTCTGAAAACTTGAATCAAGGTGTTAAACTCATAAAAGATGAAGGCAAACTCCTACAGAACACGATATAGCACAATACTTTACTTAGGATTAGACTCTAACACTTCAGTCATGCTTGATTTTCGCTTGGGTTTTTGGTTAGCTACATTGTAATTAGTCTCCAGCACAGTATCATGCATCCTACTTGCCTTGTAGGGATTCCTGATGCTGATGTTTTTATTTTGTTCCTACAGAAAAAGGTTATAATAAAAAACTTGGAAGATAGGCACATTGTGGTTATTTAGCACAATGGAGAAAATTCAGATCAAGAAGTCCATGAATTTTTACCAGCTGGAAGGATATTCAGGGTAGGTTCTTACCTGGAAGGTATTTGTTTTCTCTTAAAAATGCTAAAATGAGATACTTCACCATTTTTCAGTGATACAGGGTTTTTTTATGGTTTTTCTTGTCTAAATCAGCAATTGCATGAAAATGTTATTTCAGAAATTGCTGGAGTTTGACCTCTTTGCTCATAGAGTGTCTCATTACAGTGGAACCCTGCTTTTCCAGAGCTGTGAAAAAATAAGTTGCCTCCTATGCAAATCAAGGGTATTTTGCACCTCTACATTGAGATTTTTATAAAATTTGAAGATGTAAAAATATTCACCTTAAGTCCAACTGGAAATTAGGAAGAAAAATACAACCATTTGCTCATTCAATTTGAATTTTATTTAAGAACTGGATCTTTGCTATGTACGATATACTTTCTATATGCAAATTACTAATAGGAAATTTAATGTAAAAAGATTTTACTCTGGAATATTGACAAAAATCTGGAGCATTGGAATAATGCTCTGTGTTAAGGAGTAGTCTCACTGTATATCCTGAGCACCTTACACAAATGGTTCGCTCCACATCTGGTCAATAGACAGATATAGAAAGCCTTTAGAAAATAATTGAAACCATGAGTTAGGCAATACTTAACTTCTTAACTTGGCTGTTCTGAAATGGCCACTTCACATTGTTTGGAGCCAGAGCCCCTGGTCACATATATGTAGGACACGAGAATGCTCAGTGACTAATACTGAAAATTCAGAAATAATGCATTTGAAACACCTTAAGTGCTAGAAAGCTTTCAAAGGTCCATAGTATGCAGATGTAAATATATTGCAAACATTATTCAAAGGTATTTTGCTATTGGCACTGGGACACAATACCATATTTCATACCTGACTTCAGGAAGAAATAAGCTTTCATTTCAGCCTTTAGCCCTTGTGCTTCTGATATTATATCATATCCCAAGAGCAGATTATTGAAGGGCCTATTCCTCTGTTCAGGTATTATATGTTTAACTACACACATACACGCATTTATATATTAACACAGTGGACAACAGGTCAGATCCTTAGCTGATGTAAATAAGCATAGCTCCCTCGTCTCTACAGACAGCTCTGATTCATACCAGCTGAAGACCAGTACATGTTCCCTAGGTCTGGATTCAGTAAACCACACACACACAGAGTGCAAAGCAGCCTATTGTTTGAAGGAAACCTTTCTTGTTTAGGGCACTGCTGAACAAATAAACTAGGCAGCAGAGGGAATTAGCAGGAATGAAGAGCATTAGTTCCTCAGAGAAAATAACATCAAAAAAGCCCTTGGTATCCATCAGTCAGAATTCCTTCAGTGCTAGACAAAAGCTGCAATGGAAATTGCTGTGTTGTAACCTACGTGATCCCATGCTGAACTATTTACTTGAAATGCTGAGCTTCCAACACATTGTACAGATCAAGTATCACAAGCAAGGAATGAAAGTAAATAAGAAATTAAAAAGAGCTTATATATTATTCAAGCAAAGCACTTAACCATGCATTTAACTTTTAACCTGAGAGTAGTCCCATTTAAGTCAATGAGATTACTTACATACTTAAAGTAAATCATGCGATTAAATGGTCCTCTGGATCAGGATTTTAAAAATCTGAGTGCCTATTATTTAAAAATGGATACAGTACAACAGGGGAAAGGAAAGAGAAAAATCTGTTTTCCATCCTCTGTTTCAAGTGTGCTGACAAAGGCATGATAAGATCTAGCACCGGGAAGTTAGAGTTGGAAAAATCCAGCCTTGAAATAAGACATTTCCTCATAACTGTGAGGAAAATATTGAGACAGCTTATGAGAAGGAAGTGGATTTACCCTCACACTGAGTTCTTATAATGACATTAAATATACTAAAAGAAAAAGGGGATTAATCCTGGTTCTGGGAGTAAGCTCAGTGGCTTCCTAGAGGAGAGACCTCTCCACCAGTTTATTGCAGTATACTGGTCCATGTCCAACCTCCACTTCAAGAGATTCCTAAACCAGATGATTTTATATTACCCAGCTTTCTGTTTTCTTGTAAGCATCTGCTACTTTTGGAAGTAGTACTGTGCTAGACATATTTTTGATTTAAACTTGTACAACCATATTTCTTTTTGATACTGTATTACATGTACACACACATCATGAAAGGATTAGGCTGACTGGTATTTGCAGTCTTTCCTGGCCGTGAAGTATGTCAGTCTGACTTCTTCTGCTTACCACCTTTGTTCATGAGTTTGATGGGAAACAGCATTCACTACATTTTCTTCAGCAGTCCAGCAATGCTCAGCTTCTTCCAGGATTTGGGAAGGAAGCAGGCACCGTGCTGGCCAGTCGGCTGCATCTCAGTGGCTGGCAATGGAGCTGGAGCCACCTGGGAAAATCTTGGCCAAGCAGGTCCCAGCAGCCAGCGTGGCACACCGTGAGGAAGGGACCTCTGTTTCTCGACTCCATGGCACGCTCTTTCCAATCTCCTAAGGAAAAAAAAAAAGTTATTTCAGTACTGGCATATTTGGATAAAGCTTGATTATCCTGTGATTAACTAGAGATCCGACCAGATGATCTCCTTTAGTTTTTTCTGGCTCCAAACACTATAAACTCTTATCCTGGGCTAGGGCCCATCAAAGTCCATCTGAGTCCCTGGAAATACTCCTATTGACTTCACTCTGCATGAACAAGACTTCAGCTCAATCTACAGCCTCTGTTCAAGTCAATGGGAGTCCCAAAAGAATACAGCTCAGCTTGCAGTAAATACGTGTACCTAAAAGACCACAAGCAGAGCTATTCAGAAAGGACTAGTAATACCATCTTCACAGAAATTAAATATGTGAATGCTCAATTAGCTAAAGATATCTTCAGGAGATATTCTCAGCTTTATGCATGAAAGGTCTGTTGAAGTTAAAAGCTTTTAAAGTAACTTATAGGAGAGGAGTGTAGCACAGGCTATAGTGCCCTGCAGGATTCAGCCATTGGAGAAAAGCTATTTCACCACAGTTTGTCTATTTCCCAAAACAAAACTGAGATCAGCCCACATAATTTACATGAGTATTGGCTGGGGTTTCAATGAGAAAAGACTCATGCTCTGGGCCAGAAGCACAGCTGGTATAACCTGAAGGATCTAGTCCATAGCAGTAATATTTTTCTGCAGCCTTAAGCCAGATCTCCTGCAAATTCCAGTATGACAGCTCTTAGCTTTAGGCTCAAGACATAACAGAGTGCTGGGAGCAATTAACTGTGCACTTTTTCCCCAAAATATCCCAGTTTAAGACGTCTATGTCTTTCATGGCAGAGAGATGATCCTAGTTTAAATGTTAGGCTTTTTGCTAAATACTAAGCTGTGATTATTCTGTTCTTTTTTATGCAATGATATAGAATCAGAGAGAAATAGATGCATATTTGCATATAAAGTAAGTCTTCATTGTCATAGGAGAGATGTTTATATAGTATTTCTGTCTGCCATTTAAATAGCCCTATTTAAATAATAAGGTATTTAGGAATTCTGGTTGAGGAATGAGGAACATTTCACTTTTTACAAGTTGCAATAACACAAACATCTTCAAGCTTTGCAACATTATTGTCTTCATGCATAGTCACAAGACGGGAGATTTACATTTGATGATTTTCTGTCTTTGTGGGTAGATGTGTCTTCTGCACTTTCCATCCTTGGAATATAAAAGCTCAGGACTTAATGAGGCAACTTGAGATACAACTTTTCTCTACTTGGCAATTCAAAATTCCCACAGATGAGACCAAGAATTTTAAAGGGTATAAGGATTAGGTTTTCCCAATGCAGGTATATTAAATTAGGGAGGTAGCTGGTTAGCCAGGGGTGATAACAAAGGCCCTGATTTTCAGATGTGCTGCCTACCTCACATTTCTTTTCCAGAGTCTGTCTCCTTGGCTGTATCTATTCTGCCACACCAAAATTTGGAGTTTAAGTTGCTGAACTGTGTCCCAAAGCACTGGTTTCTACACAGTCTGAAGGAAAGGGCCGGTTCCTCCCTTGTACCTGGGATTTTCTAGTTGTCAGCCTATTAGCTTGCTTGGGACATCAGCTAGAGCTTGACAATTCATGTAGGCAGTGTGGATGATCCAATATTCAGGTTCAAGCACAAGTCTAACCCCAGAGTTAACAAGTACTGATGTACCGAGGATCGTCTTCTGGAGCTGCCTGCTCTCGCCCTAGCAGGTGTTGAAGGTGCATCACCTCAAATCACTTGAAGGGTTGGGGCCCCATGTAGAGCACAAATGAGAGCCCAAGGTCTGCCTCACCCTCGTGCACTGGTGAGCTGAAGAGACCACATTGATGGCCATCAGATGTGCTTGAGTGAGAAAGCAGTATAAAGCATGAAGCACTGAGTATGTACATGTGAGTGTAAAATGTGGTAGCTGGTCAGATAGCAGGGCTGTGTGTGTTTGAGAGAGATGATTAACCTGGAAAATTTATTTGTGACTAAGATAATAACCTGTTTTCATAAGACAGGGTTTTTTTTTCCCTGCTTGTTTGTGAGTTGTGCTTTGTTTGCATTTGTTTCCAATTATATTATTTGTAATTGTTGCATTTTCCTGAAAAATTATAACTTCGTCACATATAATTGGAAACCACATTTCATCTATGTCAGAAGCACGCACCCGAGACCATTAGAAGTGATGTGTTGGCTTTTTAATAAGAAATTAGCTTCCACAGGAAATTATCTTGTAAAAAAAAGTCCAGCAAAGGCTACTTTTGTTATATGATATATTTTAGAAAAGTCTTAGCGGTCTCCAAACTGCAAAAACTATGCCTGCCATTTCAAAACACGCTGGGAAAAGGCAACTGAAACTCCATCTAATCTGTGAATCCATGAATCCCACTTTTAATTGTGAAATGATAGGCATAGTTTCATGCATTTGGGGGAATGTAAAATATTACCATTTTGTTTCTTCCCTTTATCCTGGTTCCTGCTTCCTCCATCTCTCCTTTCCCCTTCACTCCTCAAATCAACATTTGGGATGGGACAGCTATTTATCAGGAATACACAAAAATGCTATCACACAGAGTTTTATCAAAATACATATTGATTAGAGGCTGGGGGAACAGGCTTTTTCAAGAAAAGGCTTAAAAGGAGAAATTGAGCATTTAATACAGGAGTGTGGAGAGTAATGCTGGACCACCACCATAGGGCTAGCAGCTAAGAGGGGGAGCATAAAGGTGTGGGGTAGCACAAAAAGATCAAAGTAGCAAAAAATTAGCTTAACTATAAGGGGAAATAGCCTGGCATTTTTTTGACGGGAATAGAATTCAAAGGGAAAATTTGGTGTCTGGAGATAGAGACTGGACAAAGGACTGGAAATGCTTCCTGGGCAAGAACTCTGCACTGACAGGGAGATGGATGTGTGTCTTTCAGCTCAAGTACTGTGAGCAGAGACAGGGGATTAGTCATGAGCTACTAACTTCCACATGGTGATCCCAGGAGGCTGCAGTACTGACACTGCCTGTTATAAATCTTCTGTGAAGAAGCAAGGTACCCAAGAAAGATGTTTAGCACACAGACAAAGAGATGGGAGACCTGGCTTTCATGTATCTCAATACCACATCCTTCCTGGTTGTCTTATTTGCTCAAAGGATGAGTTTCCTCTGGAGACACTTAATTCCAGGGAGGCATATCATTTATGTAGATCAGCAAATCACAGCTATTTCTCCAACCAGATGTTAGAAAATGCATCCAGCAAGCTTCTCCCAGGAGCTGAGTCGCCTGTGGTCAGCTGCGCAGACAGCCCCTCCTCTGCCCTGCTCCCCATCCCACCAGACCTGGAAGCCAGTCCCCATGCTCCTCTATGCCACTCCACCAGACTAGTTGTTATTACAGGACAGATAAGCCTCAGTCTGACAGTTCAGAGCTGTGGTTGAAATAGAATTAGATTGTTATGGAGCTACGTGTCTTTTCAGATAGGTAAGCAATGTTTTAATTCCAGGCAAGGATACTTGGGCTAGATGTAAGCTATCATCAGAGCTGTCTTCTCTTCCAGTTTCTAGGTCCAGGCTGTGCTCGTGTTTCCAGACTGACATTAGATAATAGTGTGCATCAACCAACCACCTCCCCTGTCCACCAAACCCTGGCATACATGCACAACCTACACAGCCTACACAATCACTGGGGGGACTGGTACCTAGGATAAGTGCATAGACAGAAGCTGAAACACATACAGGGAAGCATGGCGTGATGAATCACATTATGATACTTGCCACAAAAACTTTCACTAATTGGGTGATGATCCCAAGGGAGATGAGGAACAGCTGTAGAAGCTCCACAGGAACTCATGTCAGTTTGAGCTTGAGAGCCATAGCTCTGAGGGCAACTGTTCTGCAGGCAACTGTTCTGCATTACCAAATCAAGGGGCTTCTGTCCTCTCCTGCCTCAGTGACATTCCTCCGTTAAGAGCTTAATTGTCTCCTTAGCTGTCACTGTTTGAGGGAGAAGGATATAGCAGAGAAAGGGTCTTAGGAAACCTAGTGGAAAACAAAGTATCTGGCCAGTACATTTAATTCAGTAGATAAAAGTGGTTTATATTCTTAAATGCCTTGTGTGCACCTCACCTGGACTCATATTTAGAGTTTAGGTTTCTTTACTTCAAGATCAAGTAACATTTAATTAACATTTGCTATACAGAGTTGCAACTTATAGTTTCCTATAGTAATGCAGATCCTTCCACTAAATGACATTTTTAAAAGTGAATATTACTCATTCTTTTACCTATTAAATGCATAAAACAATATTCTTTCTTGCCCCCTAACAAAGGAATTTGATGCTGGATCGCCTTCTCTTACTACGTGGGTTGGGTGTTTTCACTATATCTGAGGAAACAAACCACACAGGGGTCGCTTATTCTGCAAAGTATACTTTAAAATGTTTGTTTGGAACCTCTGACCTATTCATTTCTTTTTGCCGCTATTATAGAAAAATATGGTTTCATAGTTGATAAACATCAGTGAGAAGCTTTCTATTCTTGTTTAAACAAAAATAAACTTGAAGACCTTGTCAAAACAAGTAGGTTAAGCTTCACTAATCAGCTGAGCTCATTCTATTAATAGCTAAGGTGGCATCATTATTCCATTAAGCATTATTCCATAGACAGCTTTGTACCTGTCTGCGTCAGGTACATATATCCATACAGAAGAGGTTAAACCAGATGAACCTTTCCAAAATTAAAATAGAGTAATTGGCATTTATTCTATGTTTCTTCAGTCTGGGAAGGAGCATTCTGGCTGGCTGAACAAAACAGGAGACGTGAAATTGAAGCTTTTTCAGAAAGCATTGTTATTTTGTATTCTGCAGGAGGACAGTTGCTTTGTTATGGCTTGGCTAGGTGGAATCTGAAGTGGTGTTGTCATTCGTATGGAATATGATCTTATCTGTAGTCAAACTATGTGTATTGTTCATCCTATATAAAGTACTTCTCAGGCAAGTGGTCTCGGGACATTAAATGCAACCTCTTACAGTTAAGATAATCAGGAAATAAAGATGCATTTTTGATTTTTTTGTCAGTCTCATGGTAGAAAGATATAAAATTGAAAGAGAAGTAAAATCAGGTTTTATATTTTCAGATTAAGTAAATGCAAATTTATCAGCAACATCCAAACCATGGCTGATTACCTGGGAGCTCACATTCTGTAGCTATTCACCATTTCCTTCATCCCTAACATGAATCGCTTACCCAGCAGTGCCTTATGTAAAGAAGTTAAGTCAGCCCAAGGGCATCCATTGACAGCATTTGAGTTTAGTTTTCTTTTTTGTGACAGAGTTCTCTCCGTCTCTAAGTGATAAGTGTTGTCTATAGCTCCAAGAGGGAGTTGAAGTTTAGATATTTCTGTGCATAGTTTCTCTAAGCGATCACCAGCAATACTGAAAAACCTGGGCACTTACTCATGAAAAATCTTCCCCAGCAGCAGTTTCTCCCTCTCATCTCTGCTAGGAAAGTGTTTCCATCTCTGAATCTTTAGCCCAACAAACAAAAATGCAAGAAAATCTTTACCTAAGAGAAAAGATTTGAGGCCGATGTTAAGGCATTGCTTTTAGCCACCAGCTGAGGCAACAAACTGCAACTGAGAGCTGCTATCTATATACTGGTAAACCATACAGATAAGCAACTAGGACAAGCATCCCAAGGTCTCAAGTATCTGTGGTTTAGGTAAGAGCTGTATAAGCTACCCAGAGTGTGGGGGCATAAGAGAAAAGCCTGTGGTTTAGCCTGTGTGGTTCTGAAATATTAATGCTGTCATTTAAACATTTTCTCATGTAAGTAAAATGGAAGCATCAAATGGATAAATGATCCCCATGCCTCTATCAGCTGTCATAATGTTGTTGAGCTGTAGGGCACTCAGGTCGCACTGTTTCAATAAAAACATTTAATACTTTTTGCTACAGTCCTTTGTTGCCATTTCATGGCATCTATGCTTTCCCTTTAAGAGCATAATCATTTATTGCAATGGCTTCTTTCAGATGTAAATTTCCATGAATTCAGACCTTGAAGAGATCAGATCCATCTCATAATTTATGGCAATATTAATGAGAAAAAACAGACTACAATTCCCCATCTGTCTGAAACATTTCTGTTAAAAGAGCAGCATGTGTAAAGGCAGAGTGGATTTATAAGAGAGATGCTATCACATAAGTAAGTTGTAGGGGCTCCCTACTTCTGTTACAGGTCATTGTGTTAGCAAAGGATTTAGCACCACTGAAACCACATCGAACCTCTCCTCTTGCTACACATGACAAGTATTGTAGGGTCTAAGTCAGGCTTCAGTTCTCATATATGCAAAAAGATTTAGGATTTTTTGGTCATTGAAGAAGTGTACACACTCACATGTAATTCAGAAGGGAACAGCTACCAAAGAAATCATAATTAAAAGTCACTCTGTGACACATAGCAGCATGAGAAAACAGTAGTTTTGTCGGATTGTATCCAAACCCCACTTCCAGTTTTCTTGAAGAACAAAGTGTTTTTAGAAATGAAGTATCTGCACTTCTTTTTGCAACATGTTCAGAGGTATGACCTTGTTCAGATTAAGTACTCTCAGGTGTTTTCAGTGTTCAGGCATAAATATTTAAGTTTTTTCAAGTTTCATGCTTTTATACCCACAATTATTGATAGCTACTGTCTTTGTTCACTCCTTCCTTTAAATTTGATATGGGGAAGTTCTCTTTCCATTCCCTTCAGCTAGAGGAAGAGCTTCCTTCCTGTTCTAGCTTCAGAGCTAATAGATGATATTGCTTTTTTGTTCAGAGAAATTAGTTTAAAGACATTTTGACAGAAACTTCTTCAACAAAATGCTTTTACTTCTGCCCAAAGGCCATGAGCAACTGATATGAGCTTATCTTCAACACCTGGAGAATCTTCACACGTATAACCCCATCAGAAGGATGCTTTTCCGAAATCCGGTAAACATAAATTAAGACTGTAACAGTCATATAACGTTCTCACTTACCCTTCATGCATCTTGACTTGTAACTGTTGCCAGAGCAGAGAGCAGTTTAGAGGATAAAACCATATATCAACACTGGTCAATATTAAAGACAAATGTATATCAACAGTCCTCCAAGTAGGAGCAGATAAGCAGTTGCATTCACTTTCTTATACACGCTTAGTGCAGTTGCTTTTTGCACAAAAAGAAAAAAAAAACTACCATGTAAACTTAACTTAAGTTTGTAATGTTTGCTTGCAATTAAGTAGCATTTGCTGCTAAGCATAACCCTCAGTGTTTCGACTTCCTGAGAAAACAGAAAAGGGATTTTTCATGTCATGGAGAAAACAGAAAAAATTATGTTTGTCAACAACTCACAACATTTATCCATATCATGTGAAAATTCCATTTAAATGTGAATATTTGCCAGAAATACGAAGTTATATCCTTAGCACATAATTTTTCTATTTCGTACTTTTCAACTAGGTCCTCTAAGGTCTTGCTCTTCCATTTCTTATTCATTGTGTTCCAAGTAGCGGAGAAACTGATGGCAAAATGAAAGAGGTTTACTGACAGACAGCTCCCGTTTTGCTATTATACAAAACCCCTCTTTGCATATGCAACTGGAGGCAATTGTATTAGGAATCCAGTTATGTGGCTGTGTTTGCTAATGCAGATTTTGCACGATATCCTCATAGCCTTCCCAATGAAAAGTTTTTCTCAAATGTTCTCTTGCAGTTTCACTGCCAGGGTGATTCACTCCTTCACCGAGAGCTGCAGCTAATCCCTCCAAAACAAAGGAAGCTGCGCAAAGACCACACTGTCCAGGGAGGAAGACTTTGCTGGAGAAAACCTGGGGCTGAGAGAAGTGGTCATGAGATCTCCTACCCTTTATAGTCCTTATAAAATGCTTTGAGTCAAGGTGGCAGCATGGTATGGAATGGCATTGGGCTGCAATAGCAATATTACCCACTGGGTGAGAGACCTTGCTATGCTCCTACCCATAAAGGAGCAGTGTGTCTTCACAAGGAATGAGAATTTTTGACCAAATGCTCTTCTGATTTCTTTCACTGAACAGGATGTTTTCTTCACCATCCTGCCCCTAAATGCTTCTGTGTTGATGCTAGCACACTGCAATGGCTGCATGTTGCTGATATGATCACAGTAAGGTAGGTGTTGTCTGTTCCACTAAAGCACTTGGGTATAAATTGTATTTTGTTGCGTTTCCTTTTTGTTTAATCCTACACAAGCAAAACACCAAGCACAACAAATATGAATAAGGACTAGAGGAATTTAGCCTGGCAGTAGGTACCAATTAAAAGTAAATGCCTCTTCCTGTCTGATAACATACCAAGTTTAAACTGTAGAAGAACAGAGGCATTTACTGTATTGTCTAGTTCCTTGTTAGCTCTTCAGGTAACCCAGAGTATTTGCAGAGCCCCAGCCTCCTCTGCTTTGCCTGGCATATTGACCATAATACAGCAATAACCACTGTATAGAATCAGCATCAGAATCACAGAATCAGAATCACCATGGTTGGAAGAGACCTCCGAGATCATCAAGTCCAACCACAAAAAAAAACAAAAACAAAAACAAAAAAACACTCACCACAAAAAACACAACACCCCACCACATCACACCCACCCACAAACCAATACTCTCGGGCACTAGACCACGCCCTGAAGAGCCATGTCTACCCGTTTCTTAAATACCTCCAGGGATGGTGACTCCACCACCTCCCTAGGCAGGCTGTTCCAGTGTGCTGAACTTGTATTTAATTTTAGCTTCTTCCAAGTTAGTCAGGACAGGAAAACTTACACTACCTAACATGCCAGAAATAAAGGCATTTCTGCTCATTGTCACATTTCCCATAACTGCAAGTTTAAGGCCACCTTCTTCACTGCTTTCTTCATCACATTTTCTAAATGTCCTTTCTTTCTATCCATTTGGATCATGGAGGTAATACATTTTGGCTGAAAACTTTTGAGCTGTTTTTCCAAAAAGCAAGGTCTCCTTTTCCATTTTTTTTCAGTGTATATCTCTTTAACTAGAGCAACATTGCAGGGAAGTCATAAGGGAGTTTAATCCTCTGTAACCACTTGTACAAAAGGAAGCATTTAGAAACAGAAAGTACCTATTCTCCAGGCTCAGGCTTGGATTTCAATATATTGAGCAAAGAACATTATCAGTCCACTGTCTGGGGAAATCTCCCGCTGGTGATTTCCGTGGAAATCATCTGAAACCACAGGGTTGCACAAAAATAGCCCTGCTGTAAATGGGCTGATGTTTGCAGAGGGGTGGGTCACTTGCTGACCGATTACCCACTCTTAGGGGAAACAGCTCTCCTGCCCACTAAAGGATCCTTGAAAAATCAGGGGTGCTCAGTTCAGTCCTTGGATGGGATGGGTGGTATTTTCCACCGAGGAAAACAAAGGCAGTCCCACGCACAAGCTGTGGGGAGAAAGACTGGCTTGCAGAGTACATCCCGTAGGAGCACCTGATCCCAGGCAGTAGCCTCCCAAAGAAACCTGAGATGCTGCTCTTTAGTTTGGTCACAAACTAAATGGTGTTATTTCTGGATAACTTCACTTCCTTTTTCTTTCAGTCACTTTCTGAGAATTTTGTGGGATTTTGCTAGTTCCTTGTTATCCACTGAACATGTCAAAACTGCTTGGTATCTGTTAGTATCTATCTTTTTGTTCTGTACATGAGGACAGAAGCAAGCAAGATGGCTTTGCTGCTGTCCCAAGTGGTCCTTGCAAAAACAGGCCCTATGATGTCAGAAGAAACATTAAATCTCTGGCAGAACAAAAGAGAATGGAAGTCACTTACAAAAAATGTTAAAGCGGTGTTATTTTCCCAACACACACACTCAACAGTATTGTAGAAAATTCCTTAAGCAACAGAAATGGAAAGAGAAACAAAGTTTAACATTTCAGTGTCTTACTCAGCAAAGTTTTCTGAGGAAAACAGATCAGCTGAAATAGTACACTTTGTTAGTTTTTCCATATTCTTTATTCAAATAAAGATATGTGAGCTACATATGTTCCTGTTTAATTTGACGATTTTCTTCTAAATGCCTTTGATGTACATTAACTTGATATTTTTATTTATTAGTTACTGAAAGGAGTGACACACGGGGATAATGTTGAACGTGGTGTATGTCAGTGCAGTATTTAGTTTGTAGAGATTTAATCAGAAAAGCAAGATTTGTAGAGGGAGGAAATATCTTTCATTAACCTAGCTGCTGTGGTTGGGAAAAAAGGACACAAATCTAAAAGCTTTGCCCATTTTTCCAAATAAGTCATTCAGTCTAATAGAAAATAGTACCTTTCTTGTAACCTTAAGCACAAAAGCTACAGCAACAACAGTAAGACGATAGAAAAGATTAATCATTCGTGCAGACATGGCCATGAAGCTGTATCTTCCCCTCTGCCCAGATAATGAAATATGGTTATTGCACTCACAGCTAATGATTTCACTAGAAAAGGGGAGGCTGTAGCTGATGCATTTCATGAGGCAAATGAGCTCAGGCAGATAAGAGTAGCCTGTCTCAGGCCCGTGTAGCAGGCGGGAGGACGGTGCATGCAGGACAGCTGCAGTGTGGCACAGCACATACAACCAGGAGCAAACTCTCCATTTCAAACCCTGAGTGCTCACAACAAACCAAAAATAAAGCCCAGCTCTGTGATCCTTGTTTAAGTATTGCTCAGGCTGATGAAAAGATGCAGGATTGAGCTTGAGTGACAAGTTTAGCCTCCTCTTAGGGCAAAGGTTTGAAATTCCTTTACCTAATGGGTAATTGTATCATGCCACCCCTGCTGAGTTGCTAATAGCAAATGAGAGACATTTTGGGACAGAAGGAAACTAGGAGTCCTTTCTAATTAAGTGTGCCCCTCTCTGGGTTTCTAGATAAATTCCACAATATTTTTTAGCCCATACTTGCATACCACACCTTTTTCTTCCTTCGCTGTTTTTCCTGCATGCTCTATCCACTGCTCTGCAGGCAGAGAATTCCAATTGAATTCCTTTTGTGTCTGGTCACTCCATAGATTAAATCAGGGCCTCTTGGTTTATTATTAGGAATGCAATCATCTCTGCTATTGACATATCTTTGGGCTCTTCCTATTCCTATTTCCAACTTTAAGGTTCCTTCAAGGCTTTTATTTTATAAAGTCAAAAGCCCTATTTCTTTAATCTTCTTAAACTACAGTCTGTGAATTTATGCATCATTTAGTTTATCTCCAGTGCATTTTTCTATGCCAGGAAATACACAGAATGTCATGAAATGTGCTCAGTTTGGTTCTCGATGTTTCACCACTTCTCTCAGACTTCAGCTGGATGTGTGCAAGGCTGCACTGAGCCCAGGAGCCCTGCAATGGCTAAGGTGCTCTGCAAGGGCTGGCAGTGGCTTACCACAGACTTGCACCCCATACCATCTATTCTTCTTGGTGAATTGTCCCATTTCTTCTTTGTGTCCTCAACAACATGTGGTTCTTCCCCATAACTTCAGTTCTTCTCATGTCCCCCATTCTTCCTACCTTCACAATATGGATAATCCCCTCCAGTGTCCTTCAGTGCCCCTAAATCTTCTGAACAGCACAAGCTGTGGCTGCCTGGGACATAGGTGCGTGCCAGCCAAATGGCTAGCATGCACATGGGGATGGGTCAAGTGGCCACTTCCAGACTGAACAAAGGCTGAGCTCTGTCTGCATTCCTTGAGGAACAGATGCTCCTTCGGCTCTTGTTTCTCTACATGGACAAATGGTTCAATCAAACATTTGGGAACCAAACAACTTTGAGCCCTGTGCCCTCCTGCCAAATGTAATCGAAACTGCAAAGTGAATTGCATTGCAAAGTTCTTAAGAAAAGAGTGAGAGAAGACACACCAATGGTCGTACAAATAGGCTGCAAATATCATTTTCTTCTGAAAGAAGGCTAAAAATCTAATAGCCTGGGTGGAGAATGACACCAGGAAAGCTGGATCTGGCTTCCTAATTCTGAGACTCAGCCTGTGCCTTGCCATAAATAACGTTGCTGACAGGCAGTTTTAAATTGTGCAACAAATGGACCAGGGCAGGGCTACCCGATGGAGCAGAGCAAAACACATCCCCTCCTTTTTCCTGCTTTTCTGCTCCTTGCTGCCAGATGTCTCCTCCTCCCCTTTCCCTTTACACAACCAAGTGTAAAGAAGAGTATCTGCACTCCTATCCTGAAGGATAGGAATCTTCTTCAGTCTTCTCCTATCCTGAAGGAAAAATATGTTCTGATGGTCATTGTACCCCCAGGTCCCCTCATGAAAAATATAGCCAACTTGTAGGAGTGGATCTCAGGCAGGCTGCAGCAGCGCTGGTGCCTTCTTGTCTACAGCCAGCTCTGGTGCTGGTCTGGGTCTGGTTCTTGTGTGTGGTCTCGTTCTGGTGCACGTAAAACTTCATGTGCTTGAGGTGGCGTAAATCCCTGTAGTAGACAATGGCTACTTGAAAATTTTTAAAGGATAGATACTAAAGTAGTGAAGGCACAAACTGAATAAATGGGGAAGAGAAAGTATGCTTGTGAAGCAAATTTCACGGTGTATGGGCCCTTTGCAACAATTTTAACAGAAACTGGCAATTTTCTGGTGTCTTTGTTATATTTCATCTTCCTGGCACCTCCTCCATGATGTGAAATAGAGCTGGTTTGGCACTGGAATTTTGTCACTCTTCAGATATTCTAATTATCTGCCCTAACAGGAGCCTGGTTTCCTAGTTCACTGTTTCTTTTTCCTCTCTTGAGACTATTTCTGGCATCTGTTTCCACATCATTATGTGCACACTGAGTGCAAAAATGTCTTTAATGTTTTAGCAAGATTCTACCTAGCTTATCAAGTAAATACAAATTTGTAAATCTGTCTTTTTCACTGACCCTTTGTCCACTTAGGATGAGCTTGAAAAGGTTCTTGTAACATGTATGAAAAAACTTCTGATTTCCTCTCCCTTTTTTACCTCCTTATCTGACACACCTGATGTGAAGTCCTCACTGACAGTAACGGGTGTAGGGATGGAGGGAATGTGGCACCTCAGAGAATTCATCTCTAAGAGGCAAACCAGAAATACTGAAGAGAACTTGAAGTCAGCTTTTAAGTCTCAGGCAAATTTTGAAAGGAGCGTGTTAAACTCATTGGGATATCGTGAAGAGGCTTCAGGGATTTCAAGGACTATTTTTAATGAAGCTGAAAAAGAGTGGCAGCTCCCAGAATATTGCTTATATTTGCAACATCTCATGCAATGGATACAGACTCCTTATTCTGCAGAGAAAATGAAAGAATGGCAGCATGAGTAGATAGACAGCATACTAGTTAAGTCATTTAAAACATCTTCCTTCTTTGATGACCTTACCCTTCAAACTTTGCATCCCTGTAAGAAGATTATCTACAGCCCATGTGGACCTGCAGAGCCCCCCCCCCCCGAGATGTTTCATACTCACACCTCTAGTTGTTTTGTGCAAATATATGGTGCCAAGCAGAGGCACTGAGGCCTCTGCAAGGCTGCCACAAAAAAGAGATTCCAGGGACGGTCCCAAAGAGGAGGCAGGAGGAGCAGGGCTGGTGTGGTGAGCAGGGGGATAGCAGAGCAGCTGCTCCTGTGAAGCCAGAGGCGGGTAGGGGGTCTCGCTAGGGTTCCTTGGGAGGGCTACCCCTGCCAAAACCGCCTCCTCAGAGGCTGTAGCAGAAGCAGCAGTGAGTCTGTTTGTGCAGAGCTATGGCCCAGGCAAAGGAGGTACCGAGATCACCATCATTTTGCCGTGCAGATGCTCTCCGCTTTGCTGCCTGCTGCTTTCCCTGGTACAGGCAAAGAGCCACTCCACGTCTGCTTTGCCCTCGCTCTGTTGGGTTACCTTAAACCAAAATCCAGCCCTTCAATGTGTGTATAAAGGATGTCCAAACATCCATTTTTGAACTCCCAAGTGGGGGTTGTAGTTTCTTTGCTGTCCCTGCCCTGCTTTAAAATTATGTGCTAAGCTACAGTGCACCCACGGAGAGAAACATGCCAACTTAGTAAAGAAGATAATTAAGATTTTATTAAAAACATACATCAGGAAGAATGTCCACTTAAAAACTGCCTTCCCAAATGTAAGTACTGGCTCTACCTTTTGCTCTCAGCTCAGGAACAAGTGAACCACGCAGCAAGGATTTACAAGGAACACTTATTAAAAACCAGCAGTTTCAAAGAAGAATCCAAACTGCAGCATGCAGAAATACTAAAGGTGTCATGAAGCAGATCAGAGTTGCAAAGATACTAACTGCCTTTTCTGTTTGGAAATTTCACTCCTGGCAGCAGCTACTATCTGATTCCCTGTTCTGCTCTGCCCAAGAGGTGTGTATGTGATATGTGCCACATATGTCAAAGAAAAAGGAAAAAAAAAAAGGAAAATACTTTGATCTTAATGGAAAAATGTCTATCTCACAAGGTTTAAAATGGAGAAATTGCTATCTGCTTTTTACTCACAAAACATAAACCCTTGAAAATGTAGAAACACGCAAAATCACCACCCAAAAAATCTTTAAAGAACAAATTAGTTAGTTCTGTGGCATCTCACCAGGCTGTGGAATTTATGAAAACCACATTCCTTGGATTCTAAAACACTGGCCATCCCGCTGCTCTTTCAAATAATGTTGATTTTGCTGACTAGTCTCTCTGAGAGCCAGCACAGTTGTCTAATTGTAAGTAAATAATCTCAGAACAAATCCATGTTTGACATACTGTCATCCTAACATTTACTGTTTTGCAAAAGGGATTTACTTCAAGGATATTGAAAAATTCCATTGCTGTTTAAGAGGAGTAGCAACTGTGACCCTCTATAAATTAAAATGCTTGACCCTGCTATGTGATATAGAAGATCTGAAGTATTTCACATGTTCAGATCAGTAAAGGCAGAAAACAAACCCTCCTTATGAAGGTGTGGTATTATGTTCACACAAACATCCGCAAGGGCTATGAAGGTTTACAAGGGTTAGTTATTTAAAGCTGAGACTCTTCAGCTCACGTGTAGCCCCAATAGCTTCTTTGGGAATGTATAAGGTTGACTACAAAGGTCTCCCCCTGTAGATCATATTGCCAGGAAAGGACATGTGGGCCACATTCAGAGCCACTAATACAGCGCTTAAGGAGGACATTGGTGCCACCGTGATGTCAAAGTTCAAGAGCTTCATGAGCCCTTTGGACCACCTACAACCCGAGGCTGCCAAATCCTGCGTATTCAAGGCAAGGGGTTATGAAACCTAGACTAAAAGCCTTGAGCAGACAGCCTGAGCATGGCCCACCACTGGTCTTCTGAGATCCTTGCAGGGCAGGCTGGGATCATACAGGGAGTAAAGGTCCCGCAGCCCCAGTGCTCCTGAATGTAATGCCATAGTAGTGGTGGCACCTAAGACAGAATCACAGAAGAGTTTGCTTAGCTGAGATGACACAACTCTCTTTCTATGTCAATATAAACCAGGACCTTGCAGTCTGTCATACTAGCAAGCTCTGAAGAGCTCATCATGCTCTTGAATGAGGACAACACAGTAGCCACATAGGCAGAGCAGTCTGCGTGGCCCATGGTGCCTGGGAGCTCTAACCTTGCAACCCTCTAAGCCTTGCAGAGGCAAGATCCAGAGCCTTGCAGAGGATTTACTGACATCCAGGATCAGGCAGATGGTGTGGTGTATCTGAATTGCAGGCTCACCACAAGAGATCTAAATCTGTACACACATATTGAATATTGTGGCCAATAATAGGAATGGTGCTGGACTGGGGAATGAAGGTACCTGAATTCCCACCTCTCACTTTTCAAATGAATGTAAGAAGCTGCATCACCAGCATGAAGATACAGATCCATACCTCCCTTTGGGAAGCTGATGTTTATGATGTCATCATCGAAGTTGCTCCTTCCTTTTCCATGGGCACTGCTTACTGTAGCTCTTGTAGCCATGGAAAGAATGTATCCTGCACAGCCACTGCACTATCACCATCACTGTAAAACCTGCTTGAAAAGGGGTGCAGAGCACATACAATTTCCAGTGGTGCAAAGTGCAAACCCGTGAGCAGAGTTGTCCCAGCTCCGTTAAATCAGTGCCTTTCATTTAGGCACAGAGCAAATTCTGAGCATGATGTAAAATTCCCAAAGTTGTGTGCTTTGCCTTGTTAGATGTAGGTTGATGTTTGGGGTTTTTTAAGAAAAAAGCTTGCCAGGTTTTCTCAGCTGCAGTCCCAGTGCTGAATCTGATGTGCCTCATAGGATTAAGTGTAAGAAGGCAAAAAGATGGCAGAACTTTGCTACTGACAGCAGACCAAGAACAATTTAGGATATAAGTTTTCATATCTCATGTTTACATGGCTGAATACTTTTTTTCTTTTTACTGTGCATTCACTGTACGTAGAGGGGAGAGATTTTGCCTGGGACATAATTTTAGTTCTAACCTCTTTAATATTCCCATTGTAAAGAAGTGGCAAAAATGGCTTATTGTGAACAAATTGGATAGAAATATTCATAAGAAATAACAATGTTCTGTCTAATGAAAGTATTTAAATTAGCTATCCAGATGTCTAATCAGTCTGCTAATAACAAATTTGCATTTGTCTGAAAACTCAAACTATTGGAGTACAGTCAGTGTGATGGAGGTGTATGAAGTTTTGTTTAAATTCTTGGCTCCTACAGGGAAAAACTGTCTCTTTGGATCTGTGTACATCTGTTTCTATCTGAAACTGAAATCCAAAGAAACAGGAGCTGGAACAGTTTTTGGTGTTGAATCAAATAGTACTTGAAAAATTAGGTCAATTCTCACTGGATCAGTACCAATTTCACTATTTCCAGTCAGAAAAAGTTATGATGCATGTTGTTAAAATGTTCTTGAATGGGACTGCATAAAAAGCCGCCAGTGTCAAGCCTGTTCTCTTGGACTTTTGCGCTACCCATGGAGAGATCACTCATAAATGCTGCTAACAAATTTGCCCTTTGCGACCTCGTGCTGTGAAGTTACCACAAGAATTAAAAGAGTCCCTATATCAAATAACAAAGCCCCTTTTTTGACAGTGGAATGTGTAATGTTTGTAGATTTTCCTCTCCAGCAAGCTGTCAACATTTACAAAGGAAAACAGGAAGACGTCTAGTGGGGAGATCACAAGGTAGGGAGTCAGGAGGTCTAGGCTTATTCCTGGCCCTGTCACCATCACAGTACGTGATGCACAGCTCCTCTGTGCTTCATTTTCATCATCTGCCACCCAACAGTGCTGTCCTTATGGACTTTGTCTGGGCTGTGCTCCGGGCACTAGGGGCCATTGGGAAAGCGGCGATAGCAGGAGATGTTCACAGTCATCCAGAGTTACCGAGCATCTCTAGCAGCGTGAATTTTCAGAAAACATTGACTGCCTCTGAAAAAAAACGGCCCTTTTTTTTTGCCTCCCTGAAAAGTTCAGCTGCTTTGCAGGGAATATGAACCACTTTCCCATGAATGTGTGTATTGGCCACGAAGGTGCCATTATAATAGTTGTCATTTAATCCAATGTTTGTCTTAAGCAATAAATTTTCAGCAACAATCCAGTAATATTTCCATGGGATCCCAAATGGCTGCTTTTTTTTTTTTCTTTTCTTTTTTGAGGCTGAATTAACAGTTACGTAATATAAGGAGGCTTTTTTGCTTGTGCTTCATAAATGATTTTTTGTTAGGCACAGTGGAAAAAGAACACCATATAACAATTCAAAATGAAGCCATCTGGCTTTGTGTCCATCTAACAATGTTAACAAATACCCCACATCTAAAAGAATTATGAAGCACTATTTCTGTGGTGTGTTCATTTACTTTACTTTGAAGGAACGTAGCACATACATACATATTTTAAGTGAAGCACGTATTGCTTCATTTTTTCCATGGCATTTCATTGCTTTTTTGCCTGTGTCTCCACGATCTTGCCCTCTGCAAGCGGTAAGCCTTAAAAAAATCAGAAAGGTGAACTAATTCTCCCAGCCATGACCTTACTGTGGGCTCCTGTCTTGCAGTCAGTCAGCAGAAGGCGGGTTACCCAGCCGTGACTGCAGGTAAACTACTTCACATGAAGGGAAAATGGAACCAGGATGCAGCCATGCTGTAAGTTCATGCCCTTAATTTACTTCAAAGTAACTTGTTGGCTTGTCCCATACCCTGATGGGTTTACGCTTGCAACATGCGAGCACATTGGTGGATGATGCAAGATAAATATGCTCCCATATGAAAAATGCCTCTCTGTTGGCATTTTGATATTGCTTGCGGGAAGAAAAAAGAAAAGAGCAGAAGGGATTTCAAGCTTAAATTCACGCTACTGGGAAAGTCTTACAATTAGTCTACGCCCACTGTTCCTCAATGTGTGGTCTCCAAGACATCAGAAGGGCGACTGTGAAACAATTGCAAAAAAATTAAAAAAATGCATATTCCCACAGATGCAAACGAGCAAGCAGGCAAAAGGGGAGAAAACAAAACTAATCAATGTGGTTTTGAAGCCTAGCCTTGGTATTTGGTTGTAGTGAAAACTATTTTGGCAACACTGTGCAAGGTGATCCTTGGACTTCTTCTTTTGCCTCCAGCCCATCAGGTACTTCAGTAAGAAGATGGATAAACACTAGCAAACACCTTTAGTGAAGACACAGTTTTCACCAATGAATGGAGTTTTGCGCTCACACAGTAAAAGGACTTCACAGAACAACTTCACAGAGTTTGTGGAGATAAATCTGTTGGTTTGAGAGTGCTTATTTTTATGCTCCTTTCTGCTAAGATGCCGGCCAGTAGAATCTCACAGAATGACTCTGGCCTTCCACCATGAGGAGGTAGGCCTCCTTTGATGAAATAGCTCTGCTATGAAAGGGAGATTGGCATCCAGTAGCTGCAACTCTACTTTGGTTTGGAGGGAATTACATCCCGCTTGGATACCTCCTGGTATATAATACAGCAAACTGCCCCTCGTGTGAGCACAAAGGAGAATGGCCAATGTCCAAGGGCTTGTGCTGCTGCAGGTCCCTCCACCCCTCCTCTCCCACCTCTGAAGGAAGCTGCAGGTGACAGATGGTAGGAAATGCAAAAGAGCTTCTACAGGGCAGCTGTCTCATTCTCTGCACCTCTTCAGGCCCAGGACTGACACAGCTGAGCAAGCAGAAGTCCATAGGACAGACAAAATTTAAGTCAAATAAACAGATAAATAAATAAAATATTTATATATTTCATTTATATATATTTAATTTATATATTTATATATACAAATCCTAATTTATATATAGCACACACTTACAGAAACACTTCTGAAACATCATTTGAGCCACTTGAAGGATGAGAACGGTTTGGCATATAAAACAGCAATCACAATTTGTTGTCCCTGTTTATAAAAAAAGAGAAAGATTCCAAGGAGCCTCTTGCCTTCAAAGAGGCAGAGGCCAGAAGCAGCCACCAGCAGCGGTGGAGCTCCTGTAGATGTGAATGGGCTGTGTACGAGGCTCTTGTTCTGGGGATCCCCATGTCTGCATGCACACACTCATGCTTAGCTGATGCAACTCTGCTGTTACTATCAATGGCTTTGCTTCTTCTTTTTCATAACCATCTGTGATTTTGACTGATTTATTCCAAAATTGCACAGCTAGCTCTGCCCAGCTATCTAATGTTAAAGATCTTAGCTGATTTTAGCTGGCTTTTCATTTTTCTTTTTTTTTCCTTACTGTAGCTTCATTAAATTCTGTCCTCCCTTCTGCTCCTGTGACTGACAGGAGCTCCTGCAGATGTTCTAGGCAGGGGAGAAGAGCCCAGAAATCCTGTATGGTGTCACCATATAAGCTAACGTGTCTGAGAGACCATTGAAATCTTCTGTGTCTCTGCCTGAGACTGTCTCTTTTCCTCAGCTGTGGTGACACAAGTGTTTTCTTTGCCATTAGCTCACCATGTAGGAATCGGTGGCTTAACATGCATAACAGCGCAGCAAAAGTTTAGAATACACTACAAAGCTTAATGACAAAAATATGTGTAGAATCAAATAAATCAAAATCTTACTTTTGGACTGGTTTTTGTGGGCGGAAGGTTGTTCTTGCATTTCATTTTAAAGCCTTCATTCATTCCTGCAATAGAAAGCTATCTGTTTTGTTTCTAATTTGGTCAACACAGTTCTTCACATGCAACAGCCTATAAAAGACAAAAATCGCACTAACCATTGGACAATAGATTTAAGATACTTCCTTACTGTCTTGTTCCTTTATCTGAGATCCTTTCTAAAAGTATGTGATGTTTACAATTTGACAGAAAGTGTCTTCTACTCATCTTAGAAGGTTTAGCACCAGGGAGCTCCATCAAATGGGTGTCTCTTAAACACACACCCGAGCAGTTAAGCTGAAAAACATGATTCTTTTTAGCATAAGCTCACAAAAATATGTCAAGGCCTCCCACTATGTTGTAATACAAAAAAATATATATAAACTTAGGAATTATTCAGTTTTGCAATCTTAACAAACTATCCATCATAAGATGGATCTTTTTAGTGAGAGGGAAAGTTGATCATAGTATCAGAACAAAGCTATTTTCAAAGTAAAATAAGTTCTGTATTTGTTCACAAGTAGCTCAGATTTGTATTGACCTTGAAAAAGCTGCAAAGAAAGAAAGCCTGTTGAATTTTGCATCAACATGTAGAGAACTGCATAGAAACACTAGGACTGGTATGAATGGAGCAGGAGTGGGAAGGTCAGAGTGGGCAACCACCTGAAGAAGCATCAGGGGAAGGTTCATGAGTACAGCAGCTGCTGATGGTACCTGGATTAGCAGCCCATGAAGACCCCAGCTGATCTGTGTGTGACTTCCCAGGACACCCAGACTGGGAGGCACAGAGGTGGGACAATCTGGAGTAACTAGCTCTCAGCTCCTAGATGGTAGGAAAGAGGTACATACAAAACGAGATCATTGTCACCAAACCAAGAAGAAATCAGGAGATCTGGGGAGGACTTCATAGCTGGCATCCCTTGTCCTGCTTGCCAGGGAATCCTCACATCCGGATGCCCTGAACGCATTGATTTAGGTATATACACCTCTGCTGGTGCTGGTCAGTGAAAAGGGTGTGAGTATGAATGAAATTTTTTTGGTTTTTCAAATAAAATCACCTTCTCCTCTATATAGCTTTGCCTTTATCTTGGCTAGATTGTTGCTAGTGTTGCAGCATTATTTCCTGCACGCATGTGGGAAATTCTGGCTTCCAAACAAGGGTGCGTGTTGTTATGAATCAGGAATGACTCTGCCGCCTGCTTGCAATGAGCTCAGGCAGGTTCCAGCACAATTTTCCTCTAATACAGATACAAAAAGGAGTTACGCATCCAACCCCATCATATGTTTGTTTAGCTGTATTGGATTTGCACGGCTTCCCTTTCTGCCAATAAAACACAAAAAAAAGGTAATCCTCTCAACACGCAGTGAAATCCTGACTCCGCTGAAACCAGTGGCAGATATCCCATTGACTTCAGAAGGGCCAAGATTTCAGTGACAACTTCTGGTCTCCCAAACTGTTGAAAGTGGAAGTTTAAAGCAAAGGATGTCTATGAAGATGCCGCCTTAGCAGGCTTTCTAGAGCTAGCACCATCAGAAAGAGCAAAAGTAGTGAAACGGCTCTAAAAAGAACATCTTCAAAGAGTAGTTAAAGTTCAAGCATCTATTTAATAGCTTTTAAAGAACTAAATAATACTGACTCAAGTATATAGGATCTTTTCCATTGACTTTAATGGCAGCTCAGTCCACCTCTCAGGAAACAAGCACCAATATCTACCTCCACATCTGCATATGTCCTTGAAATGTGTTCATTTTCTTCAAACACAGGCTTTAATAAATTGCCATCCTGTCTCAGAACAGGACCTAAAATACTGGCTGACTTTTCTGCCAAAATATTTTCCAATGCAATAGTGCTCTTTTCATCAAAATTGAAGCATTTAAAAATATTTTTTAAAAAAATAATTTAAAACATTTTAAAAAAACTTAATTCCTCCCCCAAAGGCTTTCAGCACAAATGCTCTTTCAAGAAAATAAAATTCATCATACATTATGAAACTTCATTTCAGCATTCTGAAATTATGTTCTTATTTGTCTTGTATTCATTTAAAAATAATTTCTATAACTTAATGGCATGTTATACACTACTGTGTAGTATAACACAGTAGTATATATTGTGTAGTATACAGTATACACTACTGTCATGTAGATGGCACATGACAACATAGCAGAATGTAATACCCACTAACATCATAGATGGACTATTTTATTCCCTTACTGGGTGGTACTATCTTTTAAAATCATTACTGTGTGCTGCTGTCTAAGGCTGAATGAAACCTCTTTCCTTGATGACAGCGTCTCCTGTTTTTCTCAAAGAACTGGTATGTCACTCCCGTCCAAGTATTTCCTGTTTGTATTGGAACTGGACATTCTGATAAACTGTTTCAACCCAACAGAAACTGGGGACAGTTACATTAAGAAAACAAAATGCTTTAATGGGTAGTAAATAGAAGCTGAACTTAACGACTTTTTAAAATAATAGCCTAAAGTATAGTCCCAGTGAAGTAATAAACTGATTTCAAAATACTAAAACCAATACAAAGTAATATCAAACTAAAAATGTAAAAGCACAAAATAAGAAAGACAGCAAGCATTTAAAAAATTTAAACCAAAATTTCAAACTCCAAAAGAAAATTTACCATTTTCTTAATTTCTGTACCATAGTTGTAGGGAAAATAGGTTTTGATTGTCATTTCTCTGTTGATTAAGAATAAAAAAAATTCAATGGCAAAATTTTCTGACCACATAAATTCCATGTTTTGATCAGGACTGATATTTACACAAACAAGCTAGAAGAAAACTTCTCTTTCCAAAATGCACCACATGGCTATAAAACAGCATGAGTCCAAGCAAGCATTTAATAAAAACTGTTTAAATTCAGACTGGTATTAATAAACCATGAAGGAATTCGGTCATTGTTCCAATATCAATTCATATATCATCACCGTGTACAGTGTAAGATGATATACAGATTTCTTAATAGCCAAAAATGCTGCCCATCAGCATAATCGGGAAACACAAGTCAAAGTAAAGCTGTGTAATTATATACAAACCATTTCAGTTCACTCTTGCCAAGAAAAACATTAACAAAACTATTGGCTGCATGACCAATTAATTCCTGCAGAAGACTTAGCGCATCGGGCCACGAACGAAGCTCTTCACCTGCGATCACCGAGCTCCCTGGCCCCGCACTGGTTGCACATCTGTCCAGGCTTGGGTGTAAATGACATCAGCCATCGGTTGCTGACAGTTTATAGGACAGTTAAAGATGTTCAGTTACCAGAAAACCCACAATCACAGATTAGCAGCAGCAGCAGCAGCAGAAGAGGGTAGCTCTGAAGTCATTCAGCTGATTCTGTATCCCCAGGGTCTACAACCAAGTGAATACGCCTGAATATGTCATTTGTGAGGCTGCTTTGCACGACCAGCATGAAGTTGGCATAAAACTAGCAAGAACAGAGACTTTAATGTATAATATAAAATGTTGCGAAGTGTTCCATTCAAAAGGGTTCACCTGGACACATACAGGTTACGAACTTTCAGCTTTCATCTTCATTCTTTGCAGTTATTGTTTGCAGTCTTGTTTTCACAAGGCGATTCAGAGTCACCTTTTGCTAAAAGCAAACCATTATGAGAACTGCCACCACCTTGAAAAAAGCTTCCACTGGTATAAAATGCTGCAGCCTACTTGGTTAGCAGAGCAGATCATACCTCAATGCTCTATTCTTCACATTTTGACCCCACCATATAAGAAATCCATTTCAAGATTTCTCGTCTGGTGATCATATGCCCACAAAGCTACGTCAGTGGATGAATTCATCTCCTGCATTTATCACCTCCTACAGCAGTTGTGTTTCTGGGGCAACTGTGACGCCCATCTATAAGAAGGGCCGGACGGAGGATCCCGGAAAACTATAGGCCTGTCAGCCTGACCTCGGTACCGGGAAAGATCATGGAGAGGATCATCCTGAGTGAGCTCTCAAGGC
>JAOQGH010000012.1:104619866-104664101 GCA_025769975.1 Gallinago jamesoni
GTGGTTGGACTCGATGATCTCAAAGGTCCCTTCCAACCACTAAGATTCTGTGATTCTGTGATTCTGTGATTCTGTAACTACCAAAGTCAGCAAAGAAGCTCCCAAGTGTAGAAAACGGAGTGCCCACAGAAGCAGTCTGCTTCGAGCTCAATGGAAGAAGCTGGAACGTGGTCATGCTGTGTTACACAGCAATGTGTTTTGTACCTGGTATCACTGCAGAGAGGATTTTCAAATTTCGTGGATTAAAGGTCGAATTGGGACTGGCATGCATTGTGAGAAGACATAAAATGGGTTACAGGCTCCATATTTTTCCAAATATCTTATGCAAAACTCATGTTTGTGACTTAGCTCCAACAGTTCCTCACAGGTAACTAGTGTGCTCACAAAATGCCTTGCCATCAGAGGAACCTGGGCTGTTACCGACTTCAGTAGGGCCAAGATGATATTAGTGCTCTGCCATCTTTCTAAATATATAACTCTCCTCACCTAAATGGATACTTCAAACACTATAACAAGATCATTTATTTTGAATACATAGAAAAGCGGGGCATTACTGTAATTATTTCCTTTTTTTTAAAGCGTGGAGCTACAATGTTAAGGAAGTGGGCACATGGCAAGCCCAGACAAGCACCCAGCTGTACAGCTAAAAAGATGGGCATTAGGGTCCCATTGCTGCTTGGGACATTTGTCAAGTACCATTCTCCTATAAGCTTAGAGCCTGGCCATCTGCCAGTTCATCCCAGTTGTCACTTCTTCTGGAAAATTTTGAACACTTTGTCTGAAATTGGAGGTTGCATTTCCACGTACTTCTCCTTCACCCCAAGGCTGCAAAAAGGTCTGAGGCATCATGAAGAGTTACCAGAAAGCACTGTTAGAAGGAACTCACACCCTGCAGGAGGGGGAAATGAGAGGTGGCTGCAGGCCCTATGGCCCAGGCTCCATTCGCTGACTGTATTTGCTGGCAGCAGCTCGGTTCCTCTTAGGCAAGGTAATGTTTGTTCCTGTAGCCAGCAAATACAGCCAGTTCTCACCCTCATCCCAGGAGGCACCAAGCTGCTGCTGAATCAGGGTTACACAGAGACAAATGGGTCCGACGGGAAGGGGCAGGAGACAGCTCACACTCATAAAATGAGAAACACAGAGTTAAAGTATTACAGAAACGATAAAATCCATCTGCACTTTGGAAGGTCCTTCTATCAGCACAGCCTGGGAAGCCTCCTTTCCCCCCCCAGTAATTCCTCTTCTATATCATCAAAACCTCAAATTCCTCTCTGGAAATGAATGTGGATGGGGCTATATTTCCCTGTGGTTACTGCTGAATGACTCAAAACTTTTCCCTCCCTTTTCCTGTGGGACCAAGGGGCTACATCCACCACCAGCAAAATTTTGCGTTCTGTGTTTTAGTTCTGTGAAAGAAGCAGCATCTGAGACAACAGAACATGAGAATAGCTTAGAAGTTTCAGCTTGCTTTAATTGCAAACACAAATACTATCAATATAGAAAATACAATAACATAAAGTTAAGCTCTTTGGCTGGGTTGAGGGAGGCTTGCAGGGTTAAACAAAAAGTGTACAGCTCCCCAACAGAATCATTCAGATGTCCTGCCTTTACTACAATGCATACTATTGCTTCTATGAGGCAGCAAACTACCTCAAAGCATCCTTGCTGTATTGCCACAAACATCCCACACTTAATATACATTAAGCTGGGCCTATCTCCAACAGGTTCTTCTTAGGACTTGTCTGGTAAGGTCACATAATCACAGAATCACAGCATTGATTGGGGTTGGAAGGGACCTTCAGAGCAAGCTGGACAGGAATGCACCCAGGCAGGTTCTGAATACCTCTAGAGAAGAAAACTCCACAAGCTCTCTGGGCAGCCTGTTCCAGTGATCTGCCACCCTCAAAGGAAAGAACTTCTTCCTCAGGTTGAGATGGAATTTCCTGCGTTCCAGTTTGTGTCTGTTGCCCAAGGCCAAGGAAGACAAGAACACTGTCAGGAGCACCTTGTAGTATCCAAGCTGAACCTGCTGCTGAATGTAGCAGTGCCAGCAGATGCAAGGCTGAGCAACGTCTTCTTTGCATTGGTCTTCACCAACAAGGTCTCTCAGGCCTTTGTGTCTAGCAGCAATGGTCAGGGAGAAGGGAAATTCAAAAAAGGGGCAAAGAATTGAGTCAGTGGTTTCTTGGGAAAGTTTGATGTATACAAGCCCATGGAACCAGATAGGGTTCATCCAAGGGTCCCAAAAGAGCTAGTTTATGTCATTGCAATATGTCATTGTAAGTTATATTTATCACCTCTGAAAGGTCATGGAGATTGGGGGAGGTCGCCAATGAGTGGACAAAGATAACCGTTGCACCCATCTTCATAAAGGGCAAAAAGGACAATCTGGGAAACTACAGGCCAGTAAGCCTCATTTTGGTCTTTGAGAAAAACCTTTGGCAAATCTCGTTGGCTTCTGGGTAGATGAAGGAGAAGGTGTTGACTGGAAACCAATGGTAAATCATGCCTGACCAGCCTCAGGCATGATTTGGCTGGACCTGAGGATGCGGGGCAGCAATGAATGTTACTTATATCAATTTTAGGAATACTTTTGATGCAGTCTCTCACAGTGTATTTGTATCCAAGGTGGGTGTTATGGTCAAGAGGAGTGGACTATTGGATGAAAAACTATCTAGGCTCAAAGGGTAGCGGTTAATGGTTCCCCTGCCTTTTCTGGAGACTAGTTACAAGTGAGGTCTATCCTATTTTATCCTTTATTACCAAACTGAAAGAGATCTGCAGATGAAACCAAACTGGGGAGTGTAGTAGTCACTGTGCTTAGGAGCAGTGCTGAGACCAAACAGGCTGGAGGAATCAGCCAACAGAAATTCAAGAACAGGTACAGTTTTCTGCTCCTGGGATGGACTAACCTACTGCAATGGGATAGGCTGGTTACTGGGTGCCTGGGGAGCAGCTCTGCAGGAAGGGCTGAGGGGGCTGTGAAGGACAGTGAGATGAACAGGAGCCAGCAGCACACCCCAGAAGCTTGACAGGTGATAGCATCTTCCTGTGGGGAGGTTAGGGAGGACATGGAGCAGGACTCTTCACAGTGGTCCATGGGTGGGAAGACGAGATACGACAAGAAAGGTTCAGACAGGATATAAAGAGAAACATTTTCAGCCTGAGTACATCCAGGCAGGGGCACAGGTTGCCCAGGGAGGCTGTGTGGTCTCTGCCTGTGGAGGTTTTCAAGACCCAACTGGACAAAGGACTGAGCAACCTCGTCTGATCTCACAGATGACCCTACTTGGAACTGGAGGCTAGACCAGAGACCTCGTGAGGTTCCCTCCAACATAAATGATTCTGTGCTATAATTTTGCTATCCAAGTGATTTTTGTTCTCTGATACTTCTGCATATATTTGGGTATTTGTTTCTTCGCAAGTACTTTAACAACATCTATTTAACAAACAGAAAAATGGAACTTACCGAGGCAAGTATCTCAAGGGGGAATAAAGAATGTTATGAGCAGACCAGCTGCCTGTTACTAATTTTAAAGTATACTTTTTAAACTCTAATGCAATACAAAACTAGTAACCCTCCTAAACTCAGAAAATTAAATGGCAACAGAAGAACCAAACTCCTCCATACTTAAACCTATAAACAATCCTCAGGAACAGTGGTCAGGTGGTGACTCTGGTGCCTTGTCTCATTTTCCTTCCCCTGGGAAATGTTTCTTGCTTGCGTTGCATATGGCACATGGGCTGAACACAGTGTCTACTGCTGCTCCGTGCTTCACACTCCTCCCTGCTCTTGCATTTCTCCATTGCCCAAGAAAATCCAGAGCTCTCCAGATCTTAAGGGAAAAGTTTGAACAAACAGGTGTTCATATACTTGATCTGCATTTCATGCGGATTTTGGCACGTTTTGACCAAAAATTCCTCTGTCAACAAGCATACATGGTCTCTTTCTGGAAAGGAAACAGTATTACAAATGACAGAATGAAAATTTTGCATTTTAAACTTTAATTTTACAAATATGTGGGGCAGAATTCATCTCACTGTCCCAATTGTCGCAGCAGTAACAACAGAGCTGGTGAGCAATACGGAGCTTTGCTCTTGGTCTCTGTGTTTTTGCCTCTGTGGGAGGCAGAGAGCTGGCAGCCTCACTGTGCTCTGTTTGCAGCAGCAGATGTCTTGTTCCCAGAGCATGAGGGAGTTTTTTCAATCCCACTACTCTGCTGTAGCACCTGCATTGAAATGGGCTACTAACAGCTTTTGTTTGCTGAACTTTAAACTGAAATGCCTGGAATATCCTTTGCACGAGACCGTGCATGCCAGCTGCATGCTGAGCAGCCATCTTCCAAGTAGGGAAAAAGGATGGTCTACATTCTGCCTGGGGAGGTCTGAATGGCTAATGCTGAGCGTGGAAACACCAGCTGAAGTCTGTAACTTCTTGCTCAGGTAAGCTCATAGGTAATTTTACATGGATCTCAGAGAGATATGGATGCACATATCTCATTTCTCATAAATTTCTCAAGTAGGAAAAACTGACTTTTCTATTGTGGAAGAAAACTTTATAGGGCTATTAGAAGACCCAATGGCCTGGAGTGACAAAAGAAAGGTCAGAATCAGCTTGTTCCCTTGTGTTCTCTCCATAGATATCTCCAAACACATTTTGCTTTATATCTGCCCTTTACAGGGGTGCATGATAAATGGAAGATTAAAATCACTGGCCACCATGATCATTCTTTCTTCATTCCTCAACTGGTTTTGGCCTTTCAGTAAAGTTACCCAATACTTTCCATTATAAGGACCTTACAGCTTTGCCAAAGTTCAGTCATTCTAGCTGTAATTTTTTCTGCTGGCTGGATGCCTCTGGCTGATTTTGTTTGGACTTCTTTTGATAATTTTTTTGGAAAATTTTCAGACATTTCCAAGAAAGAACCTGGGGGAAAATGTATATATTGTTGTCTATGTCTCTGACTTGTAGACATTTTCTTTTAAAAGCTTTCATTTCCCAGGCTTTGGACCACAGTCCTGAAACTTGGTGGGTAAATGATCCTTGTGCCTGGAATGGCCTTTTCTCTTTCCCAGTGGAAATGTGCACAGTGTAGAAGCAAGATGTCAGCCACAGATTTGTACAGTGAAGAAAACTTTAAGTCTTTAAGTAAGGGTTCTGCCTCACTTGTTGTAAAGGCCAGCAAAGAGACAGGGGGGGAAAAATAAAATTATTTTTGAAGCTGGTGGCTTCACTGCTGAAGACCAAGACTCTGACTCTACCAAGCAGTGCCTATGTGATATGAGCAACTGCACTGGGTCTGGTTGAGGCGGAGTTAATTTTCTTCACAGCAGCCCATATGGTGCTATGTTTTAGATTTATGACCAAAACAGCGTTGATAACACACTGATGCTTTTGCTATTGCTGAGCAGTGCTTGCACAGCATCAAGGCTGTTTTCCTCTCTGTTTCTCACTCTGCTGCCCCAGCGAGTAGGATGTGAGTAGGCAAGAGGTTGGGAGAGGACAGCTGACCCAAACTGACCAGAGAGATATTCCACACCATGTAACATCACACTCAGCAATAACACAGGGACCTTTTTTTTTTCAAAGTAGCTGCTACTTGGACACTGGCTGGGCATCAGTCTGCTGGTGGGAGGTGATGAATGATTGCTTTTGCATCCATTGGGATTTTTTTCCCTTTTTTTTCCCCCTGCTCACTTATTAAACTGCCTTCATTTCGGCCCACAAGTTTTCTCACTTTTGCCCTTCCAATTACCTCCCCCGTCTGTCTGGTGGAACGTGAGTGAGCAATAGGGTGGGGGCTGAGCTGCCACCAGCTGGCCTCAACCCACCCCAGCGACTCACCAATATCCAGCTCATCCCAGTTTGTCACTACCCATGTTTTCTTCCACAGTCCTGATAGGAACCCTACGGTATCATTTGCAGAAGGGCCAAGTACTCACCCCTGCCATGAAAGTCAATGGGATCTAACCTTCAAGCATGTAAAATACTGTGCATGACCGTAGCTGGATCGCCAGGTTTGTGCTACCAGGCAGCACACCGAATGTCCCAACTTCTCAGAGTATGCCAGGGTTTCTCTTTGCAGGTTTCGTACGTGTGGAAATCAGGGAGAGGAAGGGCAGAGGCAGCATCATGGTTAGCTGAGTCTTGTGGGGCTGTGATGAGGACTTCTAGCTGGGCTTGCAAAGTGGAAAGTGGAAGGTGCCCTTGGGGATATAGTGTAAACATCGACTGCAACACTGAGGACCCTGAGAAATCATAGCACTTCAAGCAATTCTCTTCTTACGAGAGAATAGCTTCTAACTTTAATCTTACTGTAGCTCAGTGCTATAAAACAGAGGTAATAATACTCCATATCAATTTCAAAGTTTAATTAACATTTGTGAAATATATAAATGCTGTGCTGATGACAGGCACAGAGGGAATCAATAATTTCATCCTCAGAGCAGAGCGTGAATGTTGCAGTGAATGGGACCTAGAGGAACAATGAAGGGAAGATAAAATATTGAATGGGTGCTCACTAAATAAATTCAGTCCCTTCTCTGTACCGCATAAATGGAGATACTGCAGAAAAATTAATACCCTATTAGAAACTAACATCTAGTAGGAATAAATATGTCTTGTCAATGATTCCAAACATGTGCAGTTAAGTTAATGTCACATGGGAAATCTTTCTCCTGGCATTTCCTAGCTTGTGAGTGATTGATTTCACCACCTCAATAATGTTATTTGACAACAATTATTTGTATGTGGTATTTATGAAGTCTGACAAAAAGACATGGGATCTCTCCAAAGATTTCATTAATATTTTCAGTTAATATCTAATGCCCTGTAATCTACCTGAAAGAAGACAGAAATAGCACATCAGAAGCAGCTGTTGCTAATATGATCTCAGAAGCAGTATAGAGGGGACTATTTTTCACTACCTATCTTTTGGTTCATTTGTTCCTTTTAAAGTCTGTTTACCCCGAAAAGCAAGACCAATGTAAACCTGGTAAATACAAGTAAAAATACTTATTACAGTGGCTATCTTTTATTGTCATTGTGCCACAACTAGCAACATTTCAAAGGGTCAGCATTCTCCACAAACAGTAATTTACATAAATTATGGATGTGTTCCACATAGTGAGCAAAATACTTCACAATTGCAATCATGATGTTCCCTGATTTTCAAAGTTTTTTTCTGTACTTTTTGAGTCAATTTCAGAGCTGAAGGATTGTAATTTAATATTCCCCTGGACCTATTTACACCCACTTGTTGAAGCGTCAGGGAGTCCTGGTGGGTGTAACTCCCAGGCTGAAGAGCCAAAGTACATTGCAATAATGTTAATGTAGGGAGTTTTCACTGTCTTTTTATTTGCTTTTCTTGATGTGCTCCTCTCCTGTGGCCAAGCATATACAAGCCATACTCAGCCTCTGTTTGACTCTTAGGTCTGCTCTGCAAGACAAGTGAGGAAGACCATATATACATGATGCATTTGGACTTGCCACGTGGATCTAACTTGCCATAACCAGCAAATTTGGGAAAGTGGACGCACCTGAACCAAGCCATGTCAGTGTCTATAAGTAGATTACACTGGCTTCCACTCCCTCTAGTGCCAGATGGCCTCACGGAGACATCTCTGTGCATTACCTTGCTTCTGGGAGAAGCTGTACAGCTAGACAAGAGCATGCAGAACACCCCTGGCTGTCCCTGAATCCCAGATGAAATGTGTAGCATGTAACAGCAGCAGAAGGATGCTCCTCTGGGCTGACAGAGCCCAACTCTTGGTTCCCACTTGCTGACTCCCACTGAAGATAACTGGAAACTGAACCCCACTGGCATTTGGACAATCTCTAAACATGGCAGGATCTTTACCTTCCCCCATCAACATAAACCAGACCCTGGCCAGTGTTGTTTTGATGTGCTCCAGCCGAAGAGCTAACCAAGTTAGACCTCAGGCAATAGGAAACTATTTCTGAGGAAACCAGAATTATTTTACTGGGTGTGTTGAAAGAAACACACACTATGAACAAACAAAATATTACTACTAATGTATAAAAGTCTACTTCTGCAAACACCCAAATAAAATTTGGCACTAATTATTTAGTCTTGGTTTTGCTGTCTTCAACATTTAAGAACTCTAGCAGTAATGGAATTACTTTTCATTATGTGAAATTTTGGAGCACAAAAGTCAAATATTTTACTGGTTTAAATGTTCAGCAGACAAAACACAACACAAAGCTGGTTTAGGCAATTTTGACAAAATACTGTGCAAGGAAATTGGTCTGTAAATTGCGAGAATAAAATTTCCCAAACTTTCTGAACCGAAAATAATCACTCCTCATTCAAAATGGAATAAAACCCATAACGATGTGTTTCATCAAATATCAAAAATATGAAACAGTGGTCCCTAAATATCATCTGCAGGTAATTGTAATAGCTGTACCTTTAATTGCATTCCAACAGTTTGCTTTTCTTTCAATTTAGTTAGGGAAATGTGACTGTCCAGCCTATTCTAGAGCTGTCTTGTGCTTTCTTTCCAAAAAATCCAGTTTCTAAAAGAAAAAGGGCACAGCAATTGAAAGACAAGAGAACTGGTAGATGGGCCTTTGCATGATCAACATCCAAAACATATCTAGAGTAAGTCTGAACCTCTGAGTAACTCTAGCACACCGAAAAGACAGCCAGGTGTTTTGCTGCTTTCAGAATCTCCTTCAGTTTCCCAGTTAATTAAAAATAAGAAAGGAAAACGAAAGCCCCACCTCACTTGCCAAAGACAAGTCTAGATAACTAAATACTTTCACATTATGATGCTAATTACCCAGATTAAGAAAAAAATCATCTGTGGATTTAACAAAATTATTAGTAAATAACTTCACCATTTGTTCAGGATCACTTACAAACCCATTACCCAGATCCAAGGATAATGTCTTCACTCTGGGCACAGGTCCAAAATGGTCATTAACAACAATATGAAATTGTTGTGGAGAAAAAGATTTATCATTAAAATATGTTATAATACTCAACTCTTATTTTTCAAATGCACATTTTGTATTGAACCCAAATGGTAGTTACTTCAGACAAATGATCTTCCACATATGGTTCTGTGTCACATGCAGTTTTCCTCAGCGATGCATGAAATTCTTTTTCAGATTTTTTAATTTAATTATTGCCCTTTGCACTGCATGTTGTCTAAGGCAATGAGAAGGCTGCCAATCAAAAGAGAATGCCACACATACCTCCATGTGCATGGACCAAGGCTCCAGCATCTCCAAGAATCGCCAAATAGCCAAAGAGCTTGTGGTTAGAGAAGACAGGAGCAATGCTGAAAATAGTTTGTAGGTCAGGCTGTGGGAAAGAGCCAGGTGAGGGTAATGGTCCATTGTGAAGTGGAATCAAAGTGAAGAGGAACCAAGCACGTTACCTCTGGTTTTAGATCACTTCAGCAAAGTCTGCACAATTTATTCTGAAACGCATAGAGGGAGATTGAATTTCCATCTTTTCTTTTGGATTACTGCCGGATTTGAACATGTTTTGCAGAGTAAAAGTGAGTGTGAACTGTTATAAATGAACTTCCTTGATACTCAAGAGAAGATGGTAGCAAGGAAAAAATGAACAACACGCAGGTCATTGGTAAGAGCTTAAAGTCACACTATGGCACATCAACTACAAAGCGCATACTTGGGTAACTTATTTCAGTGTTTGACGAATAAATTGTAATAGTTTGATATAAACAAGCCATATTAAGCCAATATGTAAACATTTCTAAAAAAGGATGATTTGTTTAGATCCTCTAGACCTTCTCTGAGTCTGAATCTGGCTGCAACGTGGGATCACTTTGTGACAGGCAGCCTGTTGCGGTAGGAAGCTGTTGTTATATTATTATTATTGGATGAAAAAAACAGGCCTCATAATTTATGTCCTGAACAAGGGTAACAAAAAAGTCTGTAAAATGAATACTTCTGTAAAATTAGATTTCCCTAGAACACAGTCTAAAGTTTCCTAAAAGTAAAAGAATATGACAATATGCTTGAAAATTTTTCTAAGGTCAGTGGTTTCAACCAGAGAGGCAGTGTAATTGTGTTTGGCAAATTTCACCATAGCTTTAGCTTAAATGAAACTTGAAAAATATAAAGAGCGTATAACTAGTTCAAGCTTGTAAAGGCCCAGGACCAGGCAATGCTAGTTACATATTGCACGCTCTATTATGTACTGTATTGCACTCTAAATATTGTACGTATTCTGTGGTTTACCTAGCTAGCAGGAATATCTCCTGATCCTCATGTAGTAAGAAACGGAGATAAAGTTTCAAGTCTGGGAGGTCCAGCTTCATGGGAGCTTCGATCTAAGCAGAAATAAGAGGGGGAGTCTGAAAGTAGCACCTGATTTTGTTGTTCAGGGTCAGGATCTATCTGAAATGTAGGCAGCGGAGGGAGGCTTGGAGAGAGGCTGATTACCCAAAATCAAGTGTGTTGGGATATCTGCATGGCAGCTAGGGATGAATTCTGGGAGAATTGAGCTCAGTTTCTTTTAGGGTTGTGTCTCTGGGTGATTCCCAGTGTCCTTGTGCCTGAGTGTCCTTGTGGGCAGAGCTCACAGGGCATGGGAAGAGAAATGGAGAGATGCCCAAACCACAGGACAACCACACCATCTGGCTCAGAGGAACCCCAGTAAAGCAATTTAGTTTCACCTAGAATAAGAAACAGTTCAAACCTGGTGACCTGTGACACCACTGACAACAAAATATTCCAGGCAGGATGCCTGGAAAAAGTGCCACGGGGACTGGCACCGGTCTCTGTCAGCGTTGCCCATGGCAGCACTGTCCCCCCATACCTTCGCTATAGCCTGCCCCAGGGGACACCAGGAGCCCTACGAAAGGCTGCACGCCCACAACCCACCTCCTGCAAGTAGGATGGATGGGGTGTTGGAAGCCAGGCTAAACATAAGGCATGTCTCCTCTGGACATAGACGCTCAGAGCATCATTTTCAGAGTGCTCATCCAACACAACCTGGAAATTTGGAGAGCTGTTCATACAGGCAACTGAAACAGAGAGAGCTGAAGCCATTTACAGCTGGAAAGGGACGTGCTCTCACTGATTTTAAAGGCGGTATTTCTAACCTATGCCACTCAGTGGTTGGGGTGGGGGGTTGGGGTTGGGGTATCTAGAATTTGATTTTTTTTTATTAATATTTAGAATTTGATTAATAATTTGATTAAATCTGTTTAATCAAACTGGTTTACATAAAGAGACTATATGCTCATAGTATCAATAATCCACTGATATTCAGCTCATTAAGTATGCTTGCTCAATTACCCCATCTCCATGAACCATCAACAATCTGCCTTCTCCTTCTTTAACCCCACAGTTGACAAAGCTGGTGATAGTGTCTAACAGCTATACCTTCCTCTGGTAGATGGAGATGGGTCAGTGGGAAGAAAAAAGGAATGTTTACTTCAGAAACCAAAACATAAAATACTTGAGTTTAGAGGAAAGATTTGACACATGAAACAGTTCACAAATTTCCTGAATTTCTTTACTAACACTAGATTTTTAAAGTAGTATTAGTAGAAGCTCATCAAGCATTTAAATGTATAACATGTTTATAAGAAATCCAATGTGCAATACAACTTACACAATTAAAAGATAATATAGAAGCTCACTTTAGAAATATGGTGTCCCTCTATGTCCACATATTAATAAATATTTTAAAGTCACAAGAGTGGAGGTAGATCTCAGGCCTAATGAATCCATCATAAACTGTATATGAATTCAAAATGCTAATTATTTTTCTTTCAAATAGTAAGGAACAGACACAGCAGATCACTCGTCAGTCGGCAATTTTTGGTTGCTATCCTTCAGTTCTCTGAAGCTACTGTCTGAAGAATTAGAAAAGTGTTATCAGTTACTCCTTTTGAGGAATTTTCTAAATTCCTGCGCAGTCCCGCTCCTTGCACATTCCCTGATGACACAGGTTTAAAGCAATGTTCTTCTTTCCTCTTTTTCTCTTTAAAGCATTCCTTCTGCACTGTGTTTTCAAATAGAAGTTTCAAATAGAAAGGTTTTTTTCCTTTGGAGAAATGGAGCTTCATTATTGATTTCATCCAGTGTATGAGAATTAATGGAAAGATTTCTTCTTAGAAACATGGGCTTTGGATGGGAGTCTTGGTAGTTTTTATTTTGGGAAACTGAATTATATTGATTCTTCAATGCAAAAATTGTTAGTTAACTTAGGATCCAATGTAAATCATACAACTGAGCAAGTATCAATCAGTCTTACAAACACTGTAAGAGCTGTTAACAGTCCTAATCCAACCCAACACTACAGGATCTCTGTAATTACCTGATGATTGTATTTAGTGTTTTACTCACAACTGGTACCAAAAATAGATATTCCAGTCAATTACCAGAGCATAAACTAAAAGCTGAGTCAAGTCTCTGATATCTGAGCCTTGCTGCACAGCAGCAAATGGCTACTGCAGCTGGTATTCACGTATTTTCGGCAATCCCAAACTAAAGGTACTGTCTCCAAGTCAGTGAAATGCACTCAAGTATATGTCAACTAAACCCATCAGACCAACAGAAGGAATTCAGATTTCTAAATCTGTTCTTTCATTTTTGCTCTACAGTGGTTACTTTTTTGGATGTAATCCTCCGCCCCTTGCTCAGGCAAGATCATACCTGATAGGTTTCCAATGCTTTTTGACCAGGTGTTAAACTAAGGCTGTGATACTGCACCATGACCTTTCTGGTACACTACGGTCCTTTATCAGAGCCATAGGCCCCCTGCAAAGACCATGTCGTATAACCATTGCTTTGGGCATCCCTACAGTCAACAGATAGGGATACCTCTAACTGCAAGGGAAAAATCGTGTGCCTCTCCCCTCTGTGATGGGAAAGACTCTCTGATGCCCCCGTTACTTTGTTCATCCCCAGAACACACCAGCGCACACCAGTTGTGCCAGCTCTGCCGCATCAGCTCCCACGTTTAATAGTTGAAGCTGTATCATAAACACATCACCATCTTCAGTAGCCTAAAAACAGTTGGGTTTGCAGAAAATCAAAGTGCGCCTTTTGAGAAAACGGGAGCCTGGAAACAGTCCATTGTTCCTGGCAACATCCAGAACTAGAGAAATAAAAGACGACTGGCCTGTATATCCCTAATCCCACAAATATTTACACACATTCTTCAGTGCGTGCGCTGCGCGCAGCCCCATTGAATCCGACGGGACTGCTCACGGTGCTTCGTTCAGGGCCAGGGTGATCTTCGCACGTCCCGCAGCCTCTTCCCAACCGGTGGACACGCACCCCCAGCTCCGGCATCCCTTGCTCGGTGTGCGGTGGCCTGAGGCACGCTGGCGTGCCCAGCCTGGGCGGCAAGACCCTCACCAAGACGAGGGCTTTAGCTGAAAACCCCTGGGCGGGGAGGGCAGGGAGAGGACCGTTCTCCCTGTTGGCAGCATCATGTCCCACCCAAGCTCCCCAGTCACCGGTGGGTGTCCTTCAGGCCCCGGGCTGCTCCCCACGGGCAGACCCTGCTGCCCACGCTCCCCCCCCCCCGCCCCCTCCCGCCCGCCTTCTCCCGCACCCCGGGAACCCCACGGCCTCGCGGGGGGGGTGAGGGGGTGGGTGTTCTCCCCCAGCCGACGGCGGGACCCCGAGCCCTCCCCCGCCGCCCGGCCCCGGCCGCGGCCCCTTCCCCGGGGCGGAGGGAGGGAGGCGGGGCCAGGCCGGGCCGCTCGGGGCTGGCGGCGAGAGCGCGGGTGCCGCCGGCGGCCGAGGAGCGACGGTCAGCGGCGGCGGCGGCAGGGGCACCGGCAGCGGCCGGGGCTGCGCAGCGGCGGGGACGCGCCCGGCCCCCGGCATGGCCCGGCAGTAGGCAGGGAGCGCCGCCCGCCCCCCCTCCCCCGCCCCCGCCCGCCGCTCCCGGCGGCAGCCCCCGCCGCGCCCCGTCCGTCCTATGTGACCCTCCCCCGCGCCAAGATGAAAGGTAGGGGACGGGTGCGGGGGAACCCGCTCCGCCGCCCGCACACGTGTGCCGCCGGCACCCGGGCAGCGGCAGGGCTGGGCGCGGGCAGGGCGATCGGCAGGGTGCGGGCAGGATGCGGGAGGAGGATGCAGGCAGGGAGCAGACGGCGGGCAGGGTGCGGGGAGGGTCTGTAGGGTGCGGGTAGGGTGCGGGCAGGGAGAAGTCGAGGGGCAGGGTGCGGGCAGAATCTGTAGAGTGCGGGCAGGGAGCAGGCGGCGGGCGGGACGGGGTGCGGACAGGGTGCGGGCAGGGCACCATGCGGACGGGCTGCAGCAAGGGGAGGTTTCGGGCAGCATGCGGGCAGGTTGCAGGCAGGGCAAGCCGGGTGCGGGCAGAACGCCGGCGGGACAAGGGGCGGCCGGTGGCGGGGGAGGCAGAGCGCGGGTCTCAGCGCGACCCCGGCCCCGCACACGGGGCTCTGCGCTTCGGTTTGGCTTGTGTTGGTCGGTCCCGGACCGTGCAGGGAGCGGGGTGTCGTGTGTGTGTGTGTGTGTGTGTGTGTGTGTGTGTGTGTGTGGCCCGTCACTTGTGCGCTCCCCGGCACGTTTTCTCTCGGCATCCAAACTTTTGTCTCCCCCGCCTCCCCCGTCCCGAGAAGACGACGGCTTTTTTTTTTTTTTATTTAATTTCTCCCTAACTTGTTTATTCTTTGCCAGCGTTTTGCGATGTTCTCGGTGTTGCTTCTAAACATCTGGCAGTGATTAGGTGCCAGTAGAAGCTTAACTGGCTTGTGAAATGTATTTGGCATATTTCTCCTCAACATCCACCGACTGGAAAATATTTGGTCTTTGCTTTGCATCTGTTAAAGCTGAAACTTTGTTTCTTTTCCTTTTTCTCCCCTCCACCCCCCCCCCCCCTTTTTTTTTTTTATTTTAAATGGGTGGAACAGTTGACCCAGTCCCACAAAGTTGTGACTGAGAGGTATTAGATAATACGCTTTTAAAATCAAATAAAAAAAGCAGATTGCCAAATTGCTACACTAGTAAAGATGTATTAGGGGGGTCGCAAGAAAGCCTTCTGTTTATGAAAATTGATAGCCTTACAGCAAAAGGCAGAGACTTTACACGCTGGGGAATAGTTACAATGAAAACATCAAAGAACATTATGGAAAGTTTAGGAAGTAGTTGGAAGTTTGTGAGAGTTGAATCTAGTTTTTCTTCAGAGGCAAAAATAAACTTAAAGGGTGGGAAGGAAAAAACCATACACACAAGAAAATTGCTTTTGGGCACCAGTGTGCCTGTGCTTGGATTGCAGAGTTTGATTCCAGATGCCAGGAGGCCAGTAAACATCATGATAGTTACACTTAGTTTCCAGAGTCTAGGACACCAAATGATGTGATTATTTATTCACTTGCCAGAGTAGCTGCCTGAAGGGAGGAGAAGCTTTTGGGGATGGTGGTGGTGGTGGTGTTTGTTTTTGCAAGCCCACACATGCTTTAAGTTACTTCTGGCACCGTGACATGATGCCTCTTCAGGGCCATGCAACATATTAAAAATAATGTATTTACAATGTTCTTTATTTATGGGGTACTCATGCCAAAAACTTTTGTCATCAGCTTGTCATTATCAGCGTAAGTGTAATGGCAGGAACAAACCGAAACAATGGAATTCCAGTAACACAAACCCATGCCTGTTATCATGAAAGAGTTATGGTCTATTTTTGTTGGGGCTGAGGCTGCGCTGGTTTTGGGGGAAGGCGGGATGCAAAGGACCGAGGACAGCAATAGCATTTTTGGGCAGCCACATAATGTGATGCCTGAGAGTGGGAACCAGACTTTGAGCCCACTGAAGCCAGTGGGCATTTTGCTGCAGTTTTAAGTGGGTACAGGATGTGGCCAGGTATAACGTGATCTTCTGCTCTGCCTCCATCGCTCTTCTTTGCAAAGAGAAGTGGCATTTGAGGAGAAGAGGTTACTCCTGCTGGGAGCACATGTTGGCGCCTCACACTTCAGCAAGAGGAAAATGCTTCACTCTGGTTGCTAGTCCTTACTCTTCCCTAAGAGTGATCACCTAAGAGCCATCTTATTTCTTTCCCCTGCAGAGTTACAGAAATCGGTAATAAAACATGCAAAGAAGTACCCGTAAATGACTGTGCTATGAGCAAGAGAAAAGAGAGGCTTGAAACAAATCGTCGTATGAAGTGCCATTGCCAGTGTTATCGAAGTTAGAGAGCCAAACCAAATTTTGACTCTGTGTTTTCCTTTTCTGGGTACAGACTTGATTTTTCATGTTTTCTCTTTAAACTTGATGGTGGTGATAATTGTAGGACTTTAGAACTCAGTGTAGTTACACATTTTTCTCAATAACAAGAGTATGATCTGTTGATTGCAGCTGTCTCTGTATCTGCCATCTCTGGAGAATGGAGGAATATCTAAATAATTACATCACTAAATATCTGTAAGGAATAAATTATATTTTCCATTTCTGGTATTCGTAATGTGTTATGTTTTAAATCAGTAAAACAAATTGAAGTTTATGTTTAATATGCTGGCAGTTTTATTTCCAGGAAACTACACTGAGCTCACAAACTTTGTGATACTTTTAGTAATAATTCATGTGATTTATACAAGGACTTGACTGTTTTAGGGTCAGATGTATCTTTATCAAATGATACTTCTAAGTTGTAGCTATTTATTGGGGTATGAAGCAGTATTTGTTGCCTGGGAAACAAATGGAAACAGCTTCCTCATAGTCAAACACCACCACATGTTCAAAAACATTGGCCCTTAATTTAAGACGGGGACAAGCGTTGTTAAAACAGAGAATTTCTTTCTATATATCTGTGATATCTTTTGTCATTATTATTTTAAACTGTATCTATAATAACTTCTATCATGGTGGTTCTGGTGATAAGTATTTCCGTCTGAAATGTGGATATTGTTTGGATAACGACTTAATACTAATACCCAAAATCAGGCAATGACAAAGTCAAGGTGGTCATTTTGGGACTGTTGCTCCAGGATGACAGAGAAGCTCTTAATTATGGTACTCAAGGTAGCTCAGCTGCTTCTTCCCACTCCTCCTCCTCCCACCTTTCTGCTGTCACAGGCACCTTGCTATGTACCGCTTCTAGAGCGGTGGTGCTGGAGGACAAAAAATCTGGTGTCTTGTGCCTGAGAACCGGATTATGACCAAACACCCTGTCCTGTGCAGTTCCTCTGGTTAATGGAAAAGATCCACAGAATGAAGTGGTGGGATGGGCTCATCTGTGGCTGTGCTCTACTGAAACCAGTGAAGCTGGCACAGCCTCAGGAATGGTCTGGTCTGAACACTCAGCTTTCTTAGCATTGACCACTTTGCCTCAAAAGCAGCTATACATGCTTCGTGCATGGAGTTTTCTGTACATAGAGTACATTCAGCTTTCAGGGGATATGCCAGTTGAGTTTACCTCAAGTTTGCCTTACGCACTGCACACTTTATCAGAGAATTAGTGACTAATCACCCACATTACTAACTTCATCCCTTCTGTGCTTTAACTTGGATCCTGGATGTAAACTGCAGATAGAGTCCCCATTTCCAAAAGCTGAGTGTGCATGCAGATTCAGTTGCTCTTTCTTGGCTGCGTTGAAAAGTCTTAAAAAAATTAATCTATTTATCTGATGTCTATCTTCTCGACAGATTTTGTCTTTCTAACTGTCTTGATGCCACCACTATACTTAATATGTAAAAGAATAAATGTTCTAATTTTCTAATACTGGAGAAAAGTGTGTCTCTCTCCTCATGTGCACAAAATCAAACAAATAGTCATCTGCAAATAGGTCTTTCCTGGACAGAAACTTCAAACTTCAAATTTCAAACAAATCCAGTCCAGAGCTTTTTGCGGAAGCCAGAAAGCATCAGAAAACCAAGGATTAGAAGTGGAGTGATCCAGTAACCTTTACTTAGTCCAGTTATAATAGAGCTCATATGAATATAGTGACATAAACATGAAACATATGCAGGAGCTGCGAGTGGTGTGTGTTGGACATGTCACAGGACCCTACCGCAGAAGTTCAAAGGCATGAGTACTTATAATAAATGTGTGATACAACACAGAACAAATCCTGAGCAATGCTACTATACAGTCAGCGTGTATCCTGAATTGGTTGGTAGCACAGAGGATTTTAAACAGATGGATGAGAAAGATGATCATGCGTGCATGTGTCAAAGGATATTCTTATTATACAGAAGAAAGCAGAGTGTTATAAGCTGTGAAAATACAAGAGAAATCTGTTATTGCACAGATGGAAATATTACTGTACAACTGCAATGGATATTGAGCATATAAGTTATTTATGACAGGAGTATTTTGGGTAAGAAGTTGTAATTGTTCATCTTTGCTTTCAATATTCTACTTTTCCCAGCCACATGGGACTAAGAATAGCATCAGGAAGCCTGTCCCTGTGAAGAAGGAGTTGTTTAAAATTTCTTGTGGCTCTTTCTTCTCCTACTTTGGATAACATAAATTTATTCTAGACTGATTTTGCTACAGCTGAGAGCTGAACAGAGTCCTTTTTTGTCACAACTGCTGAACAGTTTGCTTAGATCCGCACTCAAAGACCATTGTGCCCAGAGGTTCAGACACCTTTGCCCACTAGGATAAGGAGGGAAAGGTAGTCTTGCAGAGAGAGTGAGCTGATCAGGCCTTGCAAAGCAAACCCAGAGTAAAATAAAGAGAGCTGGAAGAAATGTCAGGGATGAAAGCAGTTCAGTGCTGTGAAGGATGTGTGCCCAGTTATCTTCAGCTTCACAAAACGTTCCTTATCCTGAGGTTCTGTGTGTCAGAACAGATATTCCCCCCTTCCAGCCCTCCCCCTTGGAAAGCAAAATAAAGATGCTTTTTTTCCGGGCACTGAAAGTGAACCTGATCCTCCTAATAATGTGAGCATGGTCTCTACGAGTGAGGGAGCGATCTAAGATGAATTGTCTTTGCAGTTTGACTGTTTCCACCTAAAACTGCAATCCCTTTTGGTGCATAAATTTGAGGTGAAGACTGGGACGTCGCTGGGGAACAAAGTGAATGAGTTATGGGAGGTAATAGAGACACGTGTTGTTAGGAATGTGTATGCCATTTTAATGCTGTTGTTAATTGCCTCCTCTAACATACAGACAGGGAGGCACGATTTTTCAGCGCACTAATGAGAACAGATCTGTTTGCTCTTAAATCATTACACTGAAATACGATATGATTTAAACTTTTAACTTCTAAGGTCAACCCACTGCACCATGCAGCTGGTTCTGACCCCAGGACTGTAGCAGTGCTCTGCGGCACTTAAGGGCTGACAAGTTTTGTTCAAGAAACACCCCTATTTACTGTCTTCATTTTGTGCCTAAAAAGCAAAACTGGAGCCATCCTTCTTACACTCTGAATTTCTTAATCTTCTGTCTTTTTTTTTTTTTTGCATTCTTAGTGGGACCCCTCCCATCTTTTGGGCTTAACAGTGGGCGAGTAGATCAAGGCCAGAATATTAAAATACAGCCATTTGTCGTGATACTTGGTTTGTTTCTTTTGTGCATGTGTTAAGTGCTGAGAGACACAATCCAAGTCTTAGGTTAAGTGTTAAGAGAGGATCTCTGGTCTGGGACCTTGCATCTTGCTTTCTTGTGATACTGAAAGCAGATAAATTCCCAGATCAGCAGCCTGAAGGACAGAGATAGGGAAAAGCCTCAGTCTCAGTTTCCCTCAGATAGGGAAAAGGATCAGTTGCCAGGATCCAGGCTCAAACAACATCCCAAAGGATGCTTTGGGATGTGGGGAGGTGGGCCCTCTTCCAGCACTGCCTCAGCCGACCCTCAGCCATGGCTTCCCTAAAGATCAGGTACTCTGCAAATGCAGAATCCACATAAACCCTGTCTGAAGGAGTTTAGTATGTGACAAGTCAAAGGACCAAGTGGAAAATACAGCCACAACACACACAGCCATCAACGGTGACATTGTGATCTTGACATGTCAGCTTGGGACCTCATCGATAGGGAAAGGTTTTAAGTGTGGGGTAGGATTTTACAAGGGAAGGCTTATCAAAATAGAAGCAGAGAGAAAGACTTGAATATGAAAAGGGGCTGTAAAGAAAAAGTAGTGGAGAAAGGCAGGAGGAGAGGACAAGTGAAATGAAGCATCTGTGAGGAGAGAAGGGAAAGAGCAGCCTGTTAGCACAAGCAGGAGACTGTCCAGAATAAAAGCTATGAAAACCAGTGGAAACCAATTAGACTGATGAAGTCATCAACATCTGAAGGCCACAGCTGCTTGCTGTGCTTCTGCTGGCTCAGTTTCACCTCTAGGTCAGCACTTTGAATGTAGACCCGGTTAATAGTGACCAGAAATGCATATAAATCTGGTGGCTGCTCAAAAAGCTTTTGAAATGTGATATGAGAAAGATACTGGTGTTCACTGTTCTCATCTGTCTGAACAGTTGTTAATGTTACAGAAACCTCACAAGTAGACAAGTTTTGCCTTTCTGTGAGAGGGCTGAGATGAAGAGTGGGCAGAAGTAGCTTTTTGATACTGCAAGCAGTCCCTCATGAAGGAGATGCACTTGTTACACAGTTCTAAGCAGGGTTCTGTATCCATGCTGTTTTATGGGTTAAAGAGAGGAATATAATAATTTTCAACTAATGGGCATAGCTTCTTTCCAAATGGTACCAAAAAAAATCTGTTCTTGATAATATTAAAATGAATTTTACACAGTTGCACTTGGGATATAACTATATAGTTCCCATTAAGTCAGTGGGAAAGGCAGGGCCCTAACTGTTAAAGCTCTTTGAGAGAGAGATTTATTTTAAAGGAAACTCTTACACTGGATGTCATTGTTGCTACAAATTAATCCTATAGTCCTGAGTTCCCAGTGTGGTATTTAGAGGTAAGTTCTAATGTACTGTAAATCGAGTTTTCAGAGGGATTATAAAGGAACGTCTAAAATCTGAGCTGAAACTTGGCATGACAATTCTCAGCCCAGATGCCTCATTCTCTCCTGAAATAGATTTCCCCAGATTTTGAAATGCAGTGTAGAATATTGGTGCCTTTTCTTAATTCAAGACTCCAAAGACTTTAAACCCATGTTTACTGCACACAGAAGTTCTACAAATGATTGGATACTACATGTCTGCAGGCACCATACAACCCAGCATCTCTAATTGTTCTGAGGTCTACTTTGCTTCATTAGTTAATTATGTTTAGATGGCTGAGCAGGGTGTACTGCTAAAAGGTGACAGCTGGACACGTACATTAGCAGCCTTCTGTGACACCTTCCCTATGCCAACAATGATGCCCCAAAAGGAAGGGGAGAAAATGGAAACATTTTCCCTAAAATCACCTTGTACCAAAGGCTCCTGAGATCTGGTGCTGTTCCAGCGAAGGGACTGAGCGGTGCAGTGGTTAGAGGCCCTAAATAGTCCCCGGGGCAGATTTGGCATCCTTTTTGGCTGTTAGCCAGCTTTTTCTTACTTGACCTCCGAGTGACTCATAAGTGGTCCATGATTAATTTATTTAAGATTTAAGAACAAGAACTAGAAATTACACAGTTCTACTCCACAGATTTTTGCTTTGCCTCTAGCAAATTAATCAAATGAGTCTAATTTGTTTTAGATTAAATGAATTCCCTCTGTTCGCTGTGTTAATCCCCAGCTGAACTGCCTTTTTATAATTTCCACTCCCTTGAAGCATTATACTGTAACTTATTTAACTCTACAACTGTATTTATTAGAGGTGTTGCAGTAATAATTTATAACTGGAGGGCAAGCAGAATTTAGCATTGGTACTTGGTAGGGTGTGGATATTGCCAAAATATCTCAAAGCCTGGTTGGTTTTTATTTTTGGACCAGAGTTCTTGCTTTGTACTGACTCTCTAAAATATTTGAGGTACTGCTGCTCTGCTATAGCTAGCCACTCATTTTTAGCGGTTTGCTATAAGCTCTGCGTGACAATGTGTTGTAGCCTCCAAGGAGACTCTTGTAAACCTGATGAAACAGGAGATCTCTGGTGGTCCTTCCTCTACGCGGTTGAATGCAATTGGTTGCTCACATGTGTTTCTGTTCTGCCCAAAAGTTCACCTTTTTTATGGACCTTCCTTCTGCCAGAGCTCAGAAGTCAGTGGAATAAGAAATCACATTTTAAATAGCTTTTCATGTTTCTTCATCTTATATTCTGCATTCCCTCTCTTTCGGCTCACAGCTGAGAGCTCAGTAGGTCAGTTTATAACTAAATTATGGCTCATCTTTCCAGCACTAAAGAGTTCATTCTTTTGGCTGGGACATAGCAATGGATTCTGCTTTATTGTCTGCTTCAAGGAGAAGTATGCCATTCATATTTTTCACCCAGGAACATAAGCCTTTCCCATATATAAATGTATTTGTATGTAACGGAAATATTGTACTTATTCCAGTCCGCTTTGTAACTGAGAAGGGCTGGATTTAAACTGAAGTAAAACATTTCTAACTTATCGTTTTCATGATGTCAAACAAAACCCTCTTGCACCTATTGCAGCCCCACTCAAGTGTATGGGCAACACTGATGTAAAAATGCAAAATTTCCTTTTGTAATATCAGCCACCAGTGCTCAAAACTCATTACTTTCTTCCAGTCTGATTTCTGATACTGCTTAAAAGTATAAGGCACGAAGACATGCTGGAGGTTTTCTTATTATTTGCTTTCCTACTTGGTGTGTATTTTCTTAACCTCTGCAATTCATCACAGATCACATTTTCATAGTTTTCTCTAGAAAAGCTATTCCCTTTTCAATGAAAACTTTGGTTCTCTTGTATTTCCCTCATTCAGAGATACCACCAAGTTTTAAGATTTTTGCAATACTTGTGACAAAACTGTAATATTTTCAGCACTGGAACAGGGAGCTGAGAGACAAGTTTCTGCCACCTCCCATGAGCGCAATCCTGTCTGAAAGGCTTGGGAGGAGCAGCCTGGGGCACACGGCTTTGCCTCGGGACTTAAACGTATAGGCCTTTTATTTAACTTCATTTTTAATATTTCAAATATATTTCTTTTGAAGTAGGACTTGCAACCCATCCTAGTGTCTTTTCTCTAAGGGTTACAGTGCTGTTCATTTCTGAACATTTAGGCTAACTTTGTTTTATTCATTTATTTCTCCCATCTTTATTTTCCTCAAAATTTACAGCTACATTACAGCTAATATTCTAAAATATTATATTTATACATGATTTGAGCGAAGTGCCTAGTGGCAGGTGTGACTCAAAGACCACTGAGCTGAGGCTGTTAATTAATTTTAATAGACTTGTCCTAAAATACATCACTGCCTGTTGCTAGTAAACCTTAAGAAAACCTTATCAAGGGTTTTGATATTGTAGATTTTACTGAGCAGGGAGGCAGGTCACCTGTTGAGAAAACTGTCCTGACCCATCTCTACTTCTTTGTTTCAAATGCTAAAAGTGCTCTTCAAAATTAATGAATAATTAGGAATTATTAAAAACTTGGAAAAATAATTAATCCCTAGCAGACACAATGTTGCCAATATGTTTATATATATTTTAAGTATATAAATGTGTATATAAATAATAGACACAGTGTATGAATACAAAACATATACATATGTTGCAAATACTAAAAAATCCAGAGAAACAGAAATATGATTATAAATGTGTGGCCAGAGGCCAGTGCCATTGGGCTAAGCGTCAAACACCAAACAACAAGGGAAGAGGCTGGCAGCCCCGGAGGAAGGTCTCAGAGATGTGGCATAGGATGAAGCCACAGTATTTAAACACATCCTGGCTGCATACATGAGATATGGATTGGATAAGGCAGGTTACTCTCCTGAGAAACAAAGGAGGCGATTGTGTTGCAGCCCTGATAGCAGGAGAGGGCAGGAAGCAGAGGGCTCTGGAGCTGATATCTTTTTCTTTTGTGCAGCATTTATCTTTTGTGCAAGGGGGGAAGATTTTTTTTTCCTGAGTCGTTGGCTGCTGGGATGAGAAGCTTGGTTGTCAACTGTTTATGGTTTATTAGTATTTGTCATGTTTTGTTGGGGGACCTTGTCGTTAGATAACATTTGGTACAATTGTGAGGGTTTGCTTCTTTTGTTTTTTTAAAGGATTCTTTCTGCCTTCGAAACCAGGATGTGTTTGTTTTGCCTAAGGAGTGTCCATTGGTTCTTCCATTTCTCAAATGCACCTCTGAATTGGGGGTCTAGCTTAAGATACGGACAGGAGCTCCCCTGGCAGTAAGCAAAATAGCTGGTACTTGGTGAAGAACATGAGTTTTGAGCTGTTCTGTTAAAAGTGCTGAGTGAAGAAAGATGTTCTGCAAACTGATGCATTTCACAGACTCCTTTGCTGCTCCCTCAGGCTTCAGTGCATGGCATCTAGCAGATCGGAAGGAGATGCAGGTCACATCTGTGGCTGGATGTACACTCAAATGATTTAGACTTTGTGGAGCCTGAATGAGGACTGTATCTTTGCTTCATCTTTGAATTTAACCCTCCAAGGCTCTGCTATGGCCTGAGTTAGCTGCGGCACCAGTTAGCCCAGTTTCATGACGCAGAGCAGCCTGCTCACGTGCAGTAAGTCTGTGGACAACAGAGGTCTAACCGAGCACAGACCTCTCACTCCATCACCCCTGCTTTTTTCTGCTTTAAGCCTGCTTTTCCACCGCTGCTCTTTAAATGTTTCCTTTTGGTGAATCCCTTGACTGGCCATGGAGCTTCTGTTTCCTTCTCCTTTCATGCCAGGGAAAGGTCTGGATGGAGAGGCGGCACGTGAGTGAGCTTCCTCAGCATCCTGTGCTGGAAGGGTGGCATGAGGTGGTGAGCAGCTGCTGAAGCTCCCCAGTGTGCTGAATCTGCCTGCCCACGATGCAAACCAAAGCCCAGAAGTAGACAGGTTTCAGAGAGCAGGGATTGCCACCACTCCTCCATGGTGTTTTTTGCAGCGTGGAGTCAGGCTTCCCGCTTGGGATGCTGTGTTCTAGGTCCTGTTTAAAGAGAGCCCCACCCGAAACGCTGCTTGCAGGAGGGGGAATGGATCTCCTCAGCTGCCCCCCAGAAAATAGGGAAGCAGGAGATGAGCAGCCTGGGCTGTGCTGCCCTCCCCAACAGTCGGTTGCATGGTGCAGAGGATGTTGGTGGTGGTGAGGCAGGGCTCTCGCCTTCCCAACTCAGCAGAAAGAGGGTTTGTGTGGGTAGAAGGAGGCTGAACACATGAACAAACATATCCTTTTTTTTTTTCCCTTTTTTTTTTTTTTAAAAAAAAAGAAGTCATGGGTGTATTTCTTCTGCTGATGCCAGCTTTTTCCTTTGCTGCTGGAAGGAAGTGGGGAGAAATCAAGCTTCTGACAAAATAAAAATGTGATTATTAGCATTTTACTGCTTACTAGCTGGTGACGATGAGAAGAAAAGGGCTTAAATGTTTTTTTTATTTTTCTCATCTATTTGAGCTTGTCAATTCTGTTTCCCATTTTTTATCCGATCTTGCCTCTTCAGTCCAAGCTAGTGCCCATGGGAGGTGGTGGATGGACAGACAGCCATCCCCTCTGACTCCTCTCTTGTTACTGGGCATCATAACTGCACACAGCACTTCGTGCGAATGGCCCGGCTGGTGCATGTATAACCTGAGCCCGTCCATCTCAAGGGTGCAGGCAGTGGGCTGGAGCAAGTGCTGTGGTCCAGGTGAGCCTGCCCACACAGCGTGCTGGTGACAATTGTGGCCGTCATCATGATGAGGGACGTGTCTGCTCTGTTCTATACTTAGGCAGCCAAGCAGGCCTTAGGATAGCTGCCAGGTGATAAACCATTTATAGTCTGTATTTCTGCTGGGAATACTGGTTGGGGGAATGACTCTGAACTGCCTTTTCTACCCGAGGACGGAGGTGGGATATGAGCAGTGGACGGGAAGATCAGTAACATGCCTTACAAATTGATTAAACTTCCAAGTACAATAATTCATGAACGTGCACCTATAAAAATTTCTTTCCATCTTTTTTTCTGGTGGTAGTAGTAATAATCTGTTACTGTGTCTTTCTTTCTTTCTCCAGACGATTTTGCAGAGGAGGAGGAGGTGCAGTCCTTTGGCTACAAAAGGTTTGGTAAGTGGCAGCAGATCTTTCAGCTCACTATCGCATAGTGCTTAGGGTAAGTGAAACACTTACTATGAAAACCTCTTTGCTGGCAGCATCAAAATGTACAGGTACAGCCCTATTATCCACCTCACTCTAATATCTGCCCAGAGGAAAGTGTGATTTTTAACTTGGTTTGTTTTCTTGGCAAACATAATGCTTCAGAAATAGCCCTAATTAGAAACAAGAAGTGGTTGATTTCATTATTTGATCATTAGTGTCATGAAAATGAAGCCAACACCTGAACAAAAATGAATGTACTGGCTGTAAAAAAGGGTCTATGCCTCTTGTGTGTCCTCTGCCCAGCTGATGTCCTCAGCCCACAGACTGATGTGCAGCAGGGTTTGATGGTGTTCCCAGGGGTGGTGGCATTGGGCCTCCTGCAGGTTCATGGAGTTGTACTGGCAGCTGAGCCAGGATATATACTGTGGACTTCTCTCAAAAAGGAGGTATATGGTATAAATGCATTCTGATGTCAAAAACAATTAAAACACGTGGTCACTTTCTTTCCTTTTTTCCATTTTCTTTCCTTTTCTTGATGCTTGAAACCAGCCTTCTCACATGAAGAAGGTCATCTCTGCGAAGGCATCAGCAGCCTTCGTGGCTCCTCTCTTCAAGGCTCTTGAGTTCTCTTTCTCTCAGGAAAACATTTCAGTCTCTGCAGCCGACAGCTTTTCCCAGGGCAGGCTGACTCCTGTCCCTCTGGCCATGGGGACATAATGCCTCCCAAGGCCAGATCTGTATTGGAGCAATCAAAGGCGGTAATCACCCAAGCTGCTAGCTGCCTTTTCAACTGTAAGCCATTGGGATAAAAGTTCACCTTGTTTATTCTCTCCTGGGAAAGTGGCTGCAACAAGAGTCACTTTCAACAACCTCGCTTGGCAAACGGATAGGAAAAGCAGACTGAAAATCAAAAATAAGTCAACAATTCCCTCCACGCCAAAAGGAGCAGGGGGAGGCAGCGTAAGGAGATGCAGCATTTGGGAGGTGGGGATCACATTCGCGTGACCTCTTCTACCCCTTGAACTACTCCACTCCTCCCTGCTGTTGAGCTTTATTTTGGATAGATCAGCCAACCACAGAGCCAGCATCTGTGGCTTGGAAAGTCCTGCCATAAGGCTGCACTTAGGGTTTTTTCCTACCATTTTTTTTTCCTCTGGATTAGGCCCTGTAATAGCAAAAAAGAAAAAAAAGTCTTGAGAAATAGGAAGAAATGTTAACTCTTCCTTTCTGTCACCTCCAGCTGAATAAAAAATATTTGGGTTCATTTACACCTATAGCAATAGCTTTCCTTCTGTGTTGCCCACTGCCTAGCTATCCCTGGTGAGCATGCTCTTGCGATGAACTGTGAAAGGTTTTAGCAAGGAGCGGGTACCCCACTATCCTTCCAATCCCAATAGTAAGTGCACCGTTGTGACAGGATGGGATTTTTGCATGTTAATTTGTGAGTCATTTTTGCCCGTAGAAGTGCAAGGTTTATCTGAGCATTTCCCAAATGCTTGCGCTGTTGCACGTAGTTGGGCAGTGGGGAGGGAGGAAAGGGCCAGCAGTCTGGCAGTGGCAGGAGGAGGAGATTTCACCACAAAAGGAAACCCCTTAGGAAACAACCATAACCCACTTCTCCTTTATAAAAACAACATCGTTGCGGTCAGGGAGGTGTCCCAGATATCTGCAGTACAGAAGAAGAGCCTCAGCTAAAGGGGGAATAGGGTCATGAAGCCGTAGCATTAGCACTGGTGAGAGCTGTGTAGTTCAGTAGTGTTGTGATCCAAGAAGCCGCCTTTGTCCATACCATTTTTGAGCCAAAACTTCCTCCCATACCCTCTTCTTCATCTTTCCCAGCATCTTGGGGCAGCACAGGGAGGAGCTGGGCTGGTTTCCATACTATCACACATGCTGTTTCCCTGCAAGTGCTTATGCTTTTGTCGCTCCTAAAGGGGTTATTTCCCCTCCCTCGGAAGACCCGACTTGGTGTGTTTCCATGTCTACAGTCGTCACTGCATTTCCATGCAGCCTCTGAGCAACCTCTGGAGGGAGTGGGAGACACGTGCCTTCAGCAGCGCTGGCTGCTTCACTGGGCATCAGACTTCTCAGCTCAGGAAGGTGATGTGCACATCTTTTAAATAAAACCCCAAATTCACTGGCCGGATAGGTCAGCATTTCCAGCGAAGGACCAGAGGTTGCTCTTGGAGCCGAAGTGCAGCCAAGTAGTTCAAGCTCCCACCTGACCAGTAGGAGATGGTATGCCTGCTGTCCCAGCTGGTGGTCCCTCTTTGCTCCGTGTCCTCACTGGTAAGAGAAGGCAATATGGAGGAAGCCCAAGGCAAGAAGCAAATTTTGTTATTTAAACCCATGATAAAAGGCCATTTTGAATGGAGCCTGGTCTGACTGGCACTATAGAAATCCCAGTGCTGCTTGTGCACAGCCTGCTGGAGGGGGAAGCAACTACAGCAGCAATGGGTGTTTTGTTTCAGGAGCCATAGTGTAAGAGCAGTTGTGTAATACATTCGGACCAGAGTAGTCCCTGGCTGCCCCGCTGACATGAGACATGGTAGGAGGACCATGACTCAAGTGCCTTTGACTCCATCATTTGGAAGTGGGAGGCTTTGTTTGGAGCAAAACGTGGTCCGAGGGGGAGATGGCTAAAGCACGACTGGTTTGTAAAAAACATGGCTTGCGGTGAGTCACTGCTGGCAGCTGGGAACATGTGTTGGTCAGCACTTGGCAGGCAAAGCCTTGGCCAAACTGCTTTCCTAGAGTTCAGCTGAAGAGTTTATTATTAGCTGCCTTGTTGCTAGAGCCTGTAGTTTGGTTCAAGGAAGGAAGAGATCTGTGGAGGGAAGGAAGGAGGCATTCTCCAGCAATTCTCATTTTGGGAAGGAAGCTTTTGAAAAGAGGACTGAATGCATGCTGTCCTGCACGGCTTCCCCTTTTTCTGAATCTTTTGGTCCCTCCTCCTCAGAGAAGCTAATTTCAGAGAATTTATTCTTTATTTTTTAGTCAGCAGAGCATTAACTAGTAATATTAAATGTTGATATATTAAATAATAATGAATACAGATGCAGACAGCTCCAAGATGCTTGGAAAGTACACACCAGTATTTTTTCCCTTTTGAGCTTGGGACAAATTTGCTGCAGGGGTTCAGGGAGATGTAGGCAAGGACTCTTTCCAGCCGACTGATGCTGTTTAGTTCTTCTCAATGGATGCTACAGATGTGCAGGGACACTGCCAGAGGTGTGATGCTCAGCTGCAATGCTTCCAGATTGCTGCAGTGAGAGAGCATGTGAGGAAACGTGTTTCTTATCACCGTTACTTCATCATCAGTCACTGCTCAGGCTGCTTTGAAGTCATCTGCTCCAGATAACAAGCTGTGTCTCTCCACTGGTTTTCCTCTACCACATTGCTACCAATGTTAACTCTTTCATCATTCAGTGTCATTGGTTTGCATCACCCCAGGCACACCCTCTTTCCCACTTTGGGAAAGAGTGAATGAGGAAAGGGCAAAACTTGTTATTCGGTATTACACACTTTTGGGATCTCAGGCTAAATCTTAGGCTTGAGAGCTCAGCCTATTTTATTGATGATAGATAGCAGGATGAGATCTCTTTATGGCAGAGTTTTGACTCCTTCCCTTGAGATTTGGACTCCAGACATAGATGCAGGCAAAGGAATTGAGGGGAAATAATGGACTCTGAGGTGGCAGATCTGATCTTCCTAACTTGTGGCATTCCCAGGTAATAGATGTAGAGATCATAGTGAATTTTGTTTCTTTATGTTAATATTTTAGAACTTGAAACCTGCACTTTACTGAACAGAGTATTTAATGTAGAAATTGCAATATGAAGCTATTCATGGGATAGTTTGAAGCTACAGTACAATATGGAACAGATGAAAGCAAAGGGGATTGTCTTTGAACTGTCAAAGGGGATGGTCTTTGAACTTCTGCAAGGCACATTTGTAATATTTTAGAAAACAGGCTTCGAAGAAATGAGCTGAAAGCCCTGCTGATGAAGAGAAACCTCCCAAGGAGTCAAAAGATAAGGCCAGTATGCTGTAGATAAGTAGAAGACTAAACAGCTTGTGTGAGATTAATTACCCTTTGCCCTTGGGAAGCACAGCCAGAATTGGACACTGTAATCTTGTCCTCCACAGTAGGATCCATCTCGGTCACCCCCATGCTCTAGATCATGAGTGAGATTCTTCCCTCCACTTTCACCTTCCTGTTCCCCTGCTATGGGGCTGAACCATTAGTAGGGGACCTACCCTTGTATCACCAGGTATCTGGCATTGGTCTCCTACAGTCTCCCCCACACCCTTAATTCAACAGTTGACAGGAAAGGAGGGATAAAAATTACTTGGGGACCTCTTAAGTAAGATAGGTACTTTTTTATGTACCATGGGATATGCAAGAGATGACTGGGTCAGGGTATCCCTTCTGTGTGGTTATGGCAGTCTAGCTCCTGAGCATCATTCCAGGCCTAAGAATTACGTCTAGGAATTTGTGGACCAGAAATGGATGATTTATCCTGCCATGCAGTAATGAAATCTGCTATAGTAAAAAGAGGTGAGAGGGGAAAAAAAAGATTTAAAAACATATTTGGAAAGTACGATCTTTTTCCCTGATGAGTGTCTTGGAAGCAGCTGAACTAGATGCATTTAATAACTGTTTTCTCATTATATATTGTTGATAGTATTTTACAGTGAGAAGCTGTATATTATTTCTCCACCTTTGATAGGACACAACTGGGGAGTTTGGGAGTGTAACAATTGATAAGAGCCTTATGAATGGTTTACAGTGAAAAATGAAAACTTTGAGATAGAAAACTTTTTTAGAAAATGGTTTAAAAATACAATTTTTTCTGCCTATAAATAACAGTTCAAACACGATCATGGCAAACAACACTCATGGCTTGGGAATTTGTGATAGTTCAGGAACAGTGTTTATTCATTAGTACTGCACAGACAGAATAATTTTACTCCTTATCACTGGATAAATGTGGGCCATTGTTCACATCTATAATAACACGCACAGAAAGCATGTATGGCATCAGTCTGGTGGTGTTCTATATCCACACAAACCTTAAGCCTCTAGCAAAAAATGAAAATTCTAAGCTTCAGGAATTTGTCAACTTTTCTTTTTGGTTTGTAAACGACCAGTGAGGGATTTCAGGTGCCACAAGCCACATCCCTCCCTGGGAATTCTTTCACATGTATGCCTGCAGCATGCAATCATATGGCTTAATAAAAAGTCACGGGGTCACTGATACTCACAAAGCCAGAGGGAAATCGGGCACATTGCTTCCAGTTCACTGATCTGGCCATATTTATCAGATGAGGATTTTGTCTGCATGCGTCCTGGGGTAATTAAATCCACACTGAATGGCACTGCCTGTGTGGCTGTTAGTTTTAGGCCAAGAAATTTCATTTGGAGTGACCCTTTTAATTGCCATGGTCAGTAGGGTGGAAAGGAGCTGAGCCTGCCCTCTCCTGGGGTGAGCCCAGCGCCCTCGGGGGTCCTGGATTTGTGTTGGGGCTTCAGTCCCAGGTATAAGGGACTGCATGTGGAGGGACCACTGGTGTAAGGTCTTTCTTTTCTTTTCCAGTACGTACCCAGAGTACTGGGGCAGTTGGCAGGGAATTGAATCCTTGATAAATAAATAAAGGCTGATGTGTGCGCAGTATTGCCATTGCAGAGGAACTTGAAGGTGCTCATGAACTGCCCAGGTGCCTGTGTGCCACCAGCATGTCCCTCCTCTGTCAGTAGCTGCTGCCTCGTGCGATGTAAAAGGCATGAGTGATAAATGGATTATCCAAACCATGAATTTAAAACTGCCAGTCTTCCTAAAGATGGAAGATAGTTGGTGCACCCTGATAAATCCATCAGTGTCAGGCAGTAATAGTGAGATCCAAAAGTTATTGGATCTCTGTGTCCTGTGCTAACTTATTCAGGAGCTGCAAGAGCCGTTCAGGTCTATGGGTTTGGAGCTGCCCGACTCCAACCTGTCCTGCTGTGCCTGGCTAAAGGCACTTCTCCTTCTAATCCAAACCCATAAAGTGGCCTCTTAGCAGTGCTGTGGGGACTAAAGTCATTCCAGCTGTGTGCTCTTATGTAGGCAATCTATTTTCTCTTAGTTACGTTTTTTTCCTAGCTAGTACAATTAAAATTCTTTACATGTTTCTTCATATATTGCATTTGCATGCTTGGAGCAATACCTGTTTGATCAATCTCTGTCTTTTACAGGGGTGTATTGGAAGGTGGTGGGGTCACCATTATGTGTGAATTTTTCTCTCTATTCTTCATTAGAGCTATAAAATAGGTGTGTGGGCTGAATGGCACATTTTCTTTATGAATGGAATGGAAAACATTGGCTACACTGTAAGCAACACCTGGGGATTTTGTATTTATTTCCCTGTAAACTAGCTGGACAAATAATGGTGTTTGGTAACATCAGCTTGCTGCCAAAACACCTAGGCTACAATATAGGCCGTTCAACTTCATAACAAAATTACCTGTGAAATTAATGCCTTAGAAGGAAACTAAACATTGTATTTTCAGCTCTTGGTGCCATTATGTTTCCATGCAAAAGAGTAATACAGGAAAACTGTGGGAGAAATGAAAATTTCAGATAAGAAACCATCACAAGAAGGAAGAAAAAATATTTTGAAATACCTGTTAGTGGACTCTCCCAGCACTGCTGTGGGATTGTAGCACACACCAGCATTACTCCTGGGCTCCTCTGAAGCTCTTAAGTTTAAGCTTATTCAAAATACAAGTCTGCATCTGTACCCAGCTGCCACTATGCTCTGCTCTTTACTGCATGCTATTAGCTATAAGGTTGCGAGGGCTCAAATGTGTCTAATTCATCCTTGGATTTTCTGTACCTACTTCAGAGTCATTCCCCTTCAGAAAGTTGCCACACTGTGCTTACTGCTGGTGACAGTTTTGAAAGAGACTTGTGAGAAAAGAGGTGCTATTTTCCCTTGGGAGTATGTTGTTAGGTATATCTAACAACAACCAGAAATAAAACGCATACCTGTTGGCTGCTGCTTACATTGCTGTCCTAGATTCCTTTTATTTCTTGGACATTTCCTCAAAACGTTCCGGAGCTCTAACCCCGATGTTAGGGGAGGTGGCAGAGGTGACATCCCCGTGTCTGATTCTGCAGAGCGCTGAGCCCTTTGCAAAGGCTGCTCAGCATCCCGCCGAGTCAGACCCCTGAGCACGCCGTCTGCATGGAGCAGTGCTGCTGCCGTTATTTCGTCAGCAATTTATCAACAACGGGAAGTATGCTAAGAGCGAAGAGCTGCGTGCTTTAGTTAGCAGATACTAGGGCAAATAGCTGGTACAAGATAGCTTGACGGGCATGTTGATAGACACACGTGCTGCCTCATACAAGAAGCCCCTCGCCATCAGCTTGGGAAGCCTCTCCTCCTTTGGCTGCCTTGCTCAGAAGCCCCTGTTGTCATTCCTGCTTGCCACAGGTAAAGGAGCCCTCATGTCTCCTGGCATCCACTTCAGCAGCATCCCAGGGAAGGGGAAAGACCAGATTAAATTGTTAGTATGGCGGTTTGTCCACTAAACTCTCAGAAGCATTAGAACAAAAGTGCCACGATGGTTTGATGGAAGATGTTGTTTAATATTCCATCAAGCTTCCCTGCCTCTGCTTTGCCGGTGCCTGGTTTCCCATGCTCCCAGGAGAGCTGCACAAGGGAGCAGCAAGACCTCGTCACCTTGGCCTGGACCTGAACCCAAACTTGGACCCAGCCCCAGCCCCAGACCTGGCTGTCTCTGCTGTCCCCCACCATCACACTCAGCAGCCCTGAGCCCAGCCAGTGCCCTAGGACAGGTGACACCAAATGTAATACATCACATTGTTGTACTTGGCAAATTTTTGATGTTTTCAGAGAGAAAATTTTACATCTGAAGATTGACTTCCATGAGAAACCTGAATATAGGGCTTAGGGTGGGAGTCATTACACTTACTTTTAGGGAGCCTAGACATCTACCTCTTTAAAGACACCCATCCTTAAAATGGCATTAGCAGTTGATGCTACATGGAGGGACTTCCACATTGAGCATGAGCTTTGCATTCCTGGTCATTTTTATTTACTACTTTGAGACCTTCAACTCCAGATCTCTGTATTGCGTCCAATATAAATGCTGGGGAAAGCATATAAATACCTAAAGAAGCCTGTGAGAGAGAATGGTAACAGGGATAGAGCCAATAAAGAACCTGTAAGTATTTTAGGCTGGTTTTGCCTGTTGCAGACACTAACAAGGAACAGTATGTTGCTTTGCTAGGTCAAAACCAATTCAAACTCCACTGTGCTGCAGTACAACAGATTAGCCAAAGGAAAGCTGGAATAAAATTTTATCCAGTCTCGATTAACCTTCTGCATACGGGTAAACCTAAGTGAAGCAGCCAAGAGCCAAGAAATTTCCATTTGTCCTGTTTCAGCCTGGGTTAAGTGAGTGGGCTGAGATTCTGGAAAGCGGAGAGGGGTCAGACAGGAGGCGTGAGTGGGAAGGAGTCTTGCTTGGTGCCCGGAGACGGCACGGACAAGTGTTGCACAACGGGTGTGTGGAGAGGTTTGTGTCCTGCAGATACTCTTCAGCTCCGTCAGGAATGCATCTGGAAAATCCAGCCAGCCAGAGAGAGAGATTGATGCCTTAAATAAATAAAACGTGAGTGTGTTTTTTCGTGGTTCAGTTTGTGACTGTTAGTGGAGGCAGCTGGAGGTTTTGTAAGAGATGGAGTGCAAGACACAGGGATCCAGTTCTCTTCGGCCCAGCTAAGGCTCGTAAGGAGATTTTGCATTAAAAGTCTCGTGCAGACATTCAAGCCTAGCCTAGCAGGACTTCATAGCATCTTTTCTGATAACCATTTCATAATGCTATGAAGATGGAGGGTGGATTGGTTTTCTTCTAAGGATGTCTTGGCACTAGGGTCTGCTAACAGGGTTTTGCTGCATATCTTTCAAACCCTGAAATCTTAGAAGTTTGGAAAATATGTACTGATTTGCTTTATGTAATGTGTTTCTGTGTGCTTCTTACCAAGGTCTTGGCCAGGAACATGGAAAATTCTACCAAGTTTTATATTTTGAATTAACCCAGAAATGGCCATGGATGCTATTACTTGCCAGGCTTGTTAAGGTCAATATAAACCTTATTATATAAATAATATATAAATATGACCCTACATTTGATAGTGCTCAATGGCAGAAAATTTGCCTTTTATGTTTTGCTAAGAGGTTAAGGTGGGACCGTCTGTGTATGTAGTGACAACTGGTAACTGAAAGATTCTTTACATACATTTCTGCTTATGGAGGACAATCTGGGTTACAAAAAATAATAATGCATAGAGCCAAGGGATATTTTTCTTCCTTCCTCCCTTCTCCCTAGAAGTTAATTGCTTTAGGTGGAAATAGGGTATATAATGCCCCACCTAACTGATGATTTCATTTAAAACCTGACCTGTAAGATTCAAGTTCAGAATGGGAGAGCTCTTGTCCTTAATTAACATTTGAACAGCCTGAAGCCAGAATAATCTGAACACCCGCTGTCAAGGTTTCAACGTAGCATCTGTGCACAGCTAAATTCACTTGTCCTCAAAAGTTACTGCATGTCAATGCTTTCAATGCTTGTGTGTGCAGATGTTTATACTTAAACCTATGTGCTTGGTTTCATATGAATGCATCCAAATTGGATTTGGGTCAGTGTGTTGGACTACCTAACAGCTTGACTTCAAATATACAAAAACCAGACCACCAGACCCATGGACATTCAGATTGCATGTAGGATCCATCTGGAAATTTGTGCTCCAAATATATTCCTGGGCATATTGTTCCCCAGGTCTGGAAAGCCAAAATTCCGAGATGTGGTTCTTGTCCTCACCTTTTTCTAAGTCCCCAGTCACAAGTCCTCTTGCTATCCTAAACAGTGATGCTCTCCTAAAAGAGGCCAACTAATCATTGCTCCCTAACTTATTTGTCTCCTTGGGAAAGCAAGTTTCTGCTTGATTAATGATAGTACATGTTTAACCTCTTTTACAATTTTTTTAATATGACTGTATGCATTTTTCAGTATTAGACAAGATTTCTTTACTAAGTGCCTTGCAGAAGGCAGCAGAGATGAGGACTGGAGAACACAGAGAGTGGCTCGGTTTTGAGGGGAAACAAACAAACAACATCTGTTTTTTCCGCCCATTGAGAAAAGCCAAGAAAGCTTTCCCAAATATTGAAAACCTTAAAACTGGTGTCTTTTTTTAAATAGTTAGGCAACGTTAGCTAAAAGTAGGAGAAAACTTTGAGGTGTCAAAGTAATGAGTTTGGTGTGTGTGAGGGGCAGAACCAACTGTAAATACTGCTGGAAAAGGAGGAGCAATATGCATGTCTTTGTTGTCTTTCTCTTGGGTCACCAAACAGAAGCAAAGTAGAGACCATTTTTCAGAGACCTGTAATCCAACCCTCAGCTCCATCCCTGCTGGTCACAGATCAGACGCATCCTTCCAGCAGGATCCAAAAGAGCCCATGAAGCCACATCCATGGAAGATCCCTCTGCTTTGTGTAGCATTCCCAGTTCAAGTTTTAGTTCATCGAGGTGCAGAAAACAATGTGCTTTGTGGAAATGGCCGTCTGTGGTGCCATAAGGGAACCCTATGCTCTGCCTTTTCTTTTCAAGCAGTAGCAGGAGCAAAGCAGAGGTGGCTCCTGTCCTTTTGCTGTTTAGCTGGAAGTCTGTCCCTTATTCCCTCCATTCCCTCTGCCCATAAGGTTAGGTCTGGAGTAGTCCAGCAGAAGGTAGAAAGCACATCTCAGCCTCGGGCTCAGTACTGAGCCCACCAAGAGGACACAGCAAGGAAATTTAGTAGCTGCAGAAAATGCCTGCCATTGTCAGAGGGCGATCGGCACCCCATAAACCCCTTTAAACTTCCCAGCTCGCCTCTTCCTTCGGCAAACCTTGCCTCTGGGCCAGGAGCGGATGGAGGGAGGGCATGAGTTTTAACACCCAGCCTGCTGTCGCCGTGCATGCTGACCCGCGGGATGGGGGGATGTTAGCTGGGGCCCACCTTGCAGCAGCAGCCACATCTGCTCCTCCACTGTGGCTCTGCCTCCCCGGCTCCTGAGAAACTCCGATTCCTCGCCAGGTGCTCTGTGAAATACAGCCTGGTGGGGCCAGTCTTCTGCGCAGGAGGTTACTGTGAGTTGTTTTGTGCTTTAATACGGAGAAACAGGGCTGTATTCTCCACAACAAACCCTCTTTTTTTATTACACTTGGTCTGAATAGCAATTGAGCCTCTAGTCATGCCTCCAGCGGAAAGAAGACTCCTTGTGAAAGCCTTTCATTTACTGCAGAGAATGAATTTTCACGTGGATGAAACCAGATTGCCAAAAAATCTCCACAAAATAACCAAAAGAGCTGCCAAGAATATGTGTATGTCCAGTGAGTGTTCAAGGCGGCCTAGAGGAGATTAAGTGGAAGTGTCTCTGTAAAAGGAAGCAGAAGAGCTGACTGTGAAATTTAAAAGGCATCTTACGTCAAAGGAATACTTATGTCACTGTAGTCCTCTTTATTTTGAGCTTGCTGATTGTGCTGATGTGGCACTATAATAATTCTAAAACAATATTTTAGAAAGAAAAATAAATAATCTCTAATGTCTATTCAGTTGCTCTTCTGGGAAGACTTGTGGTGACTGAAAAGAAAATACTTGGTGAAACTGTGAATGGGAGACATTTCCAGGGTGGGCGTGTTTTGAGGTTTGTCTGGGTTTTTATAATCCTTTACTCCTATGTCTTTTTTTTTTTTTTGATAGTTTTCATATGCTTTTAATGCAGTGACCACTGAATGAAGAAATTCCTCCAAATTCCACCAGTTACAGGAGCTTTGCAGGGTGATGTGTTCTAGGACTACCAACACCTTTGCAAATGTGCCCTTAGGACAGCTCTACTGGAAGGAAGCTGTGATCCCCCTCGAGTCCTGCAGCCTTCACTTGTGCAAATTCACAGCAAGGATTTTCTGGCAGGTGCTTTTCTCCCCTTTTGCTATTGGATTTGTATCTGGAATGGATTCATAAACTCTAAGCGACCGTGGTTCAGCTTTTGAGATTGCCAGAGCTCCCAGCAGGAACCAAGGCTAGTGGTGTCCTCATGTGAGGAATGTGCTCTTTTCCCCAAACACCTTCAGTTCAGAGATGGCATAGCTTGCTCTCTTCCTTCCCCATGCTGGGCAACACCACATCTCAGGTAGGACTTGCTCCTAAATCATTCTGCCGCAAAGTGAAAAACCAACTCCTGTAGGCAAATCAGTACTTGAGGGAGTTGGTGATGTGTTTGCACAATTTCCCTTGAGCTATTTTAAACAATATACTCCCAGTCCTGCAGAGCTGATCCACTTTAAGAAAGACTACCTCCTCCCCTCCCCAATGGCTACCTTGCCTTAACTCAGCTGCCAAAACTAAGCAGTCGAGGGCACTGAAGTCGAGTCAATAAAGCTGAGTGAGATCGACTGGGGTTTTCCTCCTGCCCCGTGCTGGAAGCACAGTGCTGAGGGCAGCAAAAAACAGAGAGCCAGCCTGCAAGGCAGCAGAGAGGATCTGTGGCTGCGGGGAGGCTCCGTCCCCCTCGGCAGCCTGGCAAAACCAGGCAGAGCCAGCAGGGAACAACGGAGAGGAGGTCGTCCCGGAGCTCAGCCGAGGGACTCCGTCCCGAGAGTTTGGCTACTCTTATTTGGATGCCGTTCAGCAGAGTTCATGTTTCCCAGCCCATTCATAGAAAGCGGTGTAAAACCCTTCAGACGGCTCTGACCGGCGTCTGTCGGGGCCATTCCTCTGCTGCCTCGAATCGCTTATATTTTATCTACCAGGCTCGACTTCAGCAGTGCAGAGGCTGAGGTGTTTCAGGACAGGGTTAAAACCCTCTGCAGCCGGGAAGCCGGCAGGGTCCCCGGAGAGGGTGTTAAACCCAGGGAGTGCTGATCTGTTTCCTGCTTTTGTTATGATTTCTGCCCTGTAACCCAATCTCGCCCGAGAACCAACCCCAGCCTGGCCCAGCTGTGTCAGCAGGGCACGGAGCGATGCTGCCACCTCCACTGCTCGCGTCAGCGCTGCCAGCCTCCGAAATCCCGGCAGAGAGTTTAGCACTTTGCAGGTTAAGCCCATGCCGGGTCTGTGCCCAAAATCGATGGGCGCTGGCTACCTTTGGCCACACGCTTGGGAAAACAGAGTGGAAGAGAGGAGAGCGGTCGGTGGAGGGGGTGCTTGCCTGTCAGCTGCAGTTGTGTGCTGGTCTAGAAGGGATATACAGGGCTATAAATATAACTCATGGCTTTTTATATGGGTCCCCACACAGCTCTTTAGGAAAATCCCATAGAAAATGAGTATGGCGTTTAAGACTGGGTGGGGACTCTTTTTCCGTGTTCACCTCCAAGGCTTTTAGAAGGCTTCATGTTCTTAAAGGAAAAAAGAATGTTATCCACATGCTTTTGCACATTTTTAGCACAGCAAAGTCCATGTAGTCTCGCAAATGTGAACAAATAAAATGGCATGTGGTGCAGCGCGAGCAGGGAGGGAGAGCTGTGCCATGGCCGGATGGTGCTTACACTCAGCGCAGCCCCGTGGTGTTTCATCTCCCACCCTCAGAGACAGCCAGGACTCACATGTGTATCAGTTACCTGTCTCTGAGAAGGGCCACCATCACTCTGAACCCTAGCGGCTGTTTGATAGTCATAGAATCATAGAATCATAGAATGGTTATAGTTGGAAGGGACCTTAAAGATCATGGAGTTCCAACCCCCTGCCATGGGCAGGGACACCTCCCACTAGAGCAGGTTGCTCAAAGCCACAACTTCCCTGGGTAACCTGTTCCAATGCCTCACCATCCTCACAGTAAAGAATTTCTTTCTGGTATCTAACAGATTTCCAACCATGATGATGATTCTGTGATTCCCTCCCCCAGGAGTGGCAGCCCAATGAGGAAAAGGTGGAAGTGTTCAAGGCCAGGCTGGATGGGGCTTTGAGCAGCCTGATCTAGAGGGGGGTGTCCCTGCCCATGGCAGGGGTTTGGAACTAGGTGATCTTTAAGGTCCCTTCCAACCTAAACCATCCTATGATGCTATGATACTTCATTCTATGATGAGTAGTACTGCAAGGAAAAGCCTGGCTGCTACCAGAATAAAGTTCAATGCATCGATCTGGGGAGAGGGATGGCGTGGAGGTGGACAGTGTGGTCACCTCGCTCTGTGGGTGCAAGCCCCCTGGCAGAGATGCTGAGCCATTGAGTGGGGCTGGGTGCAGGTGGGTAGCACGGGGTGACGCACAGCAAGAAAACTCGTCTCATTTTGTTTGTTTTCTCCTCTTCCTTGCAAGACTGATGTGAGCTGGCCCTGCCATCCGATCTGCTTTTGATCTTTTTCTAGCATGGCCCATGTGTTTTTTAAAGTGTTTTGCTGCCAGAGCTGACCACTACTAAGAGAGAGAAAAAGCAGTTGGCAAACTTCCCTGTTTAAAAATGCGCTGGTTTAAGGCTTTGCAGATTACATGGCTTGTTTTTCAACCAACCCGTAAGGACGTTGCCAGCAGATTTCCAGTAAACTAGACATTTAAGTCAAAGCGGCTTCTCTGAAATTTCTGAACAGTGGTGTGGGGAAGGTTTTGGTGAACGATGGGGTGGAAGGGAGGACAATCTGTAATTTATCTACAGCTCTGCCTGGTACAGATGAGATACCCACAGCAGACCATCATTCTCTTCAGGTTACGTTTTGTTATGAGGATTTGGGATTTTCCATGCTGAGTTCTCAAGCCTTAAAATACTGACTCTGCATTTCAGCTGTAGTATAATAGGCAAAGAAATGTTTTTTCCTGGGATTTCTTGCTTCAGGCTCTTTTTGAAATCCACAGGAGCCATCTATAACATCATTTTCTCATAATAATTTTAAATGCTTTTTAGAAATCTGAGGAGAGTGGAAAATGTTCTGACTATGTCTCAGAAATTATATTTCTAGGTCACAGACAAATCTGCTGTAAACAGGTAAACTGATTAAAGCAGCATTGTCCCTGCTGGTGTTGAAATGTGAAACAACTTGACTAGGTTTGTGCCATACCACTGTTGGAAGACAGGGAGTTAAACAATACTTGTGCAGCCAGCTGAAAGGCCTAAATATATTATGTTGCTTTAAATCACAGTAAGGCTCATCATTTATTTTCATTGTATTTAGTGAATTAGAGCCTGGCTCTTGGTGAACAGGACTATTTTCCTCTGTAACTGCATGTGCCGTGCTGGCCATTAACACCTGCCAGAGGAGCTCAGGGTGCCTCCTGCAGAAACTAAGGCATCAAAGTATGTTTTAAGATCCTAAATACCTTTGTGGATCTGTACCTGGGCATTTTAATTTCACACCCTTGTATTTTGTAAAAATACATTGTAAAAATGAGGATAGTTTACATTATTATGATACTATATCTAGTAAGTCACATAGGATCCTCTGTCCCCACCCCTTACATCAAGAACATGATATAAATGCAAAGGCAAGTGATTGCTAGGACCTGAACAGCATCAAAGTATTATTGCATCTCACAGTGAATGTTAAAGTTTTACAATAAAAAAGCTAATCCTGTAATGGGTCATTATGGGATTTATAAAAATAAATGATGTTTTGTTTAAAATCCAGTACTGGATCTTCTCGCTGAGCCATAGTATTAAGAGAGTCAATTTCCCTTAACTTACCTAATAATTTGGTATTTACTGCAAGCTGATTTGAGGTGGACATTCCTACATCCTCATTGTTGTATTATTAATTTTTAATGAATAAAAGAGATGTTGAATGTGGCCCTAGATGACTGGGTGAAAAATGGGCTAGCAGATTAACTCAATTTTATATTTTATGCTTCAAAACAATATCCATCTTCATCTCTACTTGATAATATATGTTATCCCACTCTTATGCTTCCTTTATTGGGGAAAAGGTTAAAAGAAACCAGCTGGATAACTTAAGAGTTTGCCACCTTACAGCTCTGTTCTCTGACAATCTTTATTTTACGGTCAAGGAACCATGTTAGTTACTTCTTGTAGTGCCCCAACTGGCCTGCAAATATATACCAAAGAAGAAATAGCAAGGACCAGGCTTATCTTACTTCCTCTATTTTGCTGGAAAAAAAGCATCAATATTCACTCAGCTCCCTTGAGGCAGTCCTCTGTCCTCATCTTGATTTTAGAAAAATGTTTGTCTTTGCTTTTATGTGAGCAGCCTCCTGGGCCATGTGCACGTCCCTGCTCGGTAGAGGAGCTGCTGTGGCCGTGTTCCTGCTCCCCTCTGGCTCAGTCAGGGTGGGCAGCCAGCAACACGCGGCAGACCTGGGGTTTCACTCATAAGATTCCTTGGAGCGCTGCCCAGAATGTGTAGGGCAAAAAATGGAGAGTTGAGCAAAACGAGAAGGCTTAAGCCTTGCTTTTAACATGAAGTGTGTTCATGGGTGTCACCAGGCTGGGTGAACTGGGAGCTCATGCCCATTCCCTTGACGGCGTTTCCATCGCAAGCGGAGGGAGCGCACTGTGAAGAGACGGGGCACCTGCTTTGTCCCTGGTGCTGCTCGTTGCAGGATCACCATGGTCTGGGCTAATCAGAACCGACAGCAATTAAGGGTAATTGAGGTAGCCTTTCTAGCTCAGTGATTTCCCTGTAGCTATTAATAAGGAGAAATCAGAAGGGAAAACAAATGCTGTCGTTCACTAAGCTCTCACGAGCTGTTTCTGATTGTCTCGGGATTCAACAACTCATTAGATGGAGAATTGGCAGCGCTCAGCTTGAGTAACACCAGTTTTCTGGACGTCTGTGTGATGAGATTTTTGTTTACATTCTTTAACCATGTGGAATGTTAATTTTTCAGGGGTTTTGTGTGTGTATGTGTCTTGGTACAAGGTTCTTGGGTTATTTTGAGCCCAAGCTTGTTTTCCTCTATTATGTAAGAAGTCAAGATGCTAGGAAGTGGGATGTACTTTCCTCTCGTGATACCGCAGTGAAAGGAACTGCGAAGGCAGGACTGGCCAAACAGGATCCATGTCACAGACTTCTGGTCACAATAAATCACTGGCTTTGGAAAACATATTAATAATATGATTTTGTTTGATTTATAATACTGTCTGCGTATATCATAGTGAGGACAAATATATACCAAAGAGATTGCAAAGGTGAAACGTGGTGGTGGTGGTGGCAGCCCTGGCTGAGCAGCTGCCTCACCTGCAGCCTGTGTGCTGGGCAGTCTCCACTGGGACCATGCCTGGCATACCAAACCTGTGAGCAGTGTCCAGCGGCTGCCAATGAAAAGAAAAATGTCTAGAGATTTTTTTTCTCTCTTATGCCCCTGTCCCAAAATGTGAATATTTTGTTTCCTCCTGATTTGTTTGGGACCCCAGGACCCCAGAGCAAGAATTGCAAATGGTTGGTGAAAGGGGACAAAGGGGGATCCATGTCAACTGGTTGTCCTGCTGCCTCCAGAGCAGAGAGCTCCTCAAGCCCTCTGGTTGCCCTTGCCACACCTTACTTGTGAGCAGATCTTCATATTCATCCATATCTATGAACTGGAGTCCTCAATAACCTCTATTCATAAAATGCAGCTAAAATGGTGAATCCTCTACCAAGTTTCCCTCTTAAACACCAAACATTTTTTATAGTCAAGCCGTTCTAGCATAACTTGGGGTCAGCGATGAACTGTGGTGGAAAGTACCATAACAAAGGAGAAAATTGTAGGGAAAATTGTACTAGTAAATGCATAAGCTTTTCAGATACAAGGAGGAGGCAGCTGCTGATAAATTCTTCTAGTTTACCACAGTTTCTCCTAGAAGATATTAATTTTTCACTTTCTTAACATCAAGGCTTCACAAATAAAGTGTATAAGCTGCTGTCTTCATCAGACACCCATCAGGCAACTCAGGTATTGCTTTGGAGGGTCCATATACTCTCAGTCTATCTGTAAACAAAATACGTATTTATCACATCTCCTAGAGAAAGCAAATAGAATCAAAGGTCTTCACCTCTGGTTAGCTACTACTTCAAAAACACTTTCTCAAAATGCAGTTCTCATGTTTACAGAATTCACAGAATTCACAGAATTCACAGAATTCACAGAATTGTGGTGGTTGGAAGGGACCTCAGAGATCATCGAGTCCAACCACAAAAAAAA
>JAOQGH010000012.1:104664201-104718516 GCA_025769975.1 Gallinago jamesoni
ATAAAGATGTTGAAGAGAACCGGCCCCAGTACTGAGCCCTGGGGGACACCACTCGTGACCGGTCGCCAACTGGACTTAAACTGTGATGTTCTTTCTTCTTATGCACCGCCTGCTTCACCCAGCTGTTGATGTACATTATTCCTGTCACCTGTGCAGTAACCCTCATCTCTGTGTTTACATGCTCTGAATTTGATTTCCCAAAGCCTGGTTAAACCAGGCTCTCTGTGGCTCCTTGTAAAACTGGAAAAATCAGTGGTTCTTCTTGGATGACATATGAAGTAACATGAGGAAAGGTATAACTGGACAGTATTGATGACTTAAAGCAAGTCTGTGTCCAAAAGCTAAACCTGTAGCCACGATGGCACAGAATATCCAAGTAACAGGAACCCCACTGGATTCCCCACTCTCTCATTGCTTGGGTACTTTTTGGGCTACCTAAAATCATAGAAAAACTGAGTCATAGAACGGTTTGGGTTTGAAGAGACCTTTAAAGATCATCTAGTCCAATCCCTCTGCCACCAGCAGGGACATCTTTCACTAGATCAGGTTGCTCAAAGCCTGACTTTTAACACTTCCAATAATGGGGAATCCACAGATCCTCTGGGCAACCTGTCCCTGACCTGCTGGCCACGATCTTTTAATGCAGCCCAGCATACAGTTGGCTTTTGGGGCTGTAAGGGCACATGGCCAGTTCATATCCAGTTTTTCATCCACCAATATCCCCAATTCCTTCTCTTCATGGCTGCTCTCAATCCATTCATCCCCCTGCTTCTGTTGATACTGGGGATTGCCCTGGCCCACATGCAAGACCTCACGCTTGGCCTTGCTGAACTTCATGAGGTTCACATGGGACCTACTTCTTAAGCCTGTCAAGGTCCCTCTGGATGGCATTCCATCCCTTGAGCATAACTGCACCACTCAGCTTGGTGTCATCTGCAAACTTGCTGAGGGTGTACTCAATCCCAGGATGTCATTGGTGAAGATACTAAATAGTATTGGTCCCAGTATGGGCACTTGAGGGACAGCACCCATTGCTGGTTTTCATTTGAACATTGAGCAGTTGAATGTAATTCTTTGAACATGACCATCCAGTCAATTCCTTATACATCCATGAAACCCATTTCTCTCCAATTTAGTGGCAAGAATGTTATGGGGGACTGTATCAATGGCACAGAAGTCAGGTAGATGACATCAGTAACTATTCTTTTGTCCGTTGATACTGTCACTCCACCATAGAAGGCCACTAAATTAGTCAGATATGATTTGCTCTTGGTGAACATATTGGCTGTTTCTAATCACCTGCCTGTCTTCCATATATTTCAACATAACTTCCAGGAGCACCTGTTCCATGATCTTACCAGTGATGGAGGTGAGGCTGACTGGCTACTGGTTTCCAGGGTCCTCTTTATAACCCTTTTAAAAAATGGGTGCAATATTCCATTTTTTCCAGTCACTGAGGACTTCACTATACTGCTATGAGTGTTCCAAAAACAGGAGAGTGGCTTAGAAACTATATTAACCGTTTCCCTCACGCTCTCCGATGCATTTCATGAGATCCCATGGACTTGTGTATGTTCAGGTTCCTCAGGTTGTCTCAAACCTGATCTTCTTTTATGATGGGACAGACCTCATCCTCCCAGTATCTGCCTTGAGGTTCAGGGACTTGAGAGACAAGAGATGAATAATTAACATTGAGAACTGAGACAAAATAATTGTTAAGTACCTCAGCCTTCTCCATATTGGCTGTCACTAGTTCTTCTGTCTTATTTATCCAGGGAGGGCACATTTTCTCTACACTTCTTTCGTGTCAATCCACAAAGTGCTGACACAGGGGCTTCACTCTGTGAGTGCTGCTCCCCTTGTCCAGTTCAGTGCAAGAGTTGCCAAAGCAGCCCAAAGCCTTTCCATCTTGGGCAGCATCCTTTCACTGAGTGCTGTTGTCGCCAAGTGACCAAGTGCAATAGGGTGTGAAATACTTTGCCTCAGCAAAACATGAAATAACTTGTCCTTTCTCTGGGCTGCTGTGATTTAGATATTGGCCTCAAAGCAACTAGAGTTTCACACTGGTACTAACAAGTGGGTGCTTCACCTGTAGACTTTTTTTTTTTAAATATATCATCACTTTTAGCAGTGAATTCAGGAATTTAATGAAAGACTGGGTGCCAAGGGTATTTTTTCAGTCTATTTTCACCATGAGTAATGGCCAATATATTTGTGATATGGAAGTTTCTAAGCATCAGATACTTCCATCATTTAGATGTCATTTTGGGGATTACATGCTCTAATATGACTACATTGCACAGGGCTGAATTTCATCTTAAATTCCAAGTATATTAGTTTGTTTTTATACGGAAACACCTCTGTTCAAAGAGAATGCAATGCTGACATATTGCTCTAATATTAGACTTTGTCAAAAACTTTTGACTGTTTTGTCCCGGAGAAAACTCTGGTATTTTAACTTTTTGTTTTGTTGCCCTGAATAAAGACAACATATGATTTATCTCCCACTCCCCCAACAACAAAGGGCAGTTGTAGAAAGGATTGACTTGGGAAAGCCTAGACTGCTTTCTTTTGTGATTTTAAGGTGATGTGCAATTTCAGGATTCCTGAACTATTCCACTTTATTCTGGTTTGATTTTAAAGTTTGTCTCTTTAATTCATGGGAGAAACAGATTAAATTAGATAAATTATGTCTGATTCTCACAAGGAGGCTGGAGTCTCTAGGCAGAGATCCGTGGAGTACCAAACGCAGTGATTTATTTAGAAACCCTGTCCAGCTGTTTCCTCTTTTTGTTACCTCATAACAAACACATTGACTAATATAATTTTTCAGTTTTACAGAATGTTTTGATGCTTGTTCATCATAATGACTTTGTCCAGAATCTAAATGTTATCCACAGCTTATTTTAGCTTTCCTGAAAGAAAAATATGAAAATGTTTGTAAAGTTAAAACTTTCAAATGGAACTGCTGTATTCCATAGACACAATATTCTAGTAAAAACTTCCACTGGGTTTAATACTTAAAAAAAAAGTGTCAAATTCTTCACTATTGTTTAATCAGCAGCGCCCTGTTCTGAAAAATATTACAGACTTTCCTTCCATTTATAGAAACTATGTATTTCACATGTGCAGAAAAGCTGAGAAGTGACTAAAATGTTTCATGATTGCAGTGAGCAGCTTTCCCCTTTCCAGTGTCTAAAAGATGGGCTGTTGCTGTTACTCATGGTGCTTATTTCAGTAGCATCTGCTGGTAACCCAAATTCATGCTAAGAACTGTGCAGGTACCAATGGCCTCAGCACTTGAGATAAGCAAAGAGTGGGCACTAATACCCTGCAAGCTAAAGAAAGGATGTGAGAGCAGCAATTAGCACGTCCTCTCTGCTGACTTCTAGCCTTGAGATCTAAACAGCATAGAATTAAAAGATAGTAGAGCTCAGTGAAAGTTGAGGTAGTGTTTTAGGAGCATCCATGATTCCAGGAAAGCCTCCCTACTGAATGACTGTCCCCAAGTCTTTATGAGCAATAAATAAATTAGTTCTGCTATAAGCTGTCATATAAAAACCTATTTTCATCTATATTGCTTTCCACAAAAATTACTGTGAACAGGCAATTGCTTCTAGGCCTGTTTGCAAACATCTAGTAAACAGGAGATCAAAGTATTATCCAAGCAAATTCATAAAGGCTTTTTTCATTTGTTTGGTTTGTTTCAAGTACTAGGTCTGTTGATACAGGCCAGGGAGGCTCTTTATGTGTTGATCATCTCATTTAAACTTCATAATCTGGAACCAAAACAGTGACAAATTTACTAAGAAGTTTCTGGTGACTTTTCTTTCTTTTTTTCAGTTTGAGTATCAAAATACAATGTGAGTTTATCATGCGCAGTCAAGAAATCACCAAGAAAATATGTAGTAGAGATCAAAGTATGGTTTCTAGATGCATCCAAAATATGCCTTGGAGAATAAAAACCTCTCCAAAAGCTTGAAGAACAGTGCAGGGGGATGGAGGATGCAGGGGATGCAGATCAGTTCAGTAAAGGTTTAGCACCAATTGATGTGGTTGTGGCTACAAAGCTGCTCGGCTTTCCACACGGATCAGGGCTGTATTTGCCCCGAGTGTTGTATGGTGTAAGAGAACTTGTTGACAGACTCCTTGCTGCAGCAGCAGCACAGAAGGTATTACAGCTAATTCACCGCGTCTCTGGCAGGGGTTAGGCAAGTTTGAGGCTTCTGTGGTATCGCTGTGCTTCCACATCAGTGTTTGTGAGAGCTAACTTGGCTCTTTATAAGCAAATCTAAACAAACCAGTTGAGGTTGTACAAATTCCAGGGGTGGTACCAGTGCTTGCAGCTGTGGCAAAGCAGGAGTGTAACCTGTCCAGAACAGAGGGACGGTGTTTTTCCTGAAAGGCTGTAAAGGCAGAGATGATAGAACCTGCTGAAAACACATTTTTACCCTGATGAAAAAACAAGCATCAAGTTACTGCATTTTCTGATATTTAATTTATTCTATTTGTCATCTGAAATTATGGCAGGGGCCACTTTTTATTACTGTAGTATGTGTTCACATCAAAGAACCGGCTTTCATGTGGTTAGACCTTTTTCAGCAGAAATAAACAAACTGAATTTTGTTATGAATGAATAAAGCAGCAAGTGGGATCTGACTCTCGGGCAGTTCTTCCTGACAGAAATCCACGATATTCAGTTATATCTTTGTTCTGCAACTGTGGAGACGGGCAAGGTGCCTGCTGAACTTGATGAAACTTTTCCCTTGGATTAATCGGGCAGTTGAGTTCATCAGCTCTGCCTGGCTTTTTTTTGGTCTGAATTGGGTAGAATGTGAAGTGGCTAGGTACAGTAAAGCAAGCTGCACAGTGAGCTTCAGCTTTACGGCTGAGGTGTTGTGCGCCCCCGCTTCCAAAACGTGTAATGTGAACAGAATGAGTATTTTGCTCTTTCTGGTGACATCTGGAAGGATTTGGCTGACCTGCTCTGTTCCTCTTGAAAAGTTTTTGGACAACTTAGAGGAGCTAGGGAATGGTCAGGGGAGGTAAGGGATTAAATTGCGAGGAAAGTTAGTAAGAGTCGGTTTAGGGTGTGCTCACTGCTGAGGGCTAATGAAGTGTAGCTGTCCTTGGCTAAACATGTGGTAGTAAAGGAGGGGCTGATTCACCCTTGGAAAACTTGGAGCTCTTCAGGGAAAAAGAACTACCCTGGGGTGACAGGGCTGCTTGAGCCTTTGCATCCTGGTTTCCACCAGCAAATATGCTGCAGGCTAGTGCCAGTGGGTAAGAAACCTCCCTACACAGCATGAGCACTCATAGCTTGTTCTGGCCTCAAGGCTTGCTCCTCTCACCCCCTTCCATCTTCCCCTCAAGCCATTTTTTCAGGTAAACCCATCTTCCTGGCTTCTGTCACCAGCAGCGTGCGTCTCGAGTGACCCTGTTCCTGTGGCAGCTCCCTCTCCTTTGGAGGGTAATACCAAGTTATTTAGCCCATGGGCCAATTCCATGTAAATTAAACTCTTGTTGCCTCCCCATGTGGAGGGGAGGGTGGTTTGGCATGTGCCCTTTTCTATTTAGAGCACTTTCGGGGTGGTCATAACACTTCTAAGACTTGCACAGTGTGTATCCCAGGCAGCATTCAGTGCATAGACCACTCCTTCGGTCCACTCTCTCCAGCTCTGGATATCATGCTGACATGTTGGTGGGTGGCAGATTGTCTGCCTCCAGCTCACCCCCTCTCCATGCCTGCAGTCAGTGGTGGGGGTCCTGGAGTCATGCTTCAGGGTTCTGGTTCAGCTGTTCTGGGCCTGCCCCTGCGTTTGGCCTCTAACCCTGTCAAACCGGGGAATTTTCACTTGATCCATCCCACCAATCTAACTTCTCCAGCAGCAGGCGCTTATGCCTATTGATGACTTTTATCATGGGTAACTAAACTAAATAAGTATTGTTGAGAGAGAATTTTGTGTCCTGGAACTTCCATTAATTCTTATTTAAGGATGACTGTGAGCTACAGACTTTTTCCACTTCTTCCTGACTTTCACGAGGATATCTCCATGAAGAGATTAAATAACTTTGCTCAGGATGTGGGAAATGGAGTGAAGGAAACAGTCACTCAGAAGAAGGAAGCCTAGGAAGATATGTTAAGATGGGCACTGAAAGAAACTCTGGATTCTTGAAAATGTTTTGCAGGGACCATCCCAAAGCCCATGTAGCTTCAGTAATCCATGATCTCTTCCAGCTGTTAGCATGAGCACCACAGCATAATAATCGCCTCCGTGTGCATTACTCATTCTCCATTTTATGGTTTGTCTCTGTACTTATTAGATCATTGACAGAGGGAACAAGCCATCCGTTGAAGGAGACCTGGATGTAATTATGCATAGTTCAACTGGATCCTATTAGTGTTAAACAACAAAACATGTTACACGTAATCTGAGTTAGTAAACTACACTGAGAAGTACGGCGGAGTCAGGAAGAGAAGGACTCAGAGAGCGCTGAGCAGAGTGTGCTGCTTGTGGAGATACAGTCCTGATGACATATTAGCCATGATGCATGTTACCATGGGTCATTAATTTTGGCTTAACGTTCTCTGCAGGTATGAGAGAGAAACACTGATATTACACAGGAGTTGACTAATGGCAAATAAAACCTGGCATGGCACAGGAGAACAGGAGACTTTTGTAGTTTATAGTTGGCACATGACCAAAGTAAGAGAAGACAGAAAATATTTCAGACTGGTACCTCTGCTTTATCACAGGAACAAGTGTGAAGGTCCTGGGGAATCCTCTGGGCCCACGTAACAAAACAGTAGGAGCCAGCCAGGTCGCTATCAGCAGGCCCCAACAGGGACTCCTCATCTTGCAGGTGGCTGGCACTGCACTCACAAGTCAGCTTGTCTAACTACTGTGCAATACAGGGACAAACACATGTTAATTATAATCAACAGCATCCAGGGTAGTGCTGCTCACTTTCTGCAGTAGTGTCCAAGACAGGCTGGTTAGTCCCCAACCCCACCAAGCACTCATTTTCTAACAGACTTGCATCCAATTTGTGGTTTGCACCCCAGCTCAGATTGCTAATAAATTCAGTCCACTGAGGTGCTCTTATAAGAGATCAGTCTTAGGCTCTGGCTAGATGCAATTCTTGCCAGTGTAACTGTGCTCTATCACTTAATTCTGCACAGATTTCCTCTTAGCACTTGGAGACCTATAAAAGTGTAAGTTGAAAGGTCAGGGGAGAAAATCCCTCAAAAGTGAAGCACTTGATTTGCCACTTAATGTTCTCAGTATCAGTGCAATACTGTGGGCCAACTGTAGCAGTTTTATTCCACCATAAAAATGATAAAAAGGAAACGATTATCAGATAATTGTGAAAGCTTTCCTTGTTGATATATTGTTAAACGAAGGTTCCTGATTTTAATAAGCAAGAAACAAAGTAGCTGTGGAGTGTGTTTTATATCTCACTTGTTCCAACACAGTGAAACAATGTAGGATTTGGTGCCAACGGGAACAAGTACTGAATGCACTGATGATGAAAATAATACCAGTAGAATTAGTGAAATATCCTGATTATTAGTAGTTTTGTTATTATTGTTTCATGAGGGGCCATTATCCTACAATCTTTCTTTCAGAAGCGGATTTCAAAATTGATTAAGGGATTTTCTTTACCCAGTCCTACTTCAGAAAATGCCATTCTCACAGCATAAATTTACAGAGGAAACTGATCAGTTACATCTTGCACATCCATTTGACTTATTAAAGACATCTTAAGACAAAGAAAATTTTTGCTTGTCACTCCTCTTTTTTATTAGAAAAAGAGAGATCTCTCTGTCTTCAGCACAAATCTTTGTTTTTCATGTATTGTGTCATTGATAAACTGCATATTCATCAACAAGGTGAGGAGAGAATAAGAGTTTTTATGGAAATCTTTTCCTTGAAACCAACAAGAATTCACTGGTTGACTCACAGTGATCATTGATCTTTTCAACAAGGGAAATATGTATCATCATCCTTTTGGTACAGGTGGGGAGACTGAAACTGAGGCAAGGAATTTCCTTGCAGTCATGGCAGATTAATGTTCCCGAGGAACCTGTGGAGCAATTAGCAATTAATTTGAGCTCTGATGCAGGGCAGGAGGAGAGTCAGGACATCCTGATGGTCTTCTAGCTCTAACGGGAATGCCTGTGTTGTCCATCTGAAAAGGTAAGGAGGAAAAAACCACACTTTACAGCGTTTGTGTAGTTCTCTGCTTGTGAGAACAGCAGACCACAGAGCTCAGGAGAAAGCAAGAGCTAGAGATAAAGCAAGGCTGGGGGAGGGCACCTAGTTAACTTTACCCAAATATATCTCAGATCCATGATCCCAACACAGAACAAAACACAAAACACAAAACAAATTGAACAAGTAATTTTTAACCCAAGAGTTAAGTGCCAGAAATTTTGGGATGCTTACTAAAAGTGTTACTGTGGGAGGTTCTTAAATTGCAGCAATGGTGGGAATGGCACTGTTAGAGAAATTTGTAGATATTTCTAAAGCTTGTAAAATCCTTGGATGAAAAGTAGCATAGCAGTGCAAGTTATCTTTCAAAATTTAGTTACAAGAAATAAGAGAAGTAACCATATGGCCAGCTTGTGCTGTGACTAAGAAACTTCACAGGACTAAACGCATCATACATGATCCTTAGTAAGACTCCCCAAAAGGTCCTAGGCTCCAGAGCAGAGTTTCTTGCTTGTACTTCAATTATATCATGCAGAACAATGTATTTTAATTAAATATATAACAGCTTCTCTGGAATACATCCTTTAGAAATTCTTCCTTCTTCACCATATTGTATTCAATCCATAACTTCAGCCCCATGTCTCAGCTGAAGGCCCATTCAGAAGGACTAGATGCCAGTTGTACCAGTGCTAGAGATGAGTTGTGTCCAGCCAGAACCTGCAGGAACCCAAGCTCCACTGTGTTTCAGGAAGGAAAGATCAGAGCTCAATTTTAGATCAAATTTGACCTTGTGATCTTGGTTCTCAAGTGGTTTCATATCTGGGAAAAATCTATAGTTTCTAAAAAGTTAAAACCTTAAAATGGTAGTTGTTCTAGAGTGGTTTTTGCCCTTCAAAATAAGTGATAATATTTTGTTGCATCCAAAGAATGTTTACTTGTCAATGTACCAAAGTCTGTTGTCATCTCTGGTAGCTGTGTCTATCTGAGGTGAAGGAAATTTTCAACTGCAGGAAGTACGCATAACCCAGTTTTCTTTTTCTTTTTTTTTTTTTAAATGAAACTGCACAACAACTACACATTCTGTACCAACTAAAAAAGTCTGTAAAGAAACCACCTGAGAGGGTTTGCTGTTATTTTCAGGACGTTAGACTGTAAGAAGTAAACACAAACCTCCCAAACCCTATCTATGTTTGAAAGATATGATCCAGATTGTGGGCCAGTCTGTTAGAAGACAATTTAGTTTACCATGTAGGCCCACAGACTTTGTCCAGTACCTGTGTGTTACTTCTCTTGTGGGTTGAGACAACTGGTGGTTCACAAACAGCTCCTATTTTGGTTCCAAGCCACACCATAGCAGGCAACTAAGTGTTTGTTCAGACTGAGTTAGGAACAGCCTTCAGCTGGTGTTAGTACCTGCTGACAGGCAGAAAATTACATTTGCAAATGTTTTATCAACAATATTTTATGCAGAAATTTTTGTAATGATAACAGTAATGTATCATCTTGTTTACCGCAACATTGAGTTTATGATACATCGCTCTCCCTCCTAGCCATCAGATGACACAGGGATTTGGAGAGGCCAATGAGTTCTTCTGGGTCAGGAAGGCTTTTTTGAACCATGCACTTACTGCAGCTATTGGTGAGGCAGAAATAATGTCTGGTAACCCACCTCCCATATTGCTTGTTTGTGCTGTTCTCCGGAGTCTTCCTGGGATTGCTGGAGCTGCCCATATCCATAGGATGGGAGTAGTCTAACACATGGTCTCCAGATCAGTGGAACAACACCCCCCCAGCCAGGTATATACAGGACCTAGGATAGAAAAGCAGTCACTTGAGGCAGCAAAGCAGGTGCAACTCTTCTGCTGCTGGTGGGTGAGAGAATAAAATCTGGTTTTAGACTGGCAAGGATGAGATCCAAGTTCTTTGGTTCACCTTTGACAAGGGCAGTCCTTCTGCTTGTTAGTGTTCATGACTCTCCTTTGTCTTGGAGAAGGGAAGAGAAAGTTTGGAGGAGTGTTTCCTCTGATGAAACCCTTACTCGCTGAGCTGGCTGAGCAACATTTGTTGCTTGTTGAGCTCAAGATGTATCTTAGCACTTCATGAACTGTTGAAAAAAATCCCATACTGATGCTCAGCCAAGGTGGCCATAGAAAAGCAGCATGGCTTGAAGGGCTGTCATAATCCCTAAAATTGTTTTAAACACCCCGAGCTACTGTGGGAAAAGTAACTTTTGAAACAATGCGAGTCCTTCATGGTCATGTAATCTGGGGAGTCTGAGCTGCAAAATGCTTTGGAGGCTGCATGTCTGCTGGAGAGGACCCTACGGTCTGCCAGGGCATGGGGCTGCCGTGAGGTAAACGGGAGTGTCGCTGCCTGTGATGCCAACAAGTGAGCAAAAGGGCTCTGTTTTCCTCTTTGAACCGAGGACCCCAGAGCAGAATTTCTTGGTTACACAATAAAATAATAAAAATGCTAGTTTAAATTTTGAATTAGTGAAGGACTATTTTTGGCTTTCTCAGAGACAGCATCTGTAAATAATCAGGCAGAAGCCTTTCCATAAAACAACACAGAAAAACCTCAAAGAGCATTTAGATTCTGCAACATTTAAACAAGATTTTTAACCCATGGGGAAGCCAAAATCAACACAATGCTTCCTGCACATAAAAGCATGGAATTTCTTAGCAGTGTGGGGGCAATAAATGACTATCACATTTCCCTCATTTCTAAAAACTAAATATTTTTCAATGGAAATAATAATATTAATGGAAAAAGAGAAGAGGACCATGAGTTATATAAGAATTGATTTAAGCTCTGAACCACCATACATTGCAGATTGGAGGCTAATTAAAGAAAAACTTAAGCTGCTCTGTTTTGCTCTAATTGTCCTCCAAGCTCAAGAGATCAAATATGCCAGCTGAGATCCTTCTTGTAACCATCCACATTCATGACCCAGGTTTCAAGTTCATTCCCACTGCTCTCATCCAGGTCCCTCTGTAATGCAAACAAAAGAGATGAATTATGAACTCTTAATTATGTCCTCTACAAAGACAGTAGAACGTGATGACTAACAGTTATAGCTCCTAACAACACAGTGTTTGCCCACAGTGTGTGCGAAATCAGAAATTCATCCATAAGCAAGTACATATGGATGAGTTGTTTGCTAAGGAAAAATTTAAACATTGTCCAGTGTAAAAAAAAATAGTACTTTATTCAAGGTGCTGTTACCTTGGTTTCTTGGCTCTTGCAGGAGGACTGCTGATGACTTAAGGGGCTGCCAAATAAGACTCTTGTGCATTTGCACGGAAAATTGTTTATGAACAGCTGGCAACATTTCTGTTCATTAGGATGACCTGACTGAAACCTATAGATCTCCAAGCTGTGGACAAATAAACCACTGAATACCAAATTTGAGGGGGGATGACCAGTGCAAGCAAACAGAAGTGAGAAATGTTACAGTTCAATACGGCTCCGTGAGCAAGCTGTGTGGTTTCATGAACCACCCATGGCTTGTGAACCGCTGTTAGAGAAGGGCTGAATTAAGCATTTATTTCATCTGTGTGAAACTCTGTGTAAAGAACCAAAAATCACAGTCTTGCAATTCCTGTTTACCAGTCTGGTTAATTTTTAGTTGTTCTTTAGAGTGACTAATTATTTAGCTTCCCACAAAGGATGGATTTGTGTCTTTTCCCAGATGAGGCACAGTTATGAAAAGTTACATAGTAAAGGACTCAAGATAATGGCAAGCCAAACTGTGCCTAAATCTGTTTTTCTCTGCTAAATTATTTATTCATTTTGATATTCTGAAAGATGCCAAAGCAATTTCCCCAAAAAAACTTAGTGTTTGCTTCATTGGCAGCTTTCAGAGAAAACAAAATGTTGTGGTTCAGACATAGGAAAAGATTGTCACAGAGATACTGAGCTTACCAAACTGCATCCATTGTAATGAATTCCCAGAATCCTGAGTAACGGGGTCAGTCAGTGCTGGTGGGACTTGGGAGCCTGAGCACTGCTGTAGCTCTCAGTTGAACTGTGTCTCCTGGCCACCTGCTTTCTGGCTGCCCCAGGTAGGTAGTGCTGGAGCACAGGCACACAGAGCTGTGCCCCTTCCCAAACCCTGTGTGGTCTCTCTGGAGCTCAGTGCTGACATTTGCAAAGGGACAAAGGACATCTAAGCTGGTTTTCACCTTTGAAAATCCTGAAAATATCACCACATGAAAATGCTTTGATGAAAGTAAAACATGAATGGAGACTCCATCTTCTGGGGATGGAAAGGTTTTACTCTGTCCCACAGTAAGAATTTCTTTCGTTTGTGTTTAACTGTCAAGCTTGGGAGCACCACAGAGTGGGACGCTTCGGTCATGGCACCATGTGAAAACCAAAAGGTTGTGATGTAATTACCTTCTGAGTGTAGCTTTCTTTTAAAACTAATCTAAGCTGCCATCAGAACAACAAAAAGCTGGTATGGAGTTTGTCGCCATGAGACTGGCAGACCTGCAGGGATGAAATGGTGTGTCATCCCCAATGTGTTTTCCACACATTAGTTTACTTGTTAATGTGACTTGTAGCTTTGAACATTTTTCTTTGACTGTAGCACTTACAATTTTAGAAAGATACACTATAAGATTCTCTCAAGAAAGATACAGTTAAGAAAGATTCCCCTGTAAGCAGGAAGGATGCTGAGCTGAGGAACTCACTCAGGAGATATAACTGTCAAAGTAGGGGAATCCTGCAAGTCTTCAATGTAAAGAAAGCGTCACTTAGCTGCAATGTGGTTGATGTAAAGGTTTAATAACTTGGTTAACACACGTATCTTCAATATACGTTTCAGGTAGTCTAAGCTGCTAGCAATAGATTTTTAATACTTAAATTGAAAACATCAAAAGCCAGCATATTTCCCTAAGCTAATCGACTATACCTGTCTTATGCTGCTGCATTTTCATACAGGTACTCCAACTTTTCACATTAAACGCAGTGCCCATGCAGGTTGCAACTTCTCATGGTACTTTTCATTAGTACAGGAAGTCAAGGTAGGAACAGGGTTGATGTAGTTTTGTAGATCAAAAAAAAAACCCCAAAAGATCATGCTGTTCAAGTATTATGAAACATTTTCTGTCATCTTAATTCAATAGGTAATGAGCACAGCATGATCAACACAGAAGTAATAGTATACAATCTGGTTTAGCAATTTTTGTTCATATCTTACCCATTCGCTCTCTTCATACCATGTGGGTAGCAAACAGATGTATTACATTATACTACATTAAATCCTGTGGAGGCAATAGTCTTAAGTGCTGCGTCAAATATTTATAATGTGGAATTATTTTAGGACAGGAGCCAAGTGCAATATGGCATCCTTCATAGTGTCTCTCTTGTTTTTGTAAGTGGAAGCTCAGCTACTGCCTTACAATTATACTTCTTCTCTAACCTTCAACATCCCTTTTCATTTGTCACCATCTGAATATGATTTAATTATTATCATATATTAGTGTCTCTTTTACTTTCTTTATTAGCTTTATCACTTAAGCTGGGAAGGGCCAAGTTTCTAACAGCCCCCTTCTAGCCCTACCACTCATCTGGGTGGGCAAGACCCCGCTCTCTTGTGCCCATGAGGCACAGCACGCCTGTGGGGCACATACGTACCAACTCTGTGTGCTTTAGCAAGCCCACGGCTACAAACCAGCTGCTGGGACCAGCTGGCTTGTAAGTGAACAGTGTGTGATGGATGCGAGGTAATGCTGTAGCCCTGGCCATGACGGGTGTCCTGGGACTTGGCTTATTGGTGCTTCTGGCCCATGGGCAAGGATGCAGGGTGGGGGGCCCGGGGGAGACAAGTCAGGGAAAATTAGCCTGGCACATTATGCCAGCTGTTTTACCTTTGTGCATTGCAGAGAGGTTATGCTTTTTAAGAATATAATCTCTTCAGTGCACAAAGCACTAATAATGTCAATAATAAGAAGAATTTCAACTCCTAAATCTTCTTTACCTACATAATGCTGTGCTTCTAGACAATGTCTTGCTTTTCTTTTACATTATAAAAATGAAGAGCCTAACCATAGCAGCCTGTTCTAAAAACATCTAAAATTTCTTTTTAGAAAATTGACACATTAAAGCAGTTTGTTGTTCATCTATGGCCATATGTCTTCTATTTATGAGTCTATTTAAATGCCAAACTTTTGCATGCTTCTTTTACTTCCTTTGACTTCCAAGCTTATCCAAATCACTTTTTTTTATGGAGTTAATTTACAGGTCAAGTTAGTCATTAGAAATTCTTTACTTAGAAATATTGGCAAGATTTTTACTCTTTATTCAGAAGTATTTCTCTCTGAACATGTTCGTTACTCAACCAGCTGCATGCCTGACTTCATAACTGAATTGTTCAATTCTTGTGATTGTTTTAATAATTTACCCACACATGCAGGGTACCAGCTTCACAGTTTTACATGCAACAGGAGAAAGTCCTTTGGTTTGTAGGTAATTTTCTGAAGACTTAGAATGCAAATTTTTTCATGTAGATGAACATATTGGAGCATCATTCTTGTCTACAGTAATTCATAAGGTTTGAGTTTGGTTGGGGCCAGATTCTGTTGCAGTGTTCCTATTTGTGGAGCCAGCTGGATGCTGACCAACACTCTCTTCACATAGAGCCTACAAGCAACCCACAGACTGCCCATGCAGGGGCAAGTTCAGCCTGCCTTATTCATGCCCATTTTTCTTTGCTATAAAGATGCAGCCTTGAACAACCTCATTGTGGTTTGTCTTCCTCTTACCTCATCTTTGTGGTTATGCATTTCAATATTTAATATGTTAGCAGATGTGTGGGAGCTTGTGGGTTAGAACTTCCAGAATAAGAACATTGTTCTTCATAGATTGCTGCCCTGAGCCTGAAGGAGAGATTGATCCTTCCCTGTGTGCATGGCTAATGTAGCATGGAGGATGCCCAGACATTTCCACAGGCTTGTAGTGAACTGCCTCAGTCTCCTGCATGGATACAGTAACAGGACTGTTGGCTATCACTCTATCACTTGAAGTAAGACTTTACACTGATCAACATTGATATGGCTGTAGCTGAAATAAAAGGAAAGATGAGAGGAGAGAAGGGAAGAGGAGAAGAGACTAGATGGAAAGAGTGTAGAGCTGAGTGATAAGATATGGCTTTGTTTTGTATGACAAACGTGTGTCCTCTGCCAGCTGTTTTCTGAGCGGTGCCAGCCCTTACTTCTGCAGAAGAAGGCATGCGTTCATTTCAGTGCTTTCACTGTATTGTTTTGGGAGAATGTATTCAAGTGAATTTTGGTATTTTATCATTATTTTCTTGCCTTATAGCTGATTTCAAAACTAAAAAATTTCAAAACTAAAATTAACATCTTCTCTCTTCTAATGATTATTGCAACTACAAACAATGTATAGCAGGGAAAATGAGGACAGCCTCCAAGTTTCTCTGTAAGGGCCCTCTTTCAATACTTCCAATCCCAAATCCTAATGTGAAAGTACCATAATTTTTATCGTAGTATCTTGACAGCCTTAATCCTATGTGCTGGCACAGGCTGTAACTCACTCTTCAGACCCTTTCTCCTAAGGAAAATGGGAACTACTATCTGTTGTTACTTTAAAAAGGCAATTGAAACATAAATATCTTGGCACAGAAGTTCAAGTCAATCTATTTTTTAGTTTCTCAAATTCAATGTGGCATTTTCTCATTCCGTAAGAAAGGAATGCTGCCTGAGGTTTCCAGCTCCTCTGGGTGGGCTCATAAGCCAGTGAAATGGAGGGGTTGTTTCTACCAAACTTGGCTCGGGTCTTGTGTAGCGGCTCGGGTCTTGTGTAGCAGCTCATAAACACTGTGATTTGCATAACCTCTCCAGCATCTGAGGAAAAGAGACTGTCAGTCAACACTTCTGGCATGTCAGGGTCATTCTTAACACATTTGATCTGAAAGGGCACCCACCAACAGGGTGAACTTCATCTCCTTCCACTGATGTGACCCACATACCATCTGAGACAGGGAATGATGTTTTCAATCAAGACAAAATGAAGATGACTACAAGCTGAGGTAATTTAGTCTCTGAGTCTTTTATTGATCAAACTTCATGTGTGATATTCTTGAAACTATCTAAATTTGCAGGTCTCATTGAGACATAAAATACCCAGACTGTCAGTCTGGTTTTCATTTGCACTCCTTCTAGCTCTGCTGTAATTGAGAGCAGGCCTCATACAGTCTATCTATAGCTTCCATAGACCCCTTTTAGGCCTGTTTGCTTCCTGGTTTCACACAGGGTCCATTAGAACACCAATGAGAAACAACTTGGGGAAAAAAATCGAAGCTGTACAGAGTATATTTTGCTTTGACAGACTATTTGACTAGATGATCCTGAAGAAATTTTGCATTTTTAATTTATGCTTGCTTTCAGTGTTGCAAGATGATGTTTTTTGCTTTTTATTTCAGCAGGATTTAGTTGTTAAGCCCCTTTTTAAAGTCACAGAAGGTTTGCATCTGCAAAGTCCTTTCAATGATATAGTGCTTTTAAGATGCTTTGCCTGCATGACTTGCTGTAAGCTCCAGTAGAAGCCAACAGAAGAACATTGTCCATTCCAAGCCAGCATCGTGGCTCCTGGGCTGGTTTTCCTTGGCTGTAGCAGGAAAAATATGTGAGGTGCAAGAGGGCAATGTGGAAAATTCAAATTAAACTATTTAAAAAAAAAATAAAAATTAATGATACAAATGACTGTGAAAATTGTCACATCTGAGTCTGAATCTTTCCTTAAGTCACTTGGCATTTCTTAGAGTGCTTAAGAGGCATTGCAGCCCCTGACTAACTTGAACTTCTGCTTTCGTGCTGAGCATATCTCCTCCTCCCAGCAGGCTTGAAGGAAGGAATTCTTTTAGTCAGGCCTTCTGAGGGTTTATTCCAGCCCTATTCAATGCCTGTTACGGCAAATAAATCAGCTTCATTCTTTACATATTTCCTCATCATTTGTCTGTTGTTGTTCGTTAGGGTTTTTTTCTAGTTTCGTTTAGACATAACAAGTTGTTGGATGCTCTGGTATATCTTGGTATATCCCTGAAGTCCATTTAGTGCCTGGTATTTTTCTGAAGTCATTATTTTCAAAAGCATTCAGACTCTGCCTATGTCTTTGATAGATTTCCATCTTTCACATCCACATATGACGACAAAAGTAATACCTGGTCTAGTGGGAGGTGTTCCTGCCCATGGCAGGGGGATTGGAACTCGATGATCTTTAAGGTCCCTTCCAACCCAAAGCATTCTACAATTCTATGATTCTATCTGAGTTGAGGATTTGTACTTCAATCTTTTAGCAATAGATGTTTGCTGACCATATATTGTTTCAAGTGGTAAATGCATCTGTTTTCCTGCCAATCTGTGTACTCATCTCTTTTTCTCCGTCTCCCGGGAGACAATAATGTTGTTTCCAAGGTATGGAAATGATTTAATTTCTGATATTCATTCTTATTTCCAAGTAATGTTTGTTACTAAGATATCAGCAAGGTTCTCATTAGATTTTTTTAAATAACAAAACATTAATACTTTGGTTTTGTAAAGGTGAATGCTACTTAGATATTTGCATGTTGGCTGGGCTGTCACTTAGAAGAGCAGGACTATCAGCAAAACTGAGTTTACTGTTGATAAACTTTGTGATAACTGTATTATAGACAGCCACAAATCTATTCCCCCAAGACTTAAGTGCAAGTCAGCTAATGGAGATGGATACGGGGATATTGCTTTGGAAAGGCCCAAGGTGCTGGGCTTTGGAAGGCTAGGGAAGATGTGCACCCTCACGTGCCCCACGCTCCCACACAAGTTTGTCATGGCTTTATTGGGGAAAGACTGTTACCCCAAAACATGTAGTATGATGAATAACAAACGTTGGATGGGATGTAAGGAGAAGAATGTGCTTATAAAACGAAAGCCAGATCCAACTTTGGATTAGTCTATGATAGTGTCTGCCTTTTGCAGACTTGATTGTATTAATCAATTTAAAAAGAGACTGAAACGCCATGATGATGAACATCATTTGGAGAGAAACTATTAAAGAGAGTTCAAATGCACATCCTTCCTCTTCTTCATTTTAAAGAATTTATTTTGAATGAGATCCAAATGACAAAATCAGATTAGTTTTCTAGTGCTTTTTGTCAATTGATTTTACCTCTTTTTGACAGCTGCATCCCTGTGCAAATGTAAAATCTGAACTCCCCACTGAGCCCCAAGTTCAGAATAATTCAAACCTCATCTGAAACTCTTTTTCCAAGCTTCAGTACTGCCATTCTTTGTATATATATGAAGTGCAAGCCTTTTTGTTACATGAAAATGATTGAAAGAAATTTTTTCTTAACTGAAGACTGGTTGAATAATGTTTAATGTATTTAATTCCAAACAAACAATTCTGTGTGTGATTATAGAACGCTTTGCTTTGAAAAAAGAAATGGGCATCTCTTTATTATAGTTTTATAATGCAAATACATCTTTCCCTCTCTTGAAGACTATATGGACTATATAGTAGGAGTACTAAAAAAGGTTCATGTATACAATATGTGTGTGTATCTATGTTAAGTGCTATCCTATAGACTTCAAGTCACATTGCCACAATTATGTTTTTTAAGGTGATGGTAGGTTTCCAATCATATTCTGCATATGTCATACTGAGAAACAATGAGAGCTTTCCAAAATAGTTTAGATGCCATATAATTATTCTAGCAGCTGTGGTTTCAGTTACCTTTAATTAGTTCCCCCTGCAGCTCTAAATAAAGAGAGGCTTCTGTTAGATGCAGTTATTTTCTTCTGCAGATGGCACAGTGAAGTGTGGCTACTCATAAAAGGAGGCTACTGAACACTCCATAGCAAACTTGGGGCTCTAAAGAAATGTAATTATTAATTAAGGACAGTTTCTACATGGATTATTCATGATTTGCAGTCACCGTGGTTTTCTGTCAGATTGGTCAGCTCTAGACTTTCTGCCAACTGGCATTCTTAAGTTAGCTTACATGCTTATGAGCTGGTAAGATAACCCTCTACCCTGGAAGCAAATGGTGCTTTGACATGGCCCTGTATTTTCCCTAAACCATGTTGGTTGAGTGACCCCGGCACTCCTAGAGAGCATGGCTGAATCTCTAAGAACATGTGTTAAGCAGAAGAAAAATTCTTTCTTCTCTTACATATAGGACAAATTCTTAGACCCCATTCAGGGCAATACTGTTTTAAAACACTTCAGATGGAAACTGCATTCTGTTTCCATGGCACTCAGTGGTATGTGCCTACCTGCATGCATAGGAGCAAACACAGGCACAACTTCTTTCCAATAAAGATTTCATGTGATCATTTCTTACAGAATCCTTCAGGTATTTCAAGTCTATCTTAGTGATTCTTCAGTCAAAAAGCCACATGAAGCAAAATTAGGGTTCACAGCAACACAACTTGAATTTTATGGGTTACTTTTTAAATTTTATTTTAAAAGATAAAAATAAGTATACATAAATAAATATGTCTGACTTGTATTTTTCCTGATTGGCAAGGAAGGCTGGCATCAGAGTCATGACTTTATTCCCTGAGAGTGAGCTTCATCCTGGAAGGCGCTGTGAGATGTAGTGCAGCAGGTCTAGGCGGGCAGGAGAGCTCTGCTGGCTTCCTCCTTCAATCTCTGGATTGTTTAATTAATTAAAGAATTGTTTCTGTTGCAACCACAAATGTTCCAGTTTGTGCTGTTACCCAAGGTCAGAGCTCGCCTGACCTCCCTGGCAGAGGAAGAGAAGAGTAAGGAAATGGGAAAAAAAAAGTAAGTAAATCACTTCAAGGAAGCCTTGTTTCCCTTACCCCCAAACCCAGCAGAGCAGAAAAGGCTGAATTGAAAGGGAAAAGGGCTAAGACTGAGATTGATTAAGAGAGGTCCAGCCTGAAGACAAGGCAAAGAATGAAACAAGTAAGGCAGAGAAAAATAAACTACATTAAGAGTGAGCTCAGATGAGAGAGTCGGCCGCCGGCCAGGAGGGAGCAGCTGCAGCAGGAAGGCTCGGATCCCATTGAAACAGAAAAGGGGCCATCTCTCTGCTGGAATGAAAAGGAAACAAAAAAATAATTCACCTTTAAAGGCACAGAAATGGGATTCAAGGCTAGGGGAAGGGCAGAGTGGAATAAGAATTTGTGAATGAGACAATTTACTTGTTTTTTCTGAGAGCAAGGCAACGGCTATAAAAATCCTTCCAGAGAGCTGTGTGATGGGGCAGATAAATCAGCCCAGCCAGAGTGGGTAACCCACTCTGAGCAGCTTCATGTTGCATTAGGACTCTTGAATGAATGCTGAGCATCAAGCAAATTTCCTCATTTTTACCAGGGGAGATGAGGCAGATGACATACCATACTGATGACATCATGCCTCGCTCCAGATGTGAACAGAGAGGGATGAAAGTGTAAGATGGATGTTTCACCACAAGCCAGAGTAATCCTCAATGGTGAGGGGGAACATGAGGTTGCAAATCTCAGCACGCTGAGGTTCAACAAAATAAAGGACAAGAAGACAATAAAGCAAAACCCTGGGCAATTCTGAGCGAAAATTACAGGTTCAGGAAACGGAGAACAGATGAATTAAATATTTGTGCCTTCTAGAAAAATACACAGTGCACAATAAGTGAATGTCATCGGTGTCACAACACTGTAAAATGTGATCTGGTAATTCAGGCGTAGACTGGAGAAGAAGCAAAGGGTGTGGAGACAGCATTTCACCTGCACGTGTCCAGAAGGAGGTTAGCTGGAAATCTCCCGTGGTTAGGATGTGTCAGAAGACTTTGCTGTTGAAAGAAAGAAGGCTGTTGATGTCCCCCTTCAAGAACTGTTTCAGTCTTATGGTACCAGAACTGTAGGTTTTAGGGCCCTGCATTGGAGGTGTGTATGGATGTAATGAATGTAAAAGCAAAAGATGCTCTTTAAAAGTCTGCTGGACTGCAGCTCCTAACTATCACAGAGCTCTTAAAACTCCCCCTTCCTGAACTTTCACATTGATTCTTGCTAAATAAGGTACCAGACCTTTGCTTCTTCAGGTGAGCTATACTATCTCCGACCACCCTATGAGAAGGTTGAGACTCTTTTGTGTGATGTATCAGTAAGATTGACAAATCCAGGAAAGAAGGACAATTTTGGAATATGCATACTAAAGTATGGGAAATATAGCATACAAACTCAGCTCAGGACACCTTCAGAAAGGCTACTCGATTCTAGGGAAGAATGGAAATAAGTAATACAGCTGTAAATCCTTCAGTGATGCAAATACTATATGGGAACCTAACCAGGAGAGTGGTGCCACCTCCTTTTCTTTTTCTATGATCTCAGAACTTTTTATACAGTTTTGTGGGGTTTTTTTTTCATAATGGTAGAAGTTAATTAATAGTGAATTTGTTTGAATATCTTGTAAGTGTTGCCTTCATTTTTGAATAGGTGTTTTATCTTTTGTGCCTGATGCTACAAGAGTTCACAGCTGTACTAGAAATAGCTGTTTCTCAGCACTGCATAAATTATCCCAGATTTATACTGACATACTATGCAAAGACATTGTGGAGTTTTGCAATATTATAATGCATATTAAAGCCCTCCTATAAACTGTAAACATTAGGTTAAAGAATGATTCCCATTTTTGCAATTTGAATCTTTTGCAACATTTTCCCAAACTCCTGAGTACTGTTGTAAACAAACAAACAAAGCCACAGGAATGACAACAACAAGGCAGTATAAACAGGCTGCCTCCCGAGCAAAACAAGGACTAGCTAAATTCAAACAGTTATGGTTGCATTCTTATGCAAAATAGAATGGTTTGTAGTCTCAGAGACCCTCTGCCTGCTCAGTTATGCCAGGCTTTCTGCTGGGGTGTTTACTGTGAGGAGCTGCAGTAGATGAACCAGAGGTTAGAGTACAGCTCTGAGAAGCTGTCCTCAGCTTTGGCTCTCCAGTGTCCACCACCAGCACAACACCTCCCAGATAACCATCACCTGGCACAGACATTCCACCTTTTAAGGTGGTCATTTAATGCAATCACACCTGCATCCCAGCTCTGCTCAGCCTGCTGTCTCCTCTGAGGCGTATCCTAATTTCCCAAGCTGACCACCAGCTCCTGCTCAGTCCAACGAGGCACAACACCGAGCAGAGCACAGTGGAGGTGGCATTTCATCCTCGTGTGGCAGGGACCCAGCAAAGAGAGACAGTGTGAAGGCAGAGGGGCACCGGAGGAGCCTGCTGATGAGATCTGTGCAGGAAGCACCTGGACGATCCTGGAATAAAGAAGCGGCAAATGAGAGGGGTGTAGGGGAGAGGGCAGAAGCAGTGAGGTCCAGGTCTAGTTTCCCAGCCTAAGCAAGCTAAAGCAAAGATGCCAGCTTCCCTGCATCTCAGCTAGTCTAGATTAATGCAACTTTGAACATAAGAAATGCAAATCTGTACAGTGTGTTGAAAGCGTTGTTGTGACACGTTGCCTGTGGTGAGCAATTCCTCACAAGTGGGAAGCCACAGTGTATGGCAGCTGTTGCCTCTGAGTGATCTTCAGGGGTAGCTCCAATCTTGAGTGCATTGCAGTAACTACATCTTGAAGAAAAATTAAACAGAAGTGGAAAGCTTAGGTTAACTATGGCAGGACCTGGGCCTGAGTAAAAAGTTGTAAAGCTGTCAATGAAGTAAATCCCTCAGTGAAGCAAATACCATGTGGCGAGATAACCAGGAGGGTGGTGTCACTTCAAAATCATGAGCTGCTTGTGTGAGAGGAGAATGAGAGTCTTCAACACCAGCAGAAAAAAGCCCTTCCAGTGCATCACTGTCTTTCCCTCCAGTATTTCAGTGATGTACACCTCTGGAGTTTCATCCCAGGTCAAGCCGAGCTTCAGAAAAAAAAAAAAAATCAGTCAGTCCAGGTCCCTGTGCAACCCAGAAACTGGGGAAGTAAAGAAAACTGTACTGTATTGCTTTAATGGAGGCAGACTTGAAATACGCTTTTCACCTCTGAGTAATGCAGCAGCCCTCTAGCACTTACTCAACTGGACCAGTGGCACTAGGATGGGCAAAATAAATTGCATACACATTTTTTATTTCTCATTTGATTGCTTTGAAGTCTGTTCTGTCAAACCACTGTGGAATGTTAACTAAAGTTTTAATATCTATTTACATAGCAGAACAGATATTTTGTAGATATTTATTGCCTCAAGACTTTTTTTCCAGTGTCACATTGTAGATGCAGTTGAAGCATTCTTTTTTTTATCTAACCCCAAGTTTCCATGGTTTTCTCAAGATAAAGCCAGAAACATTAACTACAGTCAAATGTTATACTAGTTTGGTAGTAGGAACATGAGGATCGAGGCATAGTTAAGTTAGACTTTGGTTTTGACCCATCTGTACCCAAGTGCTTTCTCTCTAAGCTTTTTCAGTTCTCTATATTATGTTATTAAAGAACATAAGGGTTGTGAGTGGCTATATAAACATCCCCCCCCATGGTGTGAAACGAGGCAGCGTGCAGAACGTGTGGTTGAGGTTGTCAGCTACAGATACTTCTCCACATGAAGAAATGGAAATCTCAGTGACATTCAGCTGCTTTCAATCTGCTGCAGTATTTTGGTTTGGGTTGTTTTTTTTTATTCTTTTGGGCGGCTTAGCTAAATTAAAAAGATGACAGACACCTTATAACTTCTCTATAGAATTTATAGTAGATGTCTTTGTCTGTAATTGGTACATCACACAGATATGCTACAGTAAGTAGTTTCAGATGAATTTTCACATGTGTACTGTAAGACTTGGAGTCTGGCTATGTAGGTCCCTTCTCTGTATATCCTCTTACCGGGACATTCTCTGAAGACAGTGAGGACTGCAAGTCTCCCATCTTATGGTGTTACCTTTTCAAAATATTCTTTAGCAGAACAAGACAAGGAGGCAGTCTTGGGATTTGTGGTGTTTCTTGAAGTCTTGCAGAGACTTTGAAAGAACTTTTTAACTTGTTGAAACATTTTTAGGTAAAAAAAAAAAAAGCAACAGATGGATCACTGCCGAAAGTATTCATTGGAAAGCTAAAAAAACACAGGGCTCTGTTTTGACTCAAAATCAGGAAAAATTAAATTTAGGAGTAGCCCTGTACAGCTTTTCAAGAAGTTTAATAAGAATAATATGAAGAGATTTCCCCTCTTTACACAAGGAGAAACTAATATCCTTAGCCTTTTGCTCCAGAATGCCAAAAGTGTCTGGATTTGATACTGGGAATTTTCTCTTTGGTATAGTATGGAGCAGAGGTAAGCTAGATACTGGCTGTGAGATAAGACCTTTAAATGGCTTTCCTGAACATCAAAAATACTGAGCAAAGCTGCCATCTCAGCACAGTTATCACATGGCCCGAGTTGGATCTGAGGCTCTGAATGTCTGAAACTTCCAATTCAGTAAAGTTTAGTCCTGCATCAAATGTCGTATCCCACAAAAAGTAGGCTTACTTTGAGCATTCTATAGTGATGTAGTTATTTATCCTTGTGCTAAGAGGAATACAAGGCTCCTCTGGTCATCTAAGCAGAAAGACCCTGGAAGACTTTGAGTACACAGTGTTTTGTGAGAAGAAGACTTTGGTCTCAGGAGGACGTATCGTCCTTCCACGTTACTAATCAATCATAGCATTTTTCATTTTTAGATGTGAAGGTACTTGCCCAAGACCATTGGCATCTCTTCCTGGCCCCTTATTGCTTTTCACGACACATTACAATTGTAAAATGGCGCAGCTTTGAAGTTGCCTATGCAGAAAAGTGAAAGCCTTTTTATTCTCCTGAATAACAGTAACCACATGAGGACTTAACTTGCTTTAATTCACACGCAACATGCTTCGTACGTCTAATTGATTTATCTTAGCTTTCCCACATGTCCTCACACAGGAATGCCTCAATGCAGCTTGAAAGGAGGGAGTGCAGCCTTATGGCTGAAAAGCTGAAGGTAAGTAATTAAACCTAGCAGCAGTGAGAACCCCTGAGACAAAATCTTTGGCAGTTTTCTACACCATGGAGTGAGCTTGGGTCACCAAGGGCCTGTAAATAGCGTCATAATGACTGGTTCCTCAGCAGGGATAAACATGTGCTTTGAGTTTTCTAAATGATTCAGAGGCGTGCTGTGAGATAACTACTGATAACAAGCAGATGTGAAGTTTGCTTTTCAAGACAGGGAGGCTGAGGGGGAAAGTCAAGTAGATTTTGGCTTATGGTCCTCTCAGAAAGCCTGATATTTGAAGATCATTAAAGCTTCCTCTTTTTTGCAGGGGAGGAACTCAGTTGTACGTGCTGAAGGTAATACTGTTTTAAACCAGTTCTTGTGAGGGCTAGTGAGATACTGTAGGCAAAACTTTCTGTGAGCTTGAACCTGAAGACAAAATTTTGCATGATTAGGAATATTGTATAATTTCAAAATCCATTTTACGTTATGCCACTGTCTTTCCAAAAGCTTTCTCAAAACTTGCATATTTGTAAGGTTTTTTTGTCTTTTTTTTTTTTTATTGTAAATGGTGCCTAAGTGATGAAGGATGCATTTCATCACACCAGGCAGCGGGACACAAACCCCAGAGGTGCTGAGCTCCCGTGCCCATACTGGTGCAGCAGTGCTGCTCAGTGGCATAGCTGCAGTAATGCCGCAGTCACGGTCAGTGTTAACCTGGGGCTCTCAGCACTGTGTTTCACATTAGCAAGACAGATACCAGAGCAGTCCTGTAGGATGATGGGTTTGTGAGGTCTCAAAGGAAATCTGTCTCCCAAGTCAAAGGCTGTTACCAACAGGTCCATCGTTCTTTCTCAGGGAAGTTCGGAGGTTTGCTAATACTGTACAAGTGGAGTAAAATGAATTATTTAAAAAGGCAAAGGATATGTCAATATTTTTCTCAATCACAAGAGTTCCCAGCAAACTGAAAAGTGAGCTGAGAGCCGTTTAGGTGTTGAAGGAGAGAATGAACTTCTTAGAAAGAAAAGTGCCTGCAGTCCACAGTGACTTCTCTGAAATGTGCTGGAATATTTGCAGGGATGGATTTTTTTAAAAAGCAATTTTTCTGTATGTTGTTTAAGAGTTCCCTTTAGTACTGTTAATACTTTAAAAAGCGTTTTATAAATATACTTCACTGCTATTACCTGATAATACTTTAAAAAGCCTTTTCCTAAAACAGCAAAGGAAGAGGAAGAGTTTCTCCCTGCACTTTTTTGAGAGTTGAGAGAGGGAGAGAAATGAAAAGACATTGCCAAACTATATTGAGGCTCATCAGTTGCCACCCAGAGGGATCTTGACAGGCTTGAGAGGTGGTCCGATGTGAACCTTATGAACCAAGTGCAAGGTCCTGTACTTTGTTTGGGGCATTCCCAAGAACATGTACAGGCTGGGTAGAGAATCAATTGAGAGCAGCCCTGAGGAGAAGGACTTGGGGGTGTTGGTTGATGAAAAGCTCGACATGACCCAGCAATGTGCACTGGCAGCCCAGAAAGCCAACGGCATCCTGGGCTGCATCAAAAGAAGCATGGCCAGCAGGTTGAGCAGGGTGGTTCTCCCCCTCTGCTCTGGTGAGACCCCACTGAATCCAGCTCTGGGGTGTCCAACATAAGAAGGACATGGACCTGTTGGAGCAAGTCCAGAGGAGGGTCACAAAGACATTCAGAGGGCTGGAGCACCTCCCCTGTGAGGAGAGGCTGAGAGAGTTGGAGTTCTTCAGCCTGGAGAAGAGAAGACTCTGGGGACACCTTATAGCAGCCTTCCAGTACTTAAAAGGGGGTCTATAGGAAAGATGGCGAGGGATTCTTTATCAGGGAATATAAGTGATAGGACAGGGGGTAACAGTTTTAAAATGAAAGGGGGTAGATTTAGATTAGATATTAGGAATTCTTTACTGTGAGGGTGGTGAGACACTGTAAAGGGCTGCTCAGAGAAGTTGTATGTGCCCATCCCTGGAAGTTTTCAAGACCGAGTTGGTCTTTGAGTAACCTGATCTAGTGGGAGGTGTCCCTACCTGTGGCAGGGGGGTTGGAACTTAACGATCTTTAAGGTCCCTTCCAAGCTATTATATGTGTCTGGTGCCTCTCTGGTTTCACTTTCCCAGATTTCCCAACAGAAATGTACCGATTCCTCCCAAGCAATGCCTACCAGTCTGTACTGTGATGTTAGCTCCCTATCTGAGGGCTGAACCTCAAACTACCCTGGTGATACACACTGCTTACGTGGGAGCTTGCACTTGGTTTGAGGGTGGAAAGAGCCAGCCAGGTCTTCAGGCTGGGAGGCTCTAGCACAGTGGGGCTCTGGTGACACTCAAGTTCTGTGTGCCTGGCTAGTCTGAACATGACCAGCCTGACACATCTGGCTTTGCAAACATGAGTCTTAACTCCAGGGCAGTTACTACATATGAGAGAGAGGTAGACAGGGTGACCAGGGTGACTATTGGTGCAACAGGAAAACTGAGTTCAGATAAAAAGCTCATCAAATTCACAAAGGGAACAAGCATCATATATTATTAATATTTTCCTTTCTGATCTCCTTCAACCCAAAGAAGAACCCAACGTGGCTCCGGCAGCTGCTGTGCCCTCAGAGAGCCTTTTGCACAGACATCCATGTGGTATCTATACGTCCACTTTTTGCAGTTGAATCCGTTTCCTATAAGTAGCAGCTGGTTACTAGCTGTTGCGAGATACCCTCTTCAGCCTCTCCATCTAGACAGTGACTTATTTTATAATCATATAGCTTGGTGCAATTAACTGTTTGTGAGAGCTTAGAGTGCTTTAAAAATGCATAGGCTCATAACGTTACAACTAGAGGGGACCATTATGATCGTGGAGCCTGACCTTTTCCATAATACAAGACAGAGTAATTGCTGAATGATGCCCATAATTTTTTTTCTGGAGCTAAGGCATATCTTTTAAAAAGACATCCAGTCTTAATTTTAAAACTTCATGTGAGAGAGAGAATCCATTAAATGTCTTTTTCACTGTTTCCTGTGGTTAATCATCGTCTCTGATAAAAATCATCAGCTTGTGTCTACAAGCAATATGTTTCACTTCACTGTCCATTACATTGGCTCTTATCATGACTTTGTTTACTAGAAAGCCCTGTATTATCAGAAAGGTTTTCATTTATGAACAAAACATGAATAAGTCAGCTTAGCCTCATCTTTGCTAAACTCAGTAAAAGCTCCTTTACTGAGTTTAGTTTACTAAGAGTTTACTAAGTTCTTCAGCCCCTCATTTTAAGGCAGGTTTTATCATCCTTTCATCTGTACTGCCCAAGCCTTTGCTGCATTTCAGTTTTTCAGTGAGCAGATGCAAAAATGGCCTACTCTATTCCAGTAGCATCACCAGACACAGTTATACTACATCTTTGATCTTGTTTATACACCCAGCCCTTGCATTACTCTCTCTTCAGTCCTGTTGTCAGGCTCTGGCCGTTACCCACACTACCTTCACCGCCTGCTGGAACACAGTCACCTATCCCTCCTACATGACTGAGCTCTTGCTTTTTAGATTTAGTTGGCAAAATTTAAAAAAAAAAAAAGACAATCTTGGCTGAGTGAAGTCAATTGCCTCACAATCGAGCTGCTTTGTAGTCTGACTCATCTGTACTTTCCAAAGTTGGCGTCCTCTGGTGATGTTTTCAGCCATGACCCACAGACTGTGGTGAACCCTGCTAAGTACCCACCACTGTCTCCAGCTATTTTATGCTGCACAGATATATTCTCTGTATCCTCACATATCTTGTTGGAGATTATATTGCCATTTGAAAGGATTGGGCTGTTTCTGGCTCAGCGCGTCTTTGATGTGTCCTCTTTCAACAGCTAGGTGGGTTTGAGGTCAGTAAAAAAGCCCTTCTGACAACTGCAGCCTTGGGATAACAAGTTTATCTGCACGATTGGTAACTGTCTTTTGATATACCGTCAACATCTGTTTCTGCCGCAGCCTTCTTATCTGACATGATGTGGTTTGGGGAAAGCAGATATTCCTCTGAGGCTCTGTTGAGGTGGGGTTGCCATGGAAATGGCTGGATTACTGTGTCTCCTGCTCCTTCAGGGACTGGGGGTATGTTGGTGGGTTTTTTTCTAACAAATTTTGTCCTGTAGTATTTCAAAAGCCCTCACTGTCAGACTCCAGGTGGAGTATCTGTAATACTGTATTCACCAAGTCATTTATCACAGAATCACAGAATCAGAATCACAGAATCTTCATGGTTGGAAAGGACCTCTGAGATCACCGAGTCCAACCTTACAGACACAAAAGACCCCCGCAATCTCAGGCACTAGAGCATGCCCTGAAGAGCCATGTCTACACATTTCTCAAATACCTCCAGGGATGGTGACTCCACCACCTCCCTGGGCAGGCTGTTCCAGTGCCTGACCACTCTCTCAGTAAAGTAATTCTTCCTAATATCTAATCTAAACCTCCCCTGTCGCAACTTCAGACCATTTCCTCTGGTCCTGTCATTATTCCCTTGGGAAAAGAGGCCAACACCCACCTCTCTACAACCTACTTTCAGGTAGCTGTAGAGGGCAATGAGGTGTCCCTTCAGCCTCCTCTTCTCCGAAATAAATATGCCCAGTTCCCTCAGCCTCTCCTCATATGACTTGTTCTCTAGAACTAAAGTACAAAGCTTTAGTTGTGACAGGGAGAGCTGGAATTGCTGAGCAGGTGAGAAACATCCCGCACAGGCAGACGGGATACCAGCAGAAGAGGTATGCAATACCTAGCTGTATATATTTTCATACAGGGGAAATTAGCTGTGTGATAGGTAATGTCAGGAGAGTGTCAGAGACCTGCAGAGCTCTCAGGATGTTTATGAGGGGGAAGACATGGATGTGTGAGGAAGACTGAAGATAGCTGAATAATCAGTTATTGTACCACATGTGAGCCACTCAATTTTTATCTCATCTGGCTAAAATTCAAACTCTAGTTTCAGCTGGGTCAGGATGGAGGCATGTGAGCTGGGATCACATTATTCTTGAACCTCTCACTTTCATAAGAACCCACCTGACTAAATGATGTGCTGTTTATTATGAGGTGTTCTGAATGCAGATCACTTGCTGAAAGTGTTAAGCAGCACTTTAGATTTTTCTCACATACAACGTGCATAGAAGAGGAAGATAGTTTAAGTACAGGAGGCGTTACAACCGTGCATGGTGATCTTGCAGAGAGATTCTGCTTTGCATTAATTTCTCCTAATGATATTATTCCCACAGTCCAGACCTTATACTGCATGCTTTCAGAGTCCCCAAGGGTGTTCCTAGAAGCACTGCCTTGACAGGGAATGAGGAAGGACTGCATAAAGATTTGGTCCTGGGAAGATATAAGCTGAATTTAAACATGATTTTTGTTCTGAATCAATGACTTCTCTTTTGAAGCCCTTTTGGATATCCCACAAAATATCTTAAAACAACAAAGCCAGAGCTTTTGGTCATGGCTTCTACAATTTATTTCAACAAGTAATATCTAAAATGCTTCAGGTGCTGTTTTTTTTTCACTTGTACCAATTTAGATCTAGAGTTACTATCCTGGACTTATCCTGATTCGCAATGATGTACAAGTTGAGAATTTGATTCAGAAGAAAAATTTGCTTGGGAAGGCAGCAAATTCCATGGAAAACCTGTGATTATGACTTTTCTTGGTGTATCTCAGCAGTACAAGCACCAGATATTTCAAACTACCACCTGCTGGGAGTGAGTTTTTGTTCCTGTGCTATTTAAGGTAGACAGCATGACTGGCAGTCTGTATTTAAAAGAAAAAGGCGTAAATATAGAAAAAGTAAAATAGTAAAAATTTCTCCGCCAAATTAACAGAATACTGTAGATCTGGTAATGTGGTATCTTTTAGGGCTGAAAATTGGATTATGCTAAAAATCTAAATTTGAGGCAAAATTTTTGTGACTAAAGAATTTTCTATTGGAAAAATGACAACATTATAGAAAAAAATTCTTCTGTTTTCTGTGGTTGCTGAATCATAGAATTTTTTTCTCATGAGTTCAGTGTTTTTATCAAATGTGTAGCTTTCTTTTTCTAGAGCTTTTGTTTCACTTTGTCTGCTCAGCCAAAATCAGAAAGTCCAGTCAGTTTTTGATTGACAAAAATAAGTAAGGAAGTGGGATTAATTTGAAGTCTTCAAAACAGGGATCTTGGCAATGAAGGCACTTGCTAAATAGTAATAATAGACCAAATTTCAAAAGAGCTGAACCACCAGCCACTTCAGTTAGCCTCCTACTCATGTATTTAATGTTAAACTTCCTTTGATGAATGGTCCCAATTTCAATAGGAGCTGCCAGGTAATTTTGAAATGTAGGCTGTTTATTTAGTAACTTCGCTGGACCTGGAAGTGCTTTACATTCTTGTGGCACGAGAGCATCTCTGTTTCATATTCCACATAGAGCTGAATGGTATATCAATACTGAAGAAATGCTTGCTCTGCTGACCAGTGTGTCACAGGCTGAGGAAGATATATTTGAAAAACTGCAGTGAGGGCAGAGCTAGAAAAACCCACTAATTTCCACTTTCTCCTCATTTTTACCAGCACTGGTGTTTTGTGCTAGATAACCTGAAACTCTGTATTACAAAACATCTTTAAATAATCTGTTCACTTGAAAGTCATAATACATTAATTGTGTCATTAAACAATTGCAGATTTAGGGACAAATTCTGCCAATTTCCAAATGCCTACAGGTGCAAGTGAGTTGGCACATCTGCAGGGCCATATAAATACCAGTCTTGATTTATGAGGTAAATTTGCACTTCAGAAAATTATCTTTATTCATGGTAATAATCTTTTAGAGCTGAATTTCAGTCTGTAATAGCTGCTAAATGAATTCAATCGGTTTAAATAAATGTACATTCACGAAAGAGAGTCTTGATCAAGCGAACTAATAATATAAATTTTAGAATCGGCGTCTTCAGTAGTTGTCCTGCATCCTAACTGAAGGATGGGCTGTCCTCTTTTTTTTGAGAAAGAGGTGAAAAGCAGGGAAGGGACAGCAGTCAGCACACCAAATTTTCATCTGAGTTTTATTTGTGCGATGGCATTAACTGTGAGGCTCCAAACACTGAGCCTTAATGAAAATTCAAGGCAATGTTTTTCACTATGTAAGATTGCCAGATGAGTTAGAAAGTCTCAGGGCTTCAGTCTTTCTCTTTGCAGCACATTAAGCATCCTTGTTGAAATGCAACACCGTTAATTTAAGAGCCACCCTCAGTATTGCAATGGCATTTTATCTGTTAATAGGTGTCAAACTGGATAACAGAGTATGTCTGCGTGCTCAGCTTTCCACATTTTGCTGCCTACTAGATTAAAAAAGTGAAAAAAAACAGTAATAGACCTACAGGACACAGAAAAACTCAACATGAGTGTGAACATCCCTCGAGAGTGTCATAGAATCATAGAATCATATAGAGTTGGAAGGGACCTCTGGAGATCATCTAGTCCAACCCCCCTGCTGGAGCAGGTCTACTTAGAGCACATTGCACAGAAAGTTGTCCAAGCCGCTTTTCAATGTCTCCAGAAAAGGAGACTCCACTACCTCTCTGGGCAGCCTGTTCCAGTGCTCTACCTCTCTCACAGTAAAGAAGTTCCTCCTCATGTTTAGGTGGAACTTCTTATACTCAAGTTTGTGCCCATTTCCTCTTGTCCTGTCACTGGGCACCACTGAGAAAAGACCAGCCCCCATCCTCCTGACACTCTCCCTTTAAGTATTTGTAAGTATTGATCAGTTGCCCCCTAAGTCTTCTCTTCTCAAGACTAAAAAGACCCAAGTCCCTCAGCCTTTCCTCATAGGAGAGATGATCCAGGCCCTTAATCATCTTTGTGTCCTTTTGCTGTATGGGAGACTGTGTCAAAAGCCTTGCTGAAGTCAAGGTAGACAACATCCACCACCCTCTTCTCATCTATACATCCAGTCATGCCATCATAGAAAGCTACCAGGTTAGTCTGACATGACTTCCCCTTGGTAAATCCATGTTGACTACTTCTGATAGCTTTCTTTTCCTCCATATGCTCTGAGATGACACTCAGGATGAGGTGTTCCATCACCTTTCCAGGGATGGAGGTGAGGCTGACTGGTCTGTAATTCCCTGGGTCCTCCTTCTTCCCCTTTTTGAAGACTGGGATGATATTGGCCTTCCTCCAGTCGTTGGGCACCTTGCCTGTTGTCCAGGACCTCTCAAAGATGATAGAGAGTGGCCTTGCAATGACTTCTGCCAGCTCCCTCAGCACTCTCGGGTGTATCCTATCTGGACCCATGGACTTGTGGATGTCCAGCCTTCTTAACTGATCTCTAACTTGGTTCTCCTCCACCAAGGGAAAATCTTCCTTAGTCCAGACTATCTCTGATTCATCGAAAGTCCATGGCTCCCGGGGGTTGGCCCGAGCAGTAAAGGCTGAGGCAAAGAGGGTATTCAGCAACTCAGCCTTCCCTGCGTCCTCTGCTACCATGGCGCCTGACTCATTCAACTGTGGGCCCACATTTTCTTTAGTTTTCCTTTTGCCTCCAATATAATTGAAGAACCCCTTCTTGTTGTCTTTGACATCTCTTGCCAATTTTAATTCCAAGGAGGCCTTGGCTTTCCTTGTTTCTTTCCTACATAGTCTAACAGCATTTCTGTAAACCTCCCAAGCGGTCAGTACCTTCTTCCACTCGGTCAGTCCATTCTTCCACTCCTTCTTCCACTTTAGTTTTTTCAGAAAGTCCCTGCTCAACCACCCAGGTCTCCTGCTTCCCTTGCTTGATTTCTTGTTCTTGGGAATGCACTGGTCCTAAACTTGGAGAATGCAGTGTTTGAATATTTCCCAGCTCTTTTGAGCCCCCTTGTCTTCCAGGGCCCTAGCCCATGGGATTTCACCTAGCAGTTTCCTGAAAAGGACAAAGTTAGTCTTCTTGAAATCCAGGGTTTCAGTCCTACTTGTTTTTTGTATGATACCCACAATTATCTTTCCATGGTCGCTGCAGCCAACATTGCCCTCAACCTTGATGTCCTCCACCAGTCCCTCTTTGTTTGTCAGTACTAGGTCCAGTAGTGCCTCTCCCCTTGTTGGCTCTTCCACCATCTGGGTTAAGAAGTTATCATCAATACTTTGGAGGAACCTTTTAGACTGCTTTTCCAGCAGAAACCTGGCTGATTGAAGTCCCCCACAAGAACCAAGGCCTGTGATTGTGAGGCTAGTTGGAGCTGGCTGTAAAAGGCCTCATCCACTTCTCTGTCCTGATCAGGTGGTCTGTAACCAACACCCACAATAGTGTCCCTCATATTGACCTGCCCCTTAATCCTCAACTAACAGGATCTCAACTCTCTCATCTGAGACCAGGGAGGGTTTTAGGGACATCTCCTCACTCTCTGTCCATTCCTTGACATAAAGAGCAACACCTCCACCCCTCTTTCCTCTCCTGTCTCTTCTGAATAACCTTTTGTTATCATTAATTTTCATTAATGATCTGGAAAATGCCTAGTCAGCAAGTCTGAGTATAACCCCAAAATGAGGGCACCATTCAATATACTGGAGGACAAGGCTATTTCCTCATGATAGAACCAAGTTTCTGTTTATAGCCATCGTTGTTACAAGAGAAGAATCAGAATACATAAAACGTGGCATCAGGACAGTGCATCTCAGTCTGTCTGTCCAGAAAAAAATAAGGCCGTAGAAAGTTAGACATGTAGATGGTTTTCCCTTGTATTTTCAGATGACTCAGAATAAGGACTAGAAGGCTTTCTTGACTCTGTAAAGACTTCAGATTAGGATTTTTTTTTCTCAGGATCAAATAAAGTTTAGTTTTGATTTTCATAAGGCTCAAAGAGAAATTCAGAATGTTTCAAAAATTAATAGGAATATTAGAGATAAGATAGGTAGTAGTAAGTTAATCAGGGTAGTTATGGAAGGGAAGAGTGCAAGCATGACATCGAAAAACAAAGGATGTGAATTGTAAACAGGCTTATCCAATAGAGGTTTAATTAGAGTCCAGACCATCCTATATCTTTTAAATGCAAATGGTTTTCCTTTCTGCGCACATTTGTAAGGCAGGAAGGAGCAACTTTTTTTGTTATCTGTGTCCTGATTCAGTTAGAGAGATAGTCTATCCTCCCTGGGTTTATGTGAAGGGGCAACCTCTGAGACTACAGAAGAAATATTTCCTTTTATTTTTTCCCTCTCCCCTCTTTAGAAGCACTTTCTGAGATGAGGAATTTTCTGGCTGTCTTTCTACCTGCCACTCTGATTGTCAAGATATTTTTTATAGAATTAGTGTCAATATACCACTAAAAGAGCAAATGATGATTTTGATAGAAGCATGAAATATTTTAAGGCAAAATTTACCTTTTGTTTGGTGCTCCTGGAGAAGAATTTTGTTGAATATCATTGAAGAAAGACATTATAACTCATTATAATAACTCTGAAAGCAACATGCTTGAGGGGGGCCCCAGGGAGAGCTGAAAGATGTATAGTACACGGATATGTTGGAAATCACAAGAAAAATGTAGTTCTGGCCATCAATTAATGCAGACTAATTGATTATGCTTTCGTTGACCTTAATTATCCATTAGAGAGTGTCAAATGGAAAGTCAATATGAATGTAAAATTATATCTTACCGTAAATCAGGTACATTAGTGACATCTGTCGAGAGTTCAAAATGCTGCTCTAGAAAAACGTTCAGGATTTTAATGCTTTCCTCTTTGATAACTCTTTTATGCTGCATGATAGCGTCATGATGACAAAATGTCTTCGGCAGGGATACAGACCACATCTTAAAATGCAATTAGAATCAATGCGTATTTTTCTCTAAATAGTTATTTTGAACCTATGGGTGTTCTATTTGGAGAGAATTCGTCCCCCTGTAATGCACTACAGTGTTCTGGTGGTGTGTGGAAGTTCTGGTCAATGACATGTCATAGACACATGTCTGTTAGTATCAAACTAAATGGAAACTAATCTTTTCAGCTTAGTGTAGCAAAGAGGTTTTGTTGACCATCTGTCAGTTCTTATACCAACAAATGGTCTAAGAGTTAATATCCAAAAGCAGGAGAATTTGGGGCTGTAATAAAGTAGTTTATACATGAGTGTAACTTACTACAGGGGCATTGTTTATCCCAAGTTCATACCTCTAGAAAGATAAAGGGAATTGTTGATGAAGTTGTTAGACTAAGGTATATTAGGTAACACAAATAACAGGAGGAAAAGAGCATCCTTTGAAAACAGCTGACAGCCAATCTGCCAGTTCTTCTAACAATCTGGATTCCTTTCATTCAGGTAGTTAGCCAAATTTGTAGCATTTACTCCTGAAAGATGTATAGAATCAGTAGAAAGGAAGACAAGAAATTTTTCCCATTTTACATTCGGCCATGCTTTGCGATACTGAAAACAAACCATGATACAAGAAACATGATGATAGCAGTATAACTAAGCTGTACATCTTTTGAACAGTTATAAATGAAGCGTGCTTCTCTATTTCATACCTGCACAAAGATGATATTATTTAAATGCATAATCATGTCCATATTAGTAGTTTTAGATAGAAGTTAACTGATGCTTTTGCTTTCTTTGGGGAATTTTGTACAAAGCTGTATTTCACCCGGAGCAAACTCAGAGCTAAGTGACTTTCTTATAAACCAGTTTACATTCAGACTGTAAAACCTAGATAATTATCTGTTTCTACAATGGAGATGTCCCGCCCCAAACCCTCATTTGTAAGAAAGGTGGCTAGGGGGATCATAAGAAATAAAAACAACCCTCCACACCCTGAATATTAGGGGAAGGTTTTGCCTTTCTCAAACAAGTCCTTTTTCTAGTCTAATCAAAGTCTAATTAAAAAAAAATAAAAACTGAAAAATAAAAAAGCCCTCAAATCCAACCAAACAAAAAACTCTACACCACATCTATTCAGCTTAGAGAAAAATTTCAGAGTGGCTTTAAATTTGTAATATCTTCCTTGCTTGTAGACTAATGAACTGCAAATCCATACTGCTAGTATGTCTAAAAGCACTTTCACAACATACTCATGTTGAAATATTTGTATTTACAATAACTTGTGTTAAAACAAGTGAAGTATTCAGGACTTGTAACAGTCTAATAAAGTGTAACAGTCAACGTTGGTCAGTCACTTTGTGTCTATGAAATGTGAAAATAGTAAGGTAGAGCCCAATTAGATTATTTTTAAACTATCTCAAAAATATTTATTTAAAACAAATGACTTATAGTTAATCTAATGATGTTTCCATTGCAAGTCTGATATATTGCTTACATGGAAATGCCATTTCAATTAATTTTAGCTGTTAAATTCATAGTCAAATAACATTGAGGGTATGGTATACATTTTTATATATGGTTTGTCCAAGATGTTAAAAATCTGTGCGCAAGGAATTAAGTAAAGAACTAGAGGCTGGTTAAACATTCCTCTTGCTTCAAATGTCTTTTCTAACACTAATCAATACACAGATATCCTTTTTTTCTGTATATTGGAGACAATGTCCCATACAACTAATCAGGAAAAACCCCACAAGCTTTACATAGGAAACATGTACCTACTTTGCTAGTATAGCAAACCTACACATCGGTTAGAGTCCATTTTTCAAACATCATGGGTAATTGATTGAGATGGATTCCTAGTTTACAGTGCACATTCAAATAAATGATTTACACTTCCTTCTGGATTTTTTTCTGTTTATAAAAAAGGAAAATACCTAATCAAGAATTACTTTAGCTAGCGTGTTCAATTTTGCTTAATGTTTACTTGACACAAAATAAAAATGAACACAAACCACACTCAGCCTCTCCCAAACAAGCACACACCCCAAAACAGGCATGTTATAATGGTAAATCTAACTACTCATCTACTACTATAAAACAGATTGAAAAGAACATTAATGTCCTAGAATTTAACTTTAGTCTCTCTTACATTCTTTAGCTAAATAATAAATAATCTACAATATGTTTATAAATCAATTAGGTAAATTACTCTAGTAGCACCCTGTTAGATGTTTTATGATTAAATGACTGGTTTACTTCAAAATACAGCTTTAATTTTATTTTATTTTAATGCTAATAATATTAATAGAATTGAATGTTTCATGTGCAAAGAGGCTTGGATGATAAATATTTGGTTTTAAGTGTTTATTATGGTATATCAACAATAATAAAACAAGACTTGTGCTAAAGTTTTATAACCAGAGCTGCTGTTACCATTGGTGCTAAAACAGCAGTTAGCATCTTTTTTTTTCTTTTTTTTTTTTCTTTTTTTAATAGCACTAAAATAAAGATGATGCTTGTAGCTAGATTTTTCTATTCTTCTAATTCTTGGAATATAAACATCAGAAATAATGTTGGACTGGTGAAATAAGAATTAATATTTGCCTCCTAAAAAACGTCACTTTATCCCTTTGTTCTCAGGAAACAAATCTAACAATAATTATGTTATTAGTCAAAAAATATTTATGTTCTTTGTCATGTAATATATACATCACTTTAAATAGAGTTTTAATGTCAAGAGATAAAAATATCCTAAGTGATGCTATGTTTCTAAAAATGTCAAACTTCTTTAAGAAAATAAAAAATTTGGTTATAAAATGGTAAATATTATGACATTTTATTGCAATGCTATTTCAATGTGCATTAATACTATTTTGGAATCAACGAAGATATTTGTGACACAGGACATTATATGGAAACTGATTTTTGCTTTCCTTCATATTTAAAAATCACTTTAGTGCTGAAATGCTGACACAAAGGATTTTTCTACCTGCTCTAATAAAAACTCGGTGTGTCTGTATGTACACATATACACATATATTTGTGTACACGGATTTTTTGTTGATATTTTCCATCTCAAATGTAGTCAAAGCATAAGGCGTCAATACCTTTAGTTTCTGTGGTTTTAGTCCTTGTAGTACATAGCCACTTTACTTAAAAAAAATTACCACAGTTGCTGTTAGTATTCCCTTTTGTGTGACCACACGTGATCCTGAGTTGGTTCAGAGAAGCTTGTGTGCTGTCTTGTGAAGTAAGGATAAGCTAATAAGCCTTCTAGCTGTTCTGCTACAAATTATTTGTGCAAAATGCTTTCATTCTGCCTTCTGTACCAAGGACAGATTTCCACTGCAATCCATTTAGCTTATTGTAGAGAAAGACAAAACGTAACTTGATTCTGTTCTACAAGTACCTACACAGGAAGAATGTTTTTGACAGTAGAGGGCTCTTCACTAAACACTTTCTTCCTGTTAAATTAATTTCCAGAAGCTAGACAAATTGAAATGGAAAATAAGGTACAATGTGCATTTTTTTTTAAGCAGTTAACAGCAAGAACAATTAATGATTGGAGTAATTTATCAAGTGAGGTCTTGCACTCTTCATATTGTGCAAACTTTACAAGGCAGTTGGATAGCTTCCAAAAGAGATGCTATAATTTTAACCACAAGGTTACAGGTTTGATGCAGGTATGTCTGACTGAGATTCAATAGAAGGAGGTCAAACTACTGGTTCTCAGTTGTTGCTTCTAGCCTACAAATATTAATCTTTCTTCCAAATTACTCTTGACAGATACTGTCATGAGCTTTTCCATGCACTTAAGTCCTGAGGCAAAACCCACAGAAGACTTTCTGACATCAATGGACTTTCGAACTAATCCATAGACAGCTAGTTTCTTTTGGAAAATGTTGAGTGAAGTGTGAGTGAAAAGTTTTATACAAGTATTATTGCAGCAACCAAAGTATATTTATAGCAGTAGCATTTTGAAGATGAGAGAATTGAAGGAAAAAAATGTTTATTGGAGAAAATGAATAAAGTCATCTTTACCCTATCCTGTAACCTCTAAAATTCAGCATGCAGGGTATTTTGTGTTTCTAAACGTTAAAAGTTATATCTTCAATATGCTGTAAAGGAACAAATACATGCTTGTCTCTTTCCTACCAGACCTTCACTGGATTAATCATGTCGTGATGCCTTACCTAGTCATGTTGAATGTTTTGAATATTTAACTGGTGAAATGTGCCAGTTGAAGTCACCATAATTGTTATATCCGAATTAGGACTTATTTTATAGACTTGCAAGAATAAAAGATACTTATGCAAATCTTTTAGGAAGGATGAATTTCACTTTGGTTTAAAAAAAAAAAAAAGAGAAAAATTAAGTATCGGTCATGTGACCATCCAGACAATTTTTAAATATGCACAATGACATAGAATGTGAAGAGCACTTTGTAAGTGGATGTGAAGTTTCTAACTACAGTTTTTATCAGATATAAGTTTATTCTTCCAGGACAAAAAAGGAAGTTTTGTGGCTCTGGTAAGAACACCAGTGAATTTAAATAAGTTTACTGAAAGATAGAAGATAGTAATTCATGCTTGGCATCACTATCCTGAGCTTAACTTGCACTAATCACTGGAAAGTATGTGAAAACAAGTAGAAAGAAAGGACAAAATCTGTGCAGAACACCATGAACTATTGAATCCCTGAAGAATCATATGAATTGTTCTATATACATACTTGAGGCTAAATCATCTCCTTTCCTGACTTTTCAACTTTGTCAAAAGTTGGGTCAAAATTCTTTTGAGATTTATTTTTCTTTTGTACATTCAAAAGATAATTACTCCCTTCTTACTTATCTGTCACATTTAACTTTTCACTATTTGTGCTATAGGTGTTCAACTTGAAGCTCAGCCTGTATCTTTCATCATGTCTCCTTATATTCACTGATAATTTTTTTGAGAAAGTAGTTTTCTACCTTAGACTTCTCTTTTATGTTTTCCTATGCACATCTCTGAGAATGTCACCCTGTGTGGGATTCACCTGATCAATGCATTTATCTGGAATGTAGATACTTACGTTGAGCTGCTAGGTTTCATTTATAGCAGACAGGCTGAAGTAGATATTTAAGTGCACCATTCATGTAATTCTAAAGTAGATGCAGAACTTGTGTGGTGTGATCCTGAATGTTAGGTTTCTGTTACCCTGAGCTCTCTGATCTGCAGAAAATCTGCTCTTACCAAGGCTGATGAAATCAGTTTTTTAATACCAACAGATGTTCCCATGTTTTATGCCAACATGAATGCCACCTTCATTCTCTGAAGAAAATAAGTTTTGCATGGGTGAAAGCACTGAAGTCAGTGCCAGCAGAGGTCCATTAAATGGGATCTATTTTTCTCTAATATTAATGAATTATGGTAGCTTGATTGATCCCATGCTTTATATATTCCGCTGAAAGAAAGTGTAAGTTATTTAGTTCTCACAGACAAAAATCTTGCTCAGTTTTGTTGATATTCCTGAAAGAATATGTACATCACTCCTATTTGTCAATGCACTTCTTTTTGTCATGCAATGACATGTCATGTCAATGCACTTCTTTTTGTCATCATGGCCACAGATGGCTTTTTCAGACTTGGGGGGAAAGGAATTCACTCTTTCATCAAATGCTTCATTTAGGATGTTCTTGATGAGACTGCAGTTCTTTTGCTCTTCTGTGTATGTAAAACAACTTACCAAATTTTTGTTTTTCTTTATTAGTTTTTTACAATTAATCTTTATTGCCTGAGAAAAATAATCCATCCTTGGTTGACTCTTCCAATAACAACTATTTTTACTGCAACAGCAGGAAGTAGTTTAAGACTCTTTATAAAATATGGTGTCCAGAGAAAACCTCTCTCCCCATCTTTCTTTTAACAACAACGACAAAAAGCCATATAGCCAGATCACCCCAGTCCCACTGTGAAATAATTTGATCTTGTCCACTTGTTATAACTTGAGGTTTTCCACTGATTTCACAGCTGTATTCCTTGTATCTCCTCCCTGCATGATACCTTAAGGTCTGCTCCAATTTATTTATTTAGACTTTATGCACAGGGATAAGTTACAACTCTTTGGTACAAAACATCTCATTTTCCAGGACACCCCACAGATATTAGCAATTACACTGGAATACAAAAGATTTTCATCGAAGCAAATAATTTGTTTTCCAGTAAAGAATACAAGATCTCACCTCTGAAAAGGGATTTTTTGTTGTTGTTGTTTCTCTTATAATGGTGAATGACCTGTGAGACCCATCTGGTCTTTCCACAAATGAAAGAAAGAAAACCCTTCAAGGGTAAAATATTATTTATTCTATGAGAAAACAATTTTAAATTAGAAAAGGAAAGTATTTGACTTTATAACACTGCATGTGTCTGATTTGAATCACTCGCAGCTTGTATGAATATACCCTCTTAAATGTTATATTGTATAATATCTATGTGGAAAGTACAAAAACCTTTCTTACCAGTAAGCAATTGCATATGGTCTTAAAATTAATCCCTCACTACTAGAATACATAAATAGAAAGCCAGATTTGTTAGCAGGCTCCAGCTGCTTTGTGCTTCTCAGACAGTGCAAAATAACCATAGACCCAGCTTAAATGTTCAGCTAAAGTGGGTTTACAGCTGCTTTTCATTACTAAAGCAGTGGAGAGCAACTGGAGGGGGCTTGTGAATCTGGACCATTCTGCAACTTGACGCCACAACCTGTGTTGTGCAACAATACTATTAGCCGAGCTAACGTGCTTCAGTACTTTCCAATTGCTAACTCCTAGGGTACTTTTGTTGAGCTGAGAGCCTATGATTATGCAGATGTTAGGTGGAAGAATAAAGACAAGAAGCTTTATAGTATTAAACGTCTAATATATTTACAACTTTCTACATAGCAGAAGTGTGTGTCCTGGGGAAATTTACATGAATAATACAGTGTAGTTCAGATAACAGTCAAGTTCTAACATGAATATACACAATAATATTGTATTCTGGGAACTGGGAAGTTTTGTTCATATTTTGTCAGTGCTGGCTTATTCAGATCTGTTTTATATGTTTTGAAATATTGACCCAGAATTTACAAGGTCAGATACTAGCTCAAAGCTGACACGTGAAAATTTTTTTAACAATTTATGTAGTCCTTATATGATACTATGCATGTCCCTGGACTGGAATGTACTGGACATTCTGTTTCAAGACCAAAATTGGTCTGTTTGTGTAGTCCATTTTTCTGCAATCCCAATATTCAGTTACGTATTGAAAAGGAAAAGGAAAGAAATCCCAGTTGTCCATATGAACCACCTATAATGAATGGTAGAAGAAATGTTGACAGATGGGGCTTCATTTTTCCATTGCAGGCAGAAATTAATTTTGGATTCCTTTCCAAACCTTCCACAGTAACAACTGATTTAGAGATTATGTAGACCTGGAGGATTTCACCAACAGCGATGTAAATTTGCATAAGAATCAGAGGTGTTTAAGCGAAAAGCATTCTAAACTGTGGTGCTCATGTACTAGCAGTGAGGAAACACTCTATACCAACTGCCAAGCTAACAAGTTGCAGGCAGTCTAGTGCGGATAGTTTGTATGAAGGTCTTGAGTTCAATACCTAGATCTCCATTTTATTCTCCCTACTCCTACGGATTAGGCTGTCTGTGTTAAGGTCAGCTTTCCTGTGATGCTGTGTAACCTTGGATCAGACTTTAGTGAAACGCAGCTAAATTGGGAGAGTTGTGAGAAGTCTGTGGATCACATTTATAGACCACAGTCAAGAGCCTGAACTATGTTGCAGTCATACCTGTATCGAGTTTTCCTGATGTTGGTATTCCCTTGTTAATTTGACTTCCTGGACAAGCAAGGGATGTAGCAACATGTGGCAATGGTGAGTTGTGACCAGCCCTGGTTACCAACCCTAGTCCAGCCTGGTTTGCTTCACTGGGCATTGCATTATAGGGTGTGGTCAGAGAGTGAGGGCACCATGCTGCCCCACCAGCTCCACTGCCACCTGTTCTGGTGCCCAAGGCTTCATAACCACAGCCCCTGATGTTACTCACTGACATCTTCAAGGATACGGAAGGCGTTGATGTTATGAAGGATGTTACATTGGTTGGTCTATCCCCCAGAAGCCAAAAGAGGGAGAACTGAAAAAGCTGGTCAAGATATGGTGACTGGAGCAATCAACAACTATAGACCTGTAGCATTGCCCTGTGGTAAGCATAATGTTACGGCATCACTAGTCTGGGTTTTACAGCCTGTCTGATGTAGCATACATCACAACAATGTTATGTTTTTGGTTTTGCCAACTTAAAGATCTTCAGTATGCTGTAGCCTAATACAGTCAACACAAACTGTTCTTTTGTATATTTTTCTGCAATAACCTATTATATTTAATGAATAACTGTTTCTCATCTTATGGATATTTCTGCATGATTTGGTACAGCTTTTGATGAAAGAGGATTAACCTAAGATGCATTACCTTGTGCTTGCCTCAGTCTAAGACATCATATGCAGTTTCCACAGTTCATCTGATGCAAGGAACCTTGACAATCTGTCATGTCATAAGATATATCAAAGCCTCCAGGAAACAATAAATTCCAGAGTTACTGATAAAGGTACTCTGTGCCTAAACATCTGTATACATTCAGAATCACACTTACATGACAATTTAAGGCTGTTATGAATATAACACACTCAATGACTTGTAAGAGAGCTTGATTTCAGTGCACAAAAAAGAATAAAAATATTAAATGTAGTCATGTAGACTTTTCATCAGTGGATCTTTGCTATATATTTTACTGTAGATTCTAAGAGGAGAAAGGATTATAATGTTGCTCAGGGCAAACATGTAAAATATCTCTTTTTAACTCTGTTATATGTAACAAACGATTATCTACATGTAGTAGGAGAGTCATATACCATAATTGTTTGAACATTTATTCTCAAAATTTAGGTAACCACAACATATAATTTTTATTTTTTTTAATTCATTGGTTAGAGAGCTTGTAACTCAAGGAATATTTGTCAGCAAGGGAGAGCAAGACACCTGAATTGCTTAGACTATACTGCCCTTTTTCATCTATTCATGTTTCTTTAGCATAGCCTGAACTGTTAGACTTTTTATATAGGAGTAATTGGGGTAATTTTAGGGCCTAAAACTTCCAGAGTTGTGGTCCCTTTTCTTCCTAAATTCTTCAAAATGTAAAATTATGTTTGCCAAGAGGAATTAATTTTTTGATAAAGCAGTCAGTGAGTTCCAGTAGCCATACACTGATGAATCCACAATAGCAGAGCTAGAATCAGAACAGCCTTGATAGGTTTTTTCTTTTTTTTTTCTCCCCTTCCCTGTCACAAAGCTTGCTGATGCTTCCAATTAAGACAATCTCATCCAGTATGTATCTCTTGCCCAATTCTTTGACCTCTGCTTCAAAAGCAGCCTGACAGGATGGAGAATTCATGCTTAAGTCATCATTTTAATCAGGCTAATGCATTGTAAAGAATTAATAACTTCAGCATTTCTCTAGTACTGTTCAACTTCAATATTTGAGGTTACAGGAAAAAATATGAAACTCCCCTATAGGGAAAAATGCTTATATTTCCTTGCCTCCTTTGAGACAAGACATGCATATTTTGTAACCCACCAGCTCTTTCAAGGTGTGTTATCTGTTTGTCCTTAGGGCTTGATTCTGGAATTGTTTACATCAGTTTTAAACAGAATTACATTCAGCAAAATGATATGTTATTTCACCAGTCAATCAGGTTACCATAAAAATCTGAATCAGTCTGCATTTCATACTTAGTTCAGGCTTCACGTTTCTTTCATTAGCACTCCCCTTTCCCTTTCTAGAGAGACCTGCTTTTGATTTACAGTAGTAACCTTCTGTCCTGCACCGGGTTAGCCTTTGAGCTATTACTTTTTCATTTTTTAGCCCTGGGCCAGCTGTTTGTAACCTTTTTGTCTTGCATCAGTGGTATTCAACCTCTTGTAGTTTACAACAGTCATGTAGCTACGACCTTACAAAATTTTGTACATTTCTCCTTCTTGAGTGTTCAAATACACATCTAACAGGGAAGTATATTGTTCAGATACTTGTTTGGCTCTCTGCTTTCAACAAGCACAAGTTCTACTTCTGCAGTCTCTGGCCTCTTTCACTTTGGTTTCTAAAACTGTGTTGTAACCAACATTACTGAGGTAGCTCTCTCAAAGCATTTATTTGCAGACTGTGCTTATCCTACCTGTATGTTGAAATGTTATAGCTTTTTTAGGAAACTGTCACCAGTGATCAAGGGGACTTTTTACTCTTTGTTTTGGGCCTTCTGTGGTCTTTTTCATGTATAGGAAAGCTGAAAGTTTTTATTGTTTAAAAAAAACCAAAAAAGTAAATAAATCCAATCTTAATAAATTAAGTCCAGAAGAAAACATCAACAAACTGGCTTTCTTTTCATCCACACTTTTTTTATACAAATTCCCCTTCAAAATTTTTGCTATGACTGTGTTAACTTCATATCATTTCTGGTGCAGGTTTCTCTTTTTCTAACTGATGATAAATTGATTCAAATATCAGGAAATGCTCAGCATCTGTTGGACTGACATAATATGCTCCTACATTACTGGTAACTGTTAGAGAAATAGGCTTCTTCTAAGCAGGAGAAACAGAGTTGATCCATAAAGGAAGACCATGAAGGTGAAAATGTATTGCCTGGCATGCAGAGGTATAAGGACTTGCCCATTTTGTTCAAGAATTCTGTCAGAAATCACACTGCTAGAAGGATTGTAAATTATAAACAGTTTTTAAGGCTGGAAGGTGATAATGGGATGCTTTTGGCTTTGCTACTTTCTTAAATCTAGAGTTCTGTGATAAAAATAAGGAAACAAAGCCAATAAAGCAGTGAGTTCTTTTAGTATAGGTGTTATGTAAGCAATTCATGTTTAAAATTAGTCAAAAATTTTTTATTTTATCTCTATAAATTTATAAAGCAAATCACATTACATACTTTATAAAGTGTAACAAAAAATTCTTTGGGTTCCCTTTGTCTTCATAAATTTAGTTTGAAGTTATTTGTTACTATTAAAATTAACGTGTTTTTCTTCTCTTTCTGCTGGGCTTTTGGAAAGCTGACCTGGACCTATATCTCAGATATTAAAATTTTGCTTTATTCTCAGTCCAAAATTTTACCTTTATTATAAAATTCTAGAATTCTAGAGGATTTTAAATAAATTGTTGTGTCTCATGATTGCAGTTGAGCTTCAGATTTCAGGACATTATCTCCTTAAGGTATCTGCAGTGCATTAGGTATAAAGGTAACCTACAGCTTTAGAAATCTGTTATTTCCATCTGAATGTAAATTTTCAGTTTACTATTCTCAGTGTCTGGTCTTAAAAATACTCTAGATTTAAAAATCCTTAACAGGATGTTGTTCATCTCATGCAAAGTGTCTTGATTATAATTGTGTTTAAAAAGATTAAAATAGATATCTTTATTCCCTTTCCTGTTTAGTAATGTTTTTACTGCAATACACTTACAGTTAGTAGTCAGAGTGAACATTAAGTCTCATGACTTCATGACACTTAACAATTCTTTGGTTTATTTTTTGCAGTCTTTTTGTATGCTTCAATGTATTTTCTTTAACTGTTACACAAAACCTACGGACATTTTCCTTCATAGTGGAAAATTGGAATGGAGGGAGGACATTATTTTTTGTTATTGCTTTGAATAGTTGATAACATGAAATGAAAAACTGGAATTCACTCTCTTTCTTCTTCTATGACATTCTCATTAACATTTTTTGGTTTATTTTCCCTCAGTTGCAATTCTTTGGAAAAGGCCCTTTTGCATGGTTTATGCATGCCTGGTTTATGGGTGTTTTCAGTTAAAAATGAAAAAGCTATGTGATATTTATCTAGTCATATTCAAACAATTAGATTCAAATGATTAATGAGTTTAAGCATTTCTATTGGGGAGGACTAAATCAACAATATCCATGGATCTGAATTTCAGGGTATAGTGAAATTAATACAGAGGAAGTCAACAGTCTTGGCAGAAGGTTTGCAGTTATTCCCGATTAAGCTATGACTTTTCAGACTAAGCTTCCAGGGTGGGGGTAGCAAACCAAAGATCCTGTGATATTTCTGTGGAGAAAACAGGAAACGCATCCTAAATATACATCAAATGCATGTAAATATAGTTAGGTTGGTTAAAAATCTTTGCAATCTCATCAAATGGTTATTAGGCCAATTAGAATTATACACTTTTAATACTGGTAATATTCTTCCAAATGAACTGATATTATCCGTGTACTTACCCAGCCTATGCTTCTTTTGTATCTTTGTTGCTAGTCTCCCTCAAAATAGGTGGGGAAGGATTGTAGCAAATCATCAGCACCCTAAGTCCTTCAACAGGAGGATTATGATGTTGAGGATGAAAATTAGTACTCATTCTAGGGTCTGTTGGTAGCTATTTTATGTTTCTCCAGAATTGTGTACTTTGCTTTCTCTTTGTTGGTATGCAGTTCCACAAATACACATAATTTGCCCTAAATGCTGTGTTTTACATGTGTTGGATGTATGTTCTTTAATATCTGTAAAACTGGTTTTGCCTGCGTCTCAAGGTGGCTTTTCTTTAATGACCAATAATTGACCAATGAAGAACCCATCTAGCTGAGAGTTTCTGGTTTCATCATGTGCTGGTCCTTTCAGGGCCTTTGCAATTATCTAACACCCCACTTTTCTATTCTGCATTTTTATTCTAGTGTCTGCATGGAAAACCTACTTATTATTACTATCTGTTAATTACAGATAAACATCAAAATTACGCTAACAGTAGGCTTCATACAACACAATTTATCAAAACTAAGATAAAACTACAACTAATTAAGTAATATTCACCTGGTTTATACAATGATCATCACAGCTACGCTAGTTAAAACAGAAGCTTCAGGCAAGTCAAGCCCAGACAAGTCTGAAAAGTCCTAAATCTGAGACCTTGCAGAGTTAATGAAGTCCCTGAATGCTATTGCTAACAGTAATAATACTAATTTACTGCATTTTCAGGCTACAATGAAGTGTGGAAAGAAATGGGTGTGCTGTTGGTAATAAGAAAATTCAGAGGTGGAGGTAAGTTACTGAAGTGGCTATCTTCCAGAACATATGCATTATCTATACATGCTCATGCTTTCTTTCTGTCTGGTATGCACCCTTGGATGTGCAGTCAGACGTATGCAAATTTTGTATCTACTGGATTTAATTTGTAGGATACCCAAAGGACAGGTGGCTGGATGTTTTTTCATCCCAATAGAGTAGATTTTAACTAGAAACAATGAGTGCTAAATTCATTTTCTGCATATGAAACTGCAACAGGAATCAACTATTTACTAATTATCCCCTACACTAGCACCCAACTTCTTAGGTAATCTGGATTTCTAAATTACATCAAAACCTAATAGAACCTAGGACACCTTAAAAATGAAAGGACTGTATAAATCTGTGTTAACAGGGAGAATCTAGTTAAATCAGACATTTTCCATGGGCATATTTTTATCTTTGTCATTTGAAAAAATAAAAAGATTGTTGTACAAGAACATTTGGGGAACGGAGAATTTTTCTGCTTTAAGAGGAGACCTTTCACTATGTCACTCTAGGGAGGAGAAATTTAAATTAACATCCTGTTGCAGACTTTATTTTATGAAGACTGAATCAAAGGGAAATTAATCTGTTATATAAGAATGACCAGAAATTACTTGATCAAAGGATCAGTGCTCAGGCCTCATCTAGTCAAGTTTTGAATGTCTTTAAAAGTAGTAATTCCCCTAGCTCTCCGCGTACCTGTTCCAGCATTGGACCTCCTTCATTGAGAAAAACATTTACCAAATATCTAATTAGACTCATCATGGTTGCGAACTGTGTACCGCTGAGAAGAATCTGACTTCAGCTACCTCATGGGACAGCGTAGAGAACAGGGAGATGACAAGATCATCTTCCCTGAGCCTTGTCTTCATAACACTGAACTAACTCTGATTCCTCAACCACTCCTTATGCATCACCATTCTTCAGGCCCAACCATCTGGGTGGTCCTCCTCTGGACTCATCCCAGTCTATTTCTATGCCTGTCATCTTATCGGAGAGGCCAAAACTGGTCACAGTACTTCAGATGTGGCTGTACATCCCCCTCAAGAGACGGGAAGGATCACTTTCACAGAAGTGCTGGCTACGCTAATGCAGCCCAAGATGGTCTTGGCTGTCTTTTATTAAAGCCATCTTCTGTAGTTCATGAACATGTTAAGATCATTAGACACACTGAAAAAAAATCATGTTTATGTGTGTATTTTCTCCTTTTTATTTTGTTTTAATGACTGGTCCTTTGTGGGTAATATATTCTTTTATAATTGTAATTCATAACTACATATTCCTTTCTATTCTACATCTGTAATGCTCAAAGAATGGTCAAATCAAGTTTTGCAAACTCCTCAAGGATTTCATAAATTGATGTGTGAAGGGGGAAGAGGAATATGCAAAGACAACTTTGTTACAGAAAGTGGTACCAATGTTCAGTTCAGTTCAGTATTGATTCTGAGTTTCTATTTAGCCACTGCTTTTCCTGTGGGAATTGATAGGGTAGAATGCTTCTAAAAGCTTTGTCCTTCAGATAAAGTTAGAAGTTGTGTCACAAGTAGTGGTATTTATTATTACTCTGGGTCCTTTTCCACAGTGGTAAGGTTAACTATATTTTTTTACAACCTGCTTACTTAAATCCTTTTTGAATATATATTATCATGGCTTTTCAGTTATTGCTGTAGTGTTTTGAATGCCCAGAAGACTTTGTAAGAACAGAAGGTTAAGCACTTTTACTAACTGCAAGTTAGTCTGAACAGGCCATAGAATGCATATAGGTGATACCTGTTTCACACTGAATATACTCAACTCACTCAGAAGACTGAATCATAAAATAATTTTATTTCATTCTATTTACATTTTGTTACCAACATAGAACTATGGTAATTCTCCTTACAACCATAATCCATTCAAAGGCTGCTCATTCTTGAAAGGAAATGTATTTTAATGGGAGCTAAAATAATTCATGGGTGTAGACTAGTTTGTAAATTTACGTAGCTCTTTCAAGAGGAAAAATACCCAATAAACATTTTTGTTTGTCTTTGACTTGAAATATACTTGGATTATTCAACTGGCTAAATCAACATTGGTGTTTTATTGAGTGACCTTACGTTATTTTTATGTACTATAAAATGAAGTTTGAGGTAAGAGTAACCAGTTTAATTGAAGAAAATAGCAACTTTCATGTTTTGGGTTTGGTTTTTTGTTTGTTTGCGGGGTTTTTTGGCAGACAGCATAACATAAATGTTCTTCAATTTACTAATCTAATTAGCTGCATTTTAAAGGAAAAAGAAGTTTATATATTTCACCCTGAGATGAAATAGTAAGACACATCAACTCTTGGGAACAGAATATAGAAGTTTAAAAATAAGCTTTCAGTAAACAATTATTTTTTTTTGGCAGGTGGGACAGCTTCAATTAAAAAAAAATTACTTTTCTGAAGTAGGGCAGTAAAGACAATAATCTATCTATGGAGATATCACAATTAAGAAGATTGAACTGCATTAATTTGATAACCCATTAGCACTCTTATGTGGTATTATCCTTCAGGACAACTTTCTTCTTCCTGTAGGAAAATGATTTGCTTTCATTTTTCAGGGGATATTTGGTTACATTTATTACACTTGGTATCAAATTTCACATGCTGTTCTTGAATCTAATTTAACATACATTTTAGTTCACGTAAATTCTAAATTTGCTACGTTTTCCTCTTCAGAATTTTCTTATGAGATATTATCTCCATCGAGGAAAAAAATAAATTTCACTTCCTCTTTCACTACATACTCATGATGACAAATATATTTCTATGCATTTTTTTTTATATCTGGAGTAACACACTTTGTGTTGTGTGGTGCTCTGTATACTGCAAACCAGGCCATCCTGGCTTTTCTGGCTTTTCCTAAATCTAAGAAACAATTAATATCCACCTGAAAACATTTACCTTATGTCTGCTTTGCTGAGTCAGTCCTTGGAGCAACAGTAGCTGAGAACCTGACAAACCTTTCAGGCTGGAAAAGTTACTTTTCCTCTCATATGAGTATTTAACATGTGAAAGTTGCTTGAGGCATATCCTGAAGCAGTTGCTCAAATAGAGCTGTTGTGTGTCAGTACTATACTAGAGTATCTTCTCTGCTCTCTTCCCACACATTTTCTAGTGTACAAGTAGGGCAGGAATGTATCACTGACCAGAAAAAAAAAAAAAAAAAAAAAAAAGTGGCCCCTTCCTGTCTCATACAAATGAGAAAAAACAATTTCCTACCTTTTCTTTTCTCTTCAGTGACATAATTTGATATTACTGCATCTTATTCTATTTTAATTTACTCCCTCATCTTTTCTAGTGTGGAAATATTAATTTCTCACTGGAATTTCCTATCTTCTGCTTTTTAAGGAAATAGCAAGAGAAAAAGGTAATTATGCAGCAGTGTCAAGTTCATGGGAAGCTCTTCACTTTTTCACCCTGAAAGTGATCTCCAGGACATATGTTAGAATAATACTACTGAAATTTAGATCGTTTGTTTGATTGTACATCATTCACTTGTGTCTAGCTTTTCTGGGGGTTTTCCTTCTATCCTTCTATTCCCTTTTGTTACAGATACTTACTGCATTAGGACCTAGCAAACAAACAAAACAAAACAACAAGGTCTGCAGTTTTGCCATTAATTTTTTTTCTATTTTCCATTTATTAGTACATTACCCTCAAAACTGAATGTGCATGGAGATGTCTTCTTTCTCAGTGGCTGCTTTTTTTTCTGTCCAGCATGGTCATTAATTTCAATGTCATAAATAGAAGTTAAATAATATTTCCCTTCTGCCTTTTTCCTCCTTCCTGTTATTTCCCCAGGAAAAAAAAAAACAAAAACAAAAAACCAACATATTTTTAAACAAAATTCAAAAGCACAAGTGAAGGAGCAAAATGTGTGCATTTTTACTCTACAGAAATATTCAACTATTGCAAATAACATGAAAATGCTTGAACCCAGCAAGATGTTGCGTAACATAGGAAAAGCTATGCTGAGTGATGGATCACCTATCTAGATTGAAGATAATGATGTGGAAATGAATTGTTCTGAGCAAAAAGGAAAACAGAATTAATTTATCCTACAGACTTAATTTTGGTTTTGTTGTTGTTGGAAAGCTGAAACTGGTTGCCCTCAACACAAAGGTATCAAATTTTGTCTCACAATATTTCATATACTTTTAATGGACTGCTTTTGGGCTCCTTTCTGTTGGTTTTTTTTTTTTTTTCTGTCCCAATCTTGCTTGGTCCAATTTTTGGGTTTGATTTTGTGTGGGTTTTGTGCTTTTTTTTCCTTCAGAAAAAGTTTCAGTGCATTCCTCTTAACAACTTCGAATTCCTGGAATAATAGCACCATGCAGACATTTGGAATGTTAGGTTTCATCACTAAGATGAAATTTCTTCTCTGTCTTGCTTTGGCTTATTTCACAGCTATTAAGCTTTAGCTTGCTTTGAGCCCAGCAAAGAACAAATCTAGCATGCAGAACTCAGTCCCAGGAATATTACACAAAGTTACGACAGGCTTAGTATTTCTAGCTACTGACTTAAACTGAAGACATATGCTTCCATGATGTAACTGAATCAACATCTGGAATTGCATGGGGTTTATCTGTCAAATAAGACTTGCTGCTTGTTTATCTCAATGTTGTTTGCCACAAAGTGTGGTTGTGACTTCAGTGGCTGAGATTCTTTCATGGAATCACAAACCGGTTGAGGATGGAAGAGACCTCTGGAAGTCATCTCATCCAACCTGCCTTGCTCAAGCAAGGCCACATAAAGCTTGTTGCCCATGACCATGGCTTTCTACTGTCTCCAAAGATGAAGAGCCCACAACTTCTCAGGGTGATCTATGCCAGTCCTAAGCCAGCTTCCCAGTGAAAAAGTATTTCCCAATGTCCAGACAAAACCCCCTATGTTTCAATTTGTGTGCACTCCTTCTGTTTTTGTCACTGGGCACCCCTGTCTCTGTCCTCTTTGCACTTTCAGGTTTTTGTATACATAGATGAGATGCCCACCCAACACTTCTTTTGTCTAGACTAAACAACGCCAGCTCTCTCAGCTTTTCCTCTTGGGAGAGATGTTCCAGTCCCTTTGTTATTTCACTGAATTTCATTGAAGTTTTAGAGCTGGAAGGGACCATAGAGATCATCTAGTCCAAATCCCCTGATGAAGCAGGATTGCCTAGAGCTAGAGCATGTTACTCAGGACTGCATCCAGGCGGGTCTTGAAAATCTCC
>JAOQGH010000012.1:104718616-104867038 GCA_025769975.1 Gallinago jamesoni
AGGTTTTCCAGGTCTTTTTCCTCAGAGCTGCTCTCAGCACGTCAGCCCCCAACCTGTACTGGTGCAGGGGGTTATTTTTCCCCAGGAGCAGCACCCTGCACTTGCCATTGTTGAATTTCATTAGGTTTCTGTCTGCCCGACTCTCCAGCCTATCCAGGTCTCACTGGATGGCGGCACAGCCTTCTGGGGTGTCAGCCACCCCTCCTAGTTTTGTGTCATCAGCAAACTGGCTGAGGGTACACTCAGTACCTTCATCCAGGTCATTGATGAATATATTGAAGAGGACTGGACCCAGTACTGACCCCTGGGGAACACCAATTGTTACAGAATGCCAGCTGGATTCTGTGCCCCGAATCACAGCCCTCTGGGTCCTATCTTTTAGCCAGTTTTCAATCCACTTCACTGTCCATTCATCTAACCCACACTTCCTAAGCTTAGCTATGAGGATGCTGTAGGAGACTGTGTCAAAAGCCTTGCTGAAGTCAAGGTAGACAACATCCACTGCCCTCTTCTCATCTATCCATCCAATTATGCCATCATAGAAATCTATCAGGTTTGTCACGACTTCCCCTTGGTAAATCCATATTGACTACTTCTGATAGCTTTCTTTTCCTCCATATGCTCGGAGATGACACTCAGGATGAGGTGTTCCATCACCTTTCCAGGGATGGAGGTGAGGCTGACTGCTCTGTAATTTCCCAGGTCTCCCTTCTTGCCCTTTATGAAGACTGGGATGACACTGGCCTTCCTCCAGTCCTTGGGCACCTCGTCTATTCTCCAGGACCTCTCAAAGATGATGGAGAGTGTCCCTGCAATGACTCCTGCCAGCTCGCTCAGCACTCTCGGATGTATCCCATCTGGACCCATGGACTTGTGGATGACCAGCCTTCTTAAATGATCTCTAACTTGGTCTTCCTCCACCAAGGGAAGATCTTCCTTAGTCCAGACTACCTCTGATTCATCCAAAGTCCAGTAAAGGCTGAGGCAAAGAAAGCATTCAGCAACTCAGCCTTCCCTGCATTATCTGTTACCATGGCCCCTGACTCATTCAACAGCGGGCCCACATTTTCTTTAGTTTTCCTTTTGCCTTCAATATAATTGAAGAACCCCTTCTTGTTGTCTTTGACATCTCTTGCCACCCAGGTCTCCTGCTTCCCTTGCTTGATTTCTTGATCTTGGGAATGCACTGGTCCTGAGCTTGAAGAAGGCAATGTTTGAATATTGCCCAGCTCTCATGAGCCCCCTTGCCTTCCACCCTTGCCTTCCAGGGCCCTACCCCATGGGATTTCACCTAGCAGTTTCCTGAAAAGGACAAAGTTAGCCCTCTTGAAATCCAAGGTTTCAGTCCTACTTGTTTTTTGTATGTTACCCACAATCCTGATCTCTATCTTTCCATGGTCACTGCAGCTGAGTTTGCCGTCAACCTTGATGTCCTCCACCAGTCCCTATTTGTTTGTCAGTATACTGTATATTTCTGTATATTTCTGTATATTTCTGGCTGCGTAGCCTTTCCAGCAGATATCTGGGTGATTGAAGTCCCCCACAAGAACCAAGGCCTGCGATTGTGAGGCTACTTGGAGCTGGTTATAAAAGGCCTCATCAACTTCTCTATCCTGATCAGGTGGTCTGTAATAAACACCCACAATAGTGTCCCTCATATTGACCTGCCCCTTAAGCCTCACCCACAGGCTCTCAACTCTCTCATCTGACACCAGGGAGGGTTTTAGGGACATCTCCTCACTCACTATCCATTCCTTGACATAAAGGGCAACACCTCCACCCCTCCTTCCTCTCCTGTCTCTTCTGCACAACCTCTAGCCCACTCCAATCATGGGATTCATCCCACCAGGTTTCAGTGATGGCCACTATATTATATCTTTCCAGCAGCACAGTAGCTCTGAAGTGGAGGTGGCCACATTCTATGATTCTATGATTCTGTGATACTCTCTGCAGTGACAGTCCCCCTTCGATGATGGGGCAGTGCAGTGCACCCTTACCCCTTCTCCCGATGCGGGAGTCATGGCTGGAAGGAGAACATAGTCACCCCCAGCTGTGACTAACATGGTGAATGATTCAAGTTACAGCTCATAGGGAGACTGGCTTCTTGGCTGTAAAAGACTGATGTGTTGATTACCCATTATGCTGTGAAAAGCTGACAAAAAACATTTTCGTCTCTGTTCTTTTGCAAGTTGTGGGAACCATCCCAAGAGATGCAGATAAAGCAAAGTTTGCAAGAAAATAGGTTTTAATACTTAAGCCTTCATGCACAGATGTCCAGTACTTCTAGCAATCTTCCAGTACTTGATTTATTATATCATTCATTATACTTCTTTGGTTGTATTCATATCATCCTGAAACGCAGCATTTAATTTTATTGCCATAAGTAAGGGGGGCAAATACAACAGAAGGTATGCTCAGAATAGGGACTGGAGGAACCAGTTGGATCTCAGTAGTTTTCTGTGAATAACAAGTGAGCTCTGTCTTAAAAGTACTTCGTTAAATAGCTTCTACAACCCTGTCAAAGTTAGCACTTTCCAGTGTCCTAGAGAATGTTCCTGTTTCACATCCTGGTCCTAAATCTTTACTTCCAATACTGTGTCTTTTAGTAGTCATTGTCATCAAACATTCATTGATTTGTGTAGTCATGATACGTGAAGTTTGGTACTATTATCTTTTCCCATCTTTTCCCAATCTGTATTAATGGACTGAAACATCATTTTTCCTTCATACTTTTCCATATGCTTTGTCTATGCTTCAAGGAAAAAGTTGCACTTGGACAAAAAGAGCTTACCTCCAGAATTTGGTGAGCAGCTCTGAAGAAAGTCCTGCAGACCTTCTTTAGGACTTTGATTCAGTATGTTTATTTAAAAAGAAAAGAAAAAAAAAAGAGCCAAGATGAGAAATGTGTCCTTTCACCCCTAGGTAAGAGACATATAATGGCCTTGGTTGCTGTCTCCCCAGATGGATACTGAAATGACAGGAGACCCTGGCTGAGGATGGTGAGGTCATACACTGGAGATAGTGCCCACTCTCATGGAAAGCAACAGAGCAATTTCTCAGCAGCAGTGTTTAACAAACAGGACTGAAGACAAGTCACCAAAGTTCTTTAGCGTTTTCTGGCAGCATTACAGGGCCATGATTCAACATAATGGACAGTCCCTGAGCAGTTTTCCCATTGTATTAATAGAAACAAGCTTTTAACTAGCCTTCAGCTTTTAATCCTTTTGATTCACTCTATTTTGTTTCTTGAACAGTCTTACTATGTGCTTTTTAAGAAAAAAATATATCTCTGGTGTTCCAGCTTACAGAGCTTTGCTGACCCTTATCATCTGCTGTCCCCATCCAGTGTCATAAAACATCTGGAAGCATTATCTGCTCACTCCCTGTCTTAATTCTGAGCTCAGCTGGATCCAAAAGGCACATCCCCCTCAGGGCAGTAAGATGCCTTGTCATCACCATTAATTTCCCCTAAAGACATATTTTCTGTGCAGCAGGCCAATGCAGAGACACACCTATTTCCATTTGTGGGGATTAGAGCCAAAACACTTAACTACTCTGACCTCTTGTGTATGATGGGCCATATAGTTATATCCAGTTACTCCTGTACGAGGTCCAATGACTTTGTTTTTGGCTAAAGCGTATCTTTTAAATGAGGAGTCAGGCTTGATCTAAAGACATTAAAATACAGGGAATCCCCTGTGATGGTAATTTGTTCCAGTTGTAGTCATCCCCACTGCTTAAATTTTTGCTTCATTTCCAAGAGGCATCGTTCTACCTCCAACTTGTAGCCAGGGGCGTATGTTACTCCTTCTGCCTCTTCATAAAAGTGCCCTTTAGTGGCAATGCTCCATTAAAACACCTAGGATCTGCAGCCAAGTCTTCTGTTTTTCTTTTTTATTTTAATGTTTTCTTCCAAGTAAGAAAAGCATTTGGTTCAAATTTAAACCTCTCACTCTAAACCCCAATCCCCTGGTAAGACTCATAGTGGGGAAAAGCTTGGTAAGACTTGCAACCTACCCACTATGGGCATAAGGATCTTTAGCTCAATAGCGGCTCCTCCCATATGTGCTATCTTGCAGCCAGTGGCGCACAAGCCCTTGGTCATTAGCCCCAAGAAACCTTTTTTCTTGGCCTTTGCATGACCAGCCTGGCCCTGAGCTGCTGAGCTTGTCCAAGGTTGTCCAGGTTCCTGGTGCTGTTTCCAGCATGAGAAAGCTGGAGAGCCACACTAGAGTTGCACTTTCGGGGTCCCTGTGTCTAGCTGGGTACCCATCAACGTTACAGTGCCCAAGACCTTGCCAACTGCCAGCTCATTGCAGCAAGGCAGGAAGCTGGACCTGCCCTTTTTGCCCTAATGTCTGATTTTTGGTAGCTTTCTTCTCATCTCACCCCTGTTATCCTTTTTGAAGCCTCTGCTCTCTCCAAGCACAGCACACAGGCTTTATGCTTTTTGTTCCCACCATACCCTTAGCTACATTGACATTCACTTTTTGTAACCAGTCCCAGCTTATCCTGTGATTCAGCTTCCTTGAATGGCTGCCCTGTACTCAACATTAGTTATGCATTAAGTTTTGTGTTCCTTTGGAAACCTTACAAAGTTTACATCCATGGCTGTGAGAAGCCAAAGAAGGATCTCCCACAAAGCTGGATGCCATTTTCAGACAGCACAAAAGATTATGGAGCAGCTAAGCAGTTTAGTAACTAATGAAATAATGATTAAAAATGAAGTGCTCTTCTGTCATCTGGCTTCTGTCCAGGTACAGCAAAATTTTGACCTGAGTTTGCTCATGCACCTTGGCAGAACACTTAGAGGAAATTTCCTTAAGTGCTTTTAACTTTAACAAAGCCCTTAACAAAACATGGAGTGGAAGACAGAAGAACCTGCATAAAAAATTAAGCTACCCATAAAATTTCTACATGACTATCATACTTTCACTGGGCATATCCTCCCGTGTCTTTTGATAAAGAGCTACCAGGAGATTTATCAAGCCATTCAATCTATTTTAGGGTTGCATTAGTAACAACAACATCTTCTAAAATTGTGCAGACATTGATCTTGCCAGTAAAAAATACTATTCATGTAATAGGATATGAAGGAGCTGAATCCATTCATTCACCTTAAAAACATTTTTTGAAAGTTTTTGCTTTCGCAGCTTTAAAGAAAGTCTTATCTAAGCTATTTAAATAGAGTAATGCATCATTCAAACAGGACACCACTTTTCTTGTGGATCAGGACAGAAGTACAGAACAAGAAGAGTATGCAAAGTAGTAAAACCCGTTAGTATCTTAAATGCAAAGGCTACATCGTCTGTGTCCAAACATTTCTTCCTTGTGGAGGCTTGAGTAAGATTTAGTCAGAGTACCAGGAGGTGATGTATGAAGTGTGCTTAGCAAACAAAATACATCTTTCCTTAAAAAAGAAGGTTCTGCTCATACTGAAAGCTCTGCTTTTCACAGAGCTGTTTGTGGTGTGTGCCTTTAGCTATAGTTTATGGTTTTCAACATTTCCAGCTCTGCTTTTCAGGAGTATATAGTCCAGCCGTGGAAAAATTCATCCTGGGCTGAAGTTTAGCATACAAGGAACCAGCCAAGAAATAAGTGTTCTAAGTCAAAAAAAACTGCTGAGAAAATATTTTCACTCTTAATACGTGAAAATTAGTTCTAAGACTATTAATTGTAATTCTTAGAGGAATACAGAGAAGTCAGTTCTTGTGGACTCTGAAGACACAAGGAAGAGTTATTTTGAAGGTTATTGGATTTTTCCTAAAATAGGTTATAGTTCTATGTGTTAATTTTTTAAATCCAAAGTTTCACTGGGCTGCCACTTTGGCTGCTTCACCTACTCTTCTGTTCTATGCTTTTAGCTTAACATGGAATAAAAGACATTTTCCAGCTCCCTGGTTGAGTGATACACCTACGCTGATATAAATTGCACATAACACCATGGAAGCCAGAGAGGTTACACTTGTGTAACTGAAATTGTGATAAGTAACAAGAGTGTTTAGTGTGGTTTAGCGCCGAAAACATTGGACACTTGCATTGAGCAAATAAATTATAGTGACTCTACACTTAGTTTGAAAGGCTATGGGTCAAGGGTGTGATGCTCTCCTCTGTTGGAGTTCAAAAGAGCAGCTGCAGAGTATGGCATAAATAACAGCAGATATTGACTTCTTTGAGAGTGAAAAAGCGAGATGTATTGACCTTGCAGTTAAATATTGACCCCAGATTTGCTTCAGTCTTTTTTTTTTTTTTCCTTCAAGGACTGCTAAATCTTGGTATTTCACAAAAAATAAGAATTGAAAAACAAATTCAGGCTTGACACAAGTGTGTTCAATTCTATTAACTTCCACCTTTTACAGTAAGTACAGAACACAAGCATTTTTCTCCTATTTTCAGAGGTATGTTCAAAATAAGGAAACTTGATTATTGCAAATATTACTTAAGGACTTAAAAATTCTTCAAAAAGTTACAGATATAAATTTACAAGTCCAAAAGAACATTGGAGACCAATGGAAAAGTTATAAGGCAGATGTTTAGGTTTGCAGTCTGAAAGTCTTTGGCATTGCCTTCAGGAAGAATAATTTTTCAAAATAAAAACATTTACAAATTTTCCTTCTTTCCTGAACTGCTGTCCTCCAAAGAAGTAAACACTATTTCAGTTACCCTGGAGTTGCTTTCACTGAAACACAAGCTAAGATTTGTTGTTGGGTTTTTTTATTATATGGCATTATAACTTTCTCAATAACTTTTAATAGTATATTTACACATAAATTAAGGAAAAAAAACCACAGGTCTCCCTTATAACTTCTAGTCTAAAATAAAATTTGCCAAAGTCTCACATGTAGCTATAGATTTATGTTGTTCCTTCTTAATTAAAATGTACTTTAGTACATGGGATTTTCTCTTCATTAAAACACATAAAGTTTATAGTGAACGTTTCTAATTTTTTTTATTTATTTAGTCTTTTGGATAAGATAAGAATTTGGTTCTCCTGATAAGACTTGTAGCAATGTGCCCAAAATGCCTGGTAAGTCTTGAGTCCTCCATCTGCAGATGAGGAATCAGAGTAGCCCCTAGCCTCATGGCAGCCCCCTCCCCTTCATCCTGCTCTGGAGCCAGAGACCCAAAAACTCCCTGGCTCCATTAAAAGATATTTTGCAAATACTTAGTTTTCCATTATTTCATAAGCTACCAAGCAAAGGATTATAGATATTTTTTTTTAGCCAAATCAGCAAGGGGTATGTTTCAAGAAGATTATTATTATTGCAGATATGATTAATAATATTATTATTGTAACTGTAGCAACATGTTTAATGCTTTTCTGGGGGGTGGTCTAATACATTTCCCATGATGTAAAGAAATGTCAGGTTGTTCCAAGGCATAGGTACACCCTAAAGATCTAGTAGATTAATGCTTTTAATGGATTTGTCAACTTCTGTATTTCCATGATTGCAGTAGAGTTTTCACCGACTTAACACAGTGATTGCATTGACATTAGGAAGGCAGCGGTTAGGTGATATGTAGGTAAGGAGTATATTTGTTGTATTCTTGGCTAGTCACATATATTGTCTGTGACTACAGGGCTTTGGATGCCCTTCTGCATTGTTTTTCCTTACCTGTAACAAGCAGATTTAATTCAGCAGTTTCCAGTGTTTGTCAAGACAGTGTAAATTTGCATATTGCTTTATTAGGAGGGAAAATGTGAATCAGGTTCACCAGCCATACTTCCACCTCTGCAAAAGAAACTTCTTTTAGTAATTTATGGAATAAAAATTTCCTGTCTAGATACAGGTCTATAGTAAGGAAAAAATCACAGAAATTGTGATGTCATCAGGTGGGAAAAATCCATTTATTGGGGCTGTTTGCTTCTTACATTGTACAGCAATTGCACATTGGCACAACTGTGTGAAAAATGTTCTGAATGCCTGAGAAATTCATTCTAAGCCTGCTTTTTGTCCAGGAAATTGGACACGAGTGGGGTGTGTATGAGCCAGGTATGGGGAGAGCTCAAGACATGGAGATACTGCAGTACACAGAGAAGACAGGAGAGAAGGAAAAGGGGAGAGCAGAATGAGAAAACTGAAATATCATAGCTGTGCTGGGTCACAGTCCTTCCTCTCAGCCTAGAAATGCAACTTCAGAGGGGAAAACATCTATTTTGAAAAGATAATATTCAGGAAAAGGATGCAGAGGCTGAGGTGGGTTGAGGGAGGTTGGTTAGGTTGGAGGATAGGAACAGGATTTATTGTCTCTGCCATCAAGCCTGCAATATTTCTTAAGAAAAAGCCCTACCTTTAGAAAGTGGTTTTAGAAGGGCAGCGAGGTGAAAAATAAATCCTAGCCCTGCCAGCCCCTCTCCTATGGAGGTGATTTAATGCCATGTTCTCAATTTGGCCAAGGGGAGTAAGGCAGCACATTTCCAGGGGAGCAGTGTTTATACCTGGACATAATTTCTCTCCTGCAGTTGAGCATGTAGCCTCAGGAGATTAGGAGTGAATTTACAGCCTGTGGATTTGTGACTGTGAGCTTCACTCGATGCAGTGCCCATGGGAAGCCTTTCTTCTCTGTTTGGTGATGGTGTCTCAGCCAGGCAGCCTTGGTATCATCATGGACAAGGCAAGCCAGAAGTGGCAATTTGCACTCACAGCTGTAATTAAATAAATGAGTATAATGGGCTTCCAAAGACATACTATGTTTTCTGCACTCACTTTCTTCTGCGAGGCCCTACTGTGTTCTTCCTCGTGGCCCTCTTCAGTTTTTGGGTGTAAGTCCATTCACATGGTTATGTTCCAAAAAAGATGCCTGTTGTTAAGTAGCCAGCACTAATAGAAACACCTTCACTTCTTTTACATGGACAAACATCTTTTAAATTCCAAATAACGTCCTCAGATATACTTTTCCATTGAAAAAGAGGTGATTTTTATAAATAGAATGCTTCTTCATGAAGGCAACAGAAGCCTTACCACTAAGTCCAGCGAAGGCTGGATAAAGGTCCATATATTAATTTGAGGCATCAAATCTTTAATAACTTTTTCAATTCTGTTAATGTCAACTCATCATCACAGCATTCCAGATGGAACACATAACAAAGCCTGTAATTGCAGATATATCTGCATTTTAATGCTAAGAAATCACAGTCCTCGTAACTTTGTAACTTTCTCAAACTTTTGTTTTCCTGCATGAGGTCAGGCATACTTGTTCATAGCCTGCAGGCAATTACTTTTTCCTGCTGAAAAACCTCATCAAAAAGCAACTTTGTGTTTTTCCTTAATGGAAAATGAGAAATACAGATTTATGCCATCAAATATATTTGAAACTTTATTTTGTTCCACTGCACCAGGTAGCAGAGGAGAGAAAAAAACCTAATAAATAAATGAGAAGGGCATCTAGTGTGCTTCTGACTACCTAGTTAACATTGGTTTTGATTCATATGAGTTACAAGCGTTTAAAAGCACACTGTGCAGAGACATGTAGGACTTTATAATGCCCTTAAATTAGACATGCACATGTGCACGTACATACCCGCACAGAAACATTCAGGTAACAGATGGTCTCAAGTATTCCTATTTGACTTGTGCAGGCACATAAAAAAGTTTAATTTCTATAGATAGCTGGAATAGCATTTGTGACAGAATTGGTGAATACAGAAATGCTGCCCTGTTGTGCATGGCTGGAGTCTTCATTTGGCAAGGGCAAGCTTTTCCTTGGCCTTTAAACCAGTGAGTCATAGTTTTTAGCATTGTCCTTAGCATAATGTCAAAAGTTCCAGAATAAGTTAGTAAAACTGAGGGTGCAAGCTTCCTGTGAAGAGAATGGCTTTGCCACGTGTGCTCTGGACGACTTCGCCACGTCCCAGGTGTAGTACAGGTGTCACTGCCGGCAGTATCAGCACCTACCACACTCACAGGCCCAGACACAATCATCTTTCCCTCTTAAAGACATGTATCTCAAAACCCACGAGGCACAGATTTATTATTTTTTCTACCTAGAAGTTGATGTAATACCATTACTAGGGTCACTAACATCTGCGTCTGTGTTGTAAAAATAGAGAATGTTAGGGGAAATAGACACTTTGAGTGTGCTTCCTTTTTTCTGCCTTTCAGTCAAATGTAATTTCAATTAAGACTAAAAATCGTGTACATTAATCATCAAATTATACCATCTTAATTGGGAGCCATGTTTCATTGGGAAGCTTGTTTATATAAAAATAGAGGGCCTGGTCTTAGACAGAAACAGCGTTACTTCACCATCTGGCTAAGCGCTGTATTTCTGAAGGATGGATCCCTTCTGTGACTTTACCTATGCTTTGTTCACTCTAGTTTTAATTAGCTCATTGGATGGAATATCCTCAGGTTGCCTTAGGAGGCTGTTGCACAAACCAAAGATCTGGCTTTGATCTCCCCATATATCTGGCTATATATCTTCATGCAAGTCAGTCTAAATTCCTCTCTATTGTGATACAATTTGAGAAAGAGGCTTTTTGCTCTGATGTATCGTGGCTGTCTGGCCTGTCATTGAACAGATCCTTAATTCATATATGATTTTTATTTTCTTTTAAGTGTTCTAGTTTTTCTCTCATCTTCTGAACATCCTAATTAGATTTTTAGGGCTTAGTTCCAGAGACATGCACTGAGATTGATTTTCAGTAACTGAGTACAGACGCATCTCTCTTGTTCCAGGCAGTTGTTTAAAAGCACCAGCACTTGCTGGTTTTTGCTCTGGTTTGAGTTAAGCTCTAGATGTGTATTTCAATCTAATAGTCTACAGGAAGTTGGACCTTCTGGTGGTGTGATATCCTTACCACATTGCTATGGCTGGACCTTAAACTGTTGCAAATCCATGATTTTTTTCTTAAAATTTACCACGCTAGTCCTTCAGTTCTGCTCATAATATTTGCCTAACATACAGTTCAGATACTCAGCAGTCTTTGCTTAGCCTGTGTTGTGGTTGGGCTTTTTGTATCCTTTCAATTAAGATATTTAGTGTTTAATCACAGTAGGCCATTGTTTGGTAATACTATATAATTAAATGGTGATGGTTGTTGAAGTGTATAATTAGGATTTCTGACAATTCATTGTGAATCTCTGGTCTACTGTGAAGAAGAACAAAGCCAGGGAGAAAATGCTGGCTGGGTTATATAAATAAGTAAGAGATGATGGTCAGGCTGAAAATGAGGGTTCTCCCCTCCTTTAATGAAAGGGTTTGTGTATATTACATAGAATAAAGTATTTCTTAGGCTGAAAGCTTTCCAGAGATAATAGTGTTGGCCCTCTGAGGCTCTTTATTATGTCAGATGTGGGATTTGGATTTACGGGAAGCAGCCGCTGCCTCCAACAGACTCAGTCTGGTGGAGGAGAATTTGCCCAGCCTCTCCTGCTTCGGGCTGCAACCTGAAGGGTTTTTCCAAGGTTTCCCAGAGAAGAAAAACACCCATTTCCACTGAAATACCCTGGACTCTTGGGAAAAAGTGCCTACATTGCATCTACCTCCAGCTTCAGGGGATGAGGGACATAGTAAGCCCTGCTGGGCCCAGCCCCAGCATTACCCCCTCAGTGGTGACAGCGTCTCTTTAGGGGCAGGATTATGAAAAATCCTGTAAATGACAAATTCGTCTATTGTCTTCTGACCTTCGGCCTTACGGAATAACTCCTCCTCGCCTTTCTGTTTCTTAACAGTCTAGGAATATGCTGTTCTCCTAAAATGCTAGCTAAAAGTCTCTCATAAAGATGTAGCTGCAAGAAAGGAACACCAAGGTAGAAAAGAAGTTCCATGGTGTGAAGCTCAGGATAAAATCACAGGCACCACTGGCCCCAGCAGGAGTCACACAGCTCTTTTGAGGCATAAATTTTCAGACCAGGCTTTTGAGGTGTGTTTTTGCCTCTCCAGAGGTTATTCGTACAAGCTGTCAGCTATGTAACAGTGCAATTGGGTTATGCAGGACACTGTTCGAAACATGCGAGGATGGAGTGGGTTGGGATTGGACTATTTATTTATTAATTTATGAAGAAAGAGGCTCTGTGTCTTGCAGTGTTTACTTGAAATATAGAGTGGCTGTTTCAGCCACTGTCCTGCTGCCATGTTTCATGATTTTCCACCTGGCGTAGGAAAACTGGCACATTAGACAAGTACATAGCCACCGCTTAGATTTCAAGTTTTGCTGCTTTAATTGCTTCCTAGTAAATAGCTAGAAACCTTTTCAAAACAAGCATAGCTTGCATTTTTCCCTATTTGATTACAAAACCAGGAGCAAAGCTAGTAAATTCCAGAACAAATGACAGCATTTTTGTGCTAAAGGTTTTTTCCAATGGCATTGTAAAAATCTGAGAATGAAGTTAAGCAGGCTGTTGCAATCCACCTGCCCACAAGCCAGCACTGCACTGCCTGGGTGAGGAGGACCGTAGCCATTGCGGAGACAGGGCTTGCGAAGGCTGTGGGTGTGGGGGGAAGGCTGGCACTCACATCCCCCCCCAGGGCCAAGCAGAAAGGAAATCATGGCAAGAGACAGAGCAAGGCACAAAGAAGAGGGTAGCAGAGGCCATAATTCCATAGTATCACCCGTGTTTTATGATGTACTGTGGTGAGTTGATCCTGGCTGGATTCCAGGTGCCCACCAAAGCTGCTCTGTCACTCCGCTCCTCAGCTGGACAGGGGAGAGAAAATACAATGAAAGGCTCATGAGTTGAGATAAGGACAGGAAGAGTTGTTTGTCTCACATATTCTCTTTTTGGCTGCAGTTGCCCAGGTTTTTTTCCTCTTCTTTGATATGTTCACACAGAGGAGCTACCACCATCGCTGATGACCTCAGCCTTGGCCAGCAGCAGATCCATCTCGGAGCCAGCTGGCATTGGCTCTATCAGATGCAGAGGAAGCTTCTAGAAGCTTCTTACAGAAGCCACCCCTATCGCCCCCCAACTACCACAACCTGTCCACAGATACCCCGTAGATGTATGATGAGGGGCCTTGGTTTGCCTCGTTGGTAGCTCTTCCCAACCAAGCCCTGGGGATGGATGTGGACATGTGAGGGAGCTGTGACGTGAGGATTGGCTTGTGTTGAATGAAGGCAGCAGCATGGCTCTCCCAAACCAGGCACTTCATAGCTGCAACCTAAGGGCTTAGCACTCTCCTGCAGACCTGTTGTGCAATAACCATGATGTTTGCTCTTTTAGCCATGCTTTATCCCCCACAAGAGTGCCCCCCCAAGCAGCATTTAAGTCATGGAGCTGGAGAGGGGCTTGGGGCACTGTGCAGCAGCTAAAGGGGCAGCTGCTCAGAGAAGCCCTAGTGCATGCTGTGCTTCCCATGGCTGCAGCCTCCTTACAGTTAAAGTTAATAACCTGTAACACAATGGAGAAGAAAAGACAAAAATCTCAGCTTTGAATTTTGTGGCTGGGTGGATCCAGTAATCTCAAAGCTATACAATGTTTATTGTTGGCAACGATGCATCCGCTTTTGATTTGAGTGTGCAAATGTAATATGCTGGTTTTATATCAACACAAAAGCTTCTCTGTAAAAAACATATACAGACATGTATTTTTCTGTATATCTGAGCATAAATATGTGTGTGTATGTATATATGTACGTGCTTATATACCCTAATGTTAAAATCCTATCTCTCCTAAGAGAGATTTACTTTGCTAATGGCTAGTCATGCATATTAGTAAAAAACTACCATTTTACACTTAGCTGCCTGGAGTTAAGCAGGCATTTAGTTATTTAAAACCTAGAGATGGGTTCTACTTTTGCTAGTGAGATAAGCACCCACTGGGAGCTTGTTGCAAGTCTGCATGGTTAAGCACCTCTCAGTATCTTATTCCTACTTACACGTTGAATCATTGAATCATAGAATGGTTTCGGTTGGAGGGTACCTTAAAGGTCATCTAGTTCCAACCCATCTGCCATTGGCAGGGATACCTTCCCATGACAGGAAGGTTGGAACTAGATGTATGTAGTTTGCTGAGGCCCCTTTAAATATAACTATTAGATCATCAGTTCTGAAAATGTTATTTTTAAGAAATTTATCATTTGAAGGCTGCAAACAAAGCTTGCAGTCCTCCTTCCAAAATTCAAGGAATGTTACCTCTTTTCAATAAATCACACTGGGGAAAAGCCCTTCTAACTAATGTATGTATTTTCATTTCCTGTACTACATTTCTTGAATCATCTTATCAGTGCATCTTTTATCAGGGCTACAAAGGGAACCTTGTATCTTTGTCAAAACCGATCTGCTAGCAGAAATATTATGAGGCCACCTAAGAACCTGCAGTAAAAGCCAAGAAGGGGGCGCAGAGGCAAATACTTCTAAAAGAATTATTCAGCAAAAAACAAAAAAGTGTATGCATATCATATTTGAGTATTCAAAGATGTGCTCCTGAAGCATAATATAGTTGAGTAGTCAGGCATTTTGTAAGGTGATTACTCCATGTCAAAGAGCAAAGGTACTTAGTCTCCCGTTAAAAAAACAGGGAACAACAACAACAACAATAAAAAGTCCAACAAAAAAAACCAGCTCCTTCTCCAGCAAAACCTCTGCTTATCTGGAGCCCAAAAGGAATCTGCAGATGTATACCCCCTGCTTGAGAACAAAGTCTTCAGTCACTGGAATGCAATGCTGTAAAAACAAATACTACAAAGCCTGGTAACAGGGGGATGTCTCACTTGCATATTTTTTTGTGACCATCTTGGTTTGCAGAGAAGGGGGTCCCCAAAGCATGTGAGCCAGCAGGATCCCTTTGTACTAGGTTGCTGTCTGTTTGGCCAGATGTCTTCCCAACAGTGAGATGGAAAAGCCAGAGCTCTTATTAAAATAAGTTGGGGAAAGAAATGGAAAAAAGCATGTGTCCAGCAAAACGAGGCACATTGTGTCCCATCTGATATTTATTAAATGTTGATCAAATCAGCAGTGAGAAATGCACATCATGCGGAAGTGACCCTGGCTCCCTGGGTTTGGAAGTGAGTGACAAATGTCTGGGAGCAGACCAACATTGAAAACACGTGTACAGGACACAGAGAGGAGTGTGCTGCTCTGGGAGCAACAATAACAAATGGAGAAGAGCTGACTTCAGCCGAGAGCCCCCTTTTGCTGGTTTTACATATGTTCTGTCAATGGCGTGGGCGTGTAGGGTCTTTCCTCTTTCCCTGTACGTTTACTCTGCAGCTTTCTAGATAAGAGGTTACAGTTCTTGTGGTAGAACACGACATTTTGTGTAAGCCATGGAAGCAAGCAGTTGAGTGGGTAAAACTGGGAAGTTTTGTCAAATGAAAGCCCAAGCATGGGCTTCTTCAAGTCCTGACTCTCGGCTTTTGTGATAAACCTGTATAATTTTATGCCAACCTGCTGGGTTTTGTGTAATCACAACTTCTGCCATCTGTTGTTGCTTAATGTTTTGGCTATCATGTCTTTTCAGAGCAACCCTTCAATAAAAATATGTCCTCACAGCACAGACTAAATGCATCTCCTATATCAGAACAATCTTATTTGGGTTTGTTCCTTAGACAGGGTAGTGGGGAAGAGCAACAGGGCAAGCTGAAACCAGGCTCTGTGCTTGGGGAGGCTGTGGAGCCCTGATTACGCTGTAATTCATCCCTCTACAGAGAGGGTTGCATTCCTGGCTTTTACCTTTGCTCATAGCCTGGATTATTTAACTGCACAGAAGGACATAAAAATGAGTCTTCCAAATCTTTCCTTCAAGGTACCTCTTTTGTAGTCCTTAGTATTTTTTATACATTTAGTAAACTAGACAGTCAGTTGTATTTGCAATAAAGAGTAAATTTAATAGCTCTGAAAGACTTTGCTGTGTCCATCTCTAGGCAAAGGAAAACAAAGGAACCTGTTAGAGCTCCCTGGGTTTTGACTCCAGCCCTGGACCCGGGGCACGTTGAAGGAGGGTAGCGGGATTTCGATGGCAGACAGATACAATTTTAAGCTGACAGACAGAAAGTGCCAGCAGGTAATGCAGTACGCAGTTCCAGCCCAGCGTAGTTAATGGGATCGCTCCTGCCTGTATGATCACTTTAGTACACTGTGTTTATGTTATTGATACCAACAGCACCAGACTGTTAAAGGATGGAAAGGTCAGGTTTTTGTTGGGGTGCTGTTCTGATGTCAGTTTGAAATATGCAGAAAGTAAAAGTTCCAAAAAGCCAAAGTGCTGTTTTATTGAACCAGCGATAGAGAGGACTGAGGCAAGTGAAACAAGATCCTTATGAAGCTCTGGAGCATACATGATGCTAGATGCTGAACTGCAGTACATCTAGTGACATCAGTGAAGTTGCAGCTCATTACACTACACAGGAAGCCAGAGTACAGTGACAGAAAACAGGTCATGTCATAAAATGAGTAATCTTAATATAAGACTGTAATCAAGTGAAACTTTTCTATGTGCAGTTGCTGTCAAAGGTTTTATTTTAGTTTCTGCCTCTCTCTGTGCTTTGTACTTTTGCAGTCTATCAGTCTTCCCAGTCACAGATCTGTCCCTGCTTCCATTAACGTTCAAATAGGGAGGATCAAGCTTTCTGATATCCATGTATTTAGAAGATGAATGTGATGTGTTTTGTGGCCCAAGCTTCTCATGTTTTTTTGATATGTGGGATGTTCAAAGACTTACAGGATTGGAATCTGAATTTTAAAACCCTGGGCAGGGGAACATTTCATTGAGCACACAGAGGCTTAAAGAGCCCACTAGTACTAGCTAACAGCAGCAAAATGGTGCTTCAGACACCACGAGTTCCCACTGTGAAATAATTTCAGTCTGAATACCTGATGCAAACCCTTAGAAAACTGCACTTGCCCTCTCCAGCTTTTTCAGCAAGAAAAGCTTCCCCTCTAGCAAACTCCTTGAGACTGTCAACCAAAGAAAACCAGCCCACTCATAGGGAATCATAAGCAAACTTGACTGTTGAATTGTGGTGCAGAAATTATCATCCTTCCAAATCCAAGTGACCAATAAATGGGCTAAGCAACTACTCAGCTCTGTGCCAACTCTGATCCTTCCCACCTGAACAGGCAGGAGAGAAGCCTTTTCCCTCTGGAGTATCTGTTCTTGGGTTTGTACTTACAAGTTTGGTCTTATTTTCCTCTAATGTTCCTGTTCCTGGAAAAAAAGAACCAGTGACATTATACCTGAAGCCCAACAGACCCAAGTCTATGACATCACTTTCATTACATGGCAACAGAACATGACCTCATAGCTGAAAAAGTTTAGAGAAAACATGAGATGACATAATGTGGAAAGCAGGCTGACCTATGAGAGATGCATTTCTGCCTTAGCTATGGCTACTATATGTGCAGAGGGAATTGACAAAAATGCCTTGTCAAATAAACTCTGTATAAATCCCTCCTGCAAGTACCCTAGGCTTAAGGAAGTCACTGCAAAATGCAGTGCTTTGGGAGAGAGAAATACAGTTGACTTAACTTGATGGGTTGGTCACCCATCCTCCATGAACGAACGGGAAGTGGCCCATGCTTTTCTCTTAAAAAATGAAAAATAAAAAAACACTCCACAGAAGGTCAGGAGTTGGGAAAAGTAAAATCAGCTGTGGGTTAGACCTCAGGGGAAATATAAGTTACTCATAAAAAGCTGCAGAGCAAGTTTTGATCAGCTAAGTAATCTGGTACATAGAATTTATTAGAGCTTAAAGCTTTCCTGTGGGACTCCCCTAATAGTACACAAATAGAGTAAAATATCAAAGAAATGCACTTTCTGACAGACACAGAAAGCTACATTAATCCTGGCCTGCTTAACACACATCAGAAGGAGGGATAAATCCCACCCATTCATTCCAGCACAGTGGTCCCGTTTTCATGTTTTTCTATGTTTGTGTTTCTGATTAATTTCTTGGTAACTTAACCAACACTTCCAACACTCTCAAGCTGTTCCCAAGGAGCACATGAAGAAAAGAGGAACATTGCTTTCCTAATAGACTCAAGGGTATCAAACCATTCCTCAAAAAGGTCAAATATAAAATAGTAAAGGCCTGTTTTCTCTCATCAGCTTGAGGTCCCTTTCCTTAAACTTGTCCACAAAGGGAGATTCACCAGCATTTTTCTGTCGGTATAGATGTACCAGTAGCTTTATCAGTATAGCACCCCTTTCTTTTATGTGGAAATACTATTCTCCAAACGCCCCAAAAATAAGAAAAAAATCTCTCTTAGTATGGAAAGAAGGTGTTCACATGCTAACCATTTGTGGTAATGGTTACGAAGCAGGACCAGTACCCCTACCAGGTTTTCATAATGTTATTTTATTTCTATATTATCCTTTTCCCAGAGCATTTACTGTCTTCTACTGTCCCCGTCGGGAGTCTGAACGCTAAGAGTGATGCCTGACAACGAGGATCCCAATAAACATTTGACTTCCAAAGCTTACCGTCGTCTTGTTAGCACAGTCAGAAAATAGTCCTGTCTCTCAGGAAAGGCACAGGTTTTCCAGTGAAGCAGAACCTACTTCTCTTCCACATGCTGAAATCCCAAAGTGATTGCATCACTAAGCTGATGCTTTGACCACTGTGGAAGCTGTCCTGGCAGAACAGGCAGATAGGCACCCAAATATCTCTTACATAAATAATTTGTTCTCTAAAAAATGGAGAAGAGGAAATGGGGAGATAAAACCAGCAATGTGTACTTTGCCATTGTTTTAAAATTCTTAAAATCTTCTTTTGCAGGTATTCAGGAGGGGACTCAATGTACCAAATGTAAAAATAACTGGGCACTGAAGTTTTCCATCATCTTATTATATGTTTTATGTGCGCTGTTAACAATCACAGTAGCCATTCTGGGATACAAAGGTATGTATGCATGGAGCCCAACATTTCACTTTCAGCCAAGCATCCAAGATCATTTCTGCCTATAAGATAGACAGGCAATTTATCACATCTCACCTTCAATATCAATACCTTGTCAATGCTGGCTTTTTGTACACACATAATGACAAACTACAACCTTAGATTTTTACTTTCAAACAATTATGAATTTTTGAAACTAGATTAGCCATTTGAAAGAAAATAAAAAAGTCAGAACAAAATGAACATTCTTCCACCATGAAGAAGTACTAACTGGAAGACTCAAAGCTCTGTAACATGTGCTATACCTAGATTTCATTGAGCTTTTTTACATATATTGCATCTCTCCAGAGTAAATGCCCTTCTTAATGGGAGATCCAGGAATAGTCTTACTAATGTAAAATTTATCACAGGAACAATGTGTAGAATCAGTATTACTTTGAAATAATACCCAATGTTTTGAGTATCTATCTACAATTACTTTGATGAACAAAGATGCTTAGACACTCTTGACAATTATTTCAAGGATTCTGGTAGTTGGGCAACTTAGTTAATGGAGAAAATTTAATTTGTGCAAGTCATTGATTGGGCACATTGGGAAGCACAGCTTAGAATTCCCATGCATCACACTGATTAACTGCAGCCACTTATTCATTCTTATGAATGTTTTGATATTGATGGCAGGTTGTTGTGCAGTCACAGCTATAATAAGTTAAATAAATAAGACATGAGTTTCTGGTAAGAAAAAGAAAGTGAGTAACATCATCGTGAGTATTATAGCAGGACATTGCAGCATGTTGTGGAGAAAACCAAGCTAGCTTTAGTCTAGCTGGTTGAGTATGGCTCTGAGAGTAGCTTCAAAATCCCTCCAAGAATCTGGGTAAATATTCATGTGATTACCATGCAATGTGTCCTGTGCCGCCAACAGCTGCACTCGTAGCAGAGCTGACATCACCTCTGGTCCTTTGCCAGTGAAAGAAAAGGAAATTGTAGAAATAGAAAGGGATAAATACTTATTTAAGAGGATTTGGTACAGTTTTTAGTGGGAAGAAAATTAAAAGTACTTCGTTTTGATGGAAGATTTAGCCAGGGAGATGAAAGAATGTGAAGGACAGATAGAAACACGTAGGTATTCCTTTTTCATGATAAAGCAGATGGAATGTGGCAAATTAAAATCAAATGTAAAGAAATGTAGAACATATATAACTGATCAGACATTCTCCTGAAGAATGTGTAACTGATCCCTGAAAGTCAGATTCTGAGGAAATAAGACTTTCTGGGATTCAAAAACTTGCTCTTGATCTATAAAGATAAGATCATTCGGTTATATGGACTCGAGGAGGACAAACTTAGGCTTTTGAAGATATAAATCTGCTTACAGAAGATGAGGGTGGGATCCTTCTGGGCTATCACCCAGCCACTAAATGTCTGGGATTTAGCAGAATTTTTCTGAAGAAAGTTTTACACAAGGCCATCAGTTGTGATGCGCACCAGAAGACTCAGACCTCACTTGGCATCAGAAACAGCATATCAAGTTGGAAGGACCATTGCTCTATATCTTGTTTTGGCAAACGTTTGTTCATGTGTGTGTAGGAAGTAATAGCAATAGGGAAACTGTCCAAAAGATCTCTTTGGGAGAGGGAGTTTCTCTTCCTCATTTCAATCTCCAGTTTTCAAGCTGCTTTCTCTATGGGGGCCTCTACCACTTGCCCCAGGCTTTGCTCTCATCTTGAGGCCCCACCTTTACTACTCTGATTTCTAAACTTCCATCTTGTACTGAGTGGTCCTTGGTGCCTGACTGGGGGCTAGTCTTTCTGTCATCGCAATACCAAGCCACATCTCTCCAGGGCAAGGACAAAAGAATTTCCTCTCCCACAAAAAAAAAAAAAATGGGGAAAAGATTATGGAGAGGTGGATAATGCCCATCTTGCTCACAGACCATAAGACATTTTGGTGACCACTGCTCCACCACTCACTGATTTGGTGACTGCTCCACGTGAATGCCAAGGTGAAATGTATATGCTGGAGAAAAGTCCTGTTTATCCAAGATATCCCTGCTATAACACCAAGCAGCAAATGGTCTTACGTCAGGCATTACTTTCGCCCTTTTTACCTGCAGCTTAAGAGCTTCGTCTCCACAGTGTCTAAGTGCTAATTTGCAGGGAAAGCATGAGTTAGACAAAACCCCAGCTGGTGGTACATATTCAAAGGAATTATTGCAATTTTTTTGATTGTTGAGAAGGAATTAGGCCTTAAAGGAAGAACAAAACTCAAAATAAAATTTTATAGAGCTCCTGAACTCTCAACTTTCCACTCTGCATCAGTTTGGCTTGTCTTTTTTATTGCAATATTACACTGAAAGAAGGAATTCTGCTGGCATCAGGGATTCTTTCAGTCTCTTAGCTAAGTTTCCATTAAATTTGCCTCCCACACTTATGTTTATAAAGCCCAAAACTACTTTTAAAACTTTCATTTCCTACGTGGTATTTAGATATCCTTTGTGATTTAAGATGTTAAAACTACTAATCAGTGGATTAAATATGGCAGGCAAAAAAATAACTCAATGGGAGGCAAAGTCAACATAGAACAAACCTCCAAACTGGTGGTAAAAATTACATAGTAGGCTGGAGAAACCTGAAACCAAAACATGAATTAAACATCAAGGTCATGAAGGAATAACAAGCCAAGTTTACTATTAGTTTGCTTTGAGAAGACATACTCAATGATTGTTAAAAATGTTGATAAAACAATCTGTAATTTTTTAAACATTTTCTTAAATGCAAAATACAAAGTTACAATTTTTCTGACACGAGCCAGTGTTGGATAAGCCTATTGAAGGTGAATGGTCTTCCTGTGACTCACGCCAATGAGGGAAGCTACCATGCTCTCAGCTTGAATTTCTGGTAGTTCTCATTCTCTTGTTTTTAAGTCCTTGTTTTTAAGTTTCTTGACTAATGTCCACTGTGACTTTCATCTGCTTCTATTATCTCTCTCACAGACAGATAATTTGCCTGCCATTACCTAGGGCCAGCACACCCTGGTGAGATGGCACATTTCATCCCTGCCTGCCAATTGTCAATAAGGCTTCTGATTAAAGTGTGCAGATTCTGATTGTCAGTAAGGCTTCTGATTAAAGTCCTGCTTTGACAAATTTTTGGGGTGTTACACACAAAGAATGACTACAGCTACAGGAGAGCTTTGTCCTTTTTAGTGTGAGGAGGTGTTGTTTTCTTTTACTTTCAGCAATGAAAATACCGTACATTGTTGTATCTTTAATTCCATCTTACTGCCAGTACAGACTACTATATATTGAATGGATTTCTACTATTTTCATTTGCTTTGGGGTCTTCAGGGGAATATTTTAATCCAAGTTTCCAGTGTTAGATTTCATTCAACCATGAAAATATTCTTGTTGTTATAGGACAGTATAAAATCTCAGTTTTTGAAACCTCAGATCTGAAGTACACACTAACATTCATTTAAAAAGCAAAAGGAAGAAACTACATTTTCCTTTCATTATTCATAGTATATATTCATTTGCCAACTCCAACTGTGTTGCATAACTGGAGAAAACAGGTGAATATTACACTAAATCTGAGTTAAAGAGACCCATATGTGATGTCACAGTGTTAGCTGAGGCACGGGTCCAGCAGATACACTTGGAGTAGGCCTGCTTTTTAAATCCAGATGCTTTCACAAGGTGCTGTTTAAGTGCCCAGAACGAGCCACGTCCTTCACAATGACTGCTCAGAAACAAAGCAGAACAACTCAGCCTGAACAAGGACCTGCCTAGAGCTAGCCAGAAGGAAAGCCAGGTATGATCCCCACGCTCGCTGTATGTGATGCATAGGTGTAGGCGTGCATCAGTGGAATGTGAGCAGTAACTGAAAGACCTTTGCTGATCTGGGTTCCAGCATGGAAGACGGTTGGGCAGGATGAACAGAGAGTCTGTTCTGGCTTCATTTAGGAAAAATGGCATACAGCATTTTGACAAATAGCTTTAATGGGCAGAAGAACCAGTGAAACATTAGTTCTATATTGTGGGATGAAGTGCTTCCTAAAGCAGAAGGTGTTGAGCGATGGTCCCTCTGAAAAAGCAAAGCAGTTATTGTAGCCTGGATCTGGTGCTTAGCAAGCCATATGCCATTGTCCCAAATGCAGAAAGTCACACTCTGACTCCATCTTTATATACACAGCAGTCTCTGTTTTACTGGCTGTCAGCAGTTTAGAAAGGAGCAGACAGGTAATTCACCAAAGGGCATCTGATCTCTCTGAACACCTCGAGATTTTTTCTTTCTTGTAGAGGCACTTACCTCAGTGCAATTGCATCAGAGATAATTTTGGCCTGATGTTTCTCCATTGGTTTTGGGGAAGCAATGAAAGCCTGCTGTGCAACTGTGGCACCCAGAGTCAGAAAAAGAAGGGCAAAAAATAGTAAAGAAGAAGCACTTGGTGGACTACCCTTTAAAACTCTAGGATTCTTGTGGTTTCTCATGAGCAGTGTAAGATCTCTAAATTTCCACTTCTCATTAAAAAAAAAATAAAATCTTGACATAGCAAGAACTTCTATGAGGCTATTTCCTATCTGCAAATTACCTCACAGTCAGAAAGAGTTAGCAGTACCCTCTACCCCACACAAGTTTACAGAATTGGCTTCACTATCTCAAGACATGAGAAACACCTTATTTCTTCTCTTTTAAATGGGGGGGCTGGCACAATGACGCATGTAGCCTCTCCCAGGGTTGGTGCAGATCCATTTTGCTCCCAGTGTAACAAAAGGTCTAAATAATCTGCTGATGAGAAGAAATTTCTGCCCTGGTTGTGGTTTGAATGCAAAAGCACATTAGACTAGGCTTGGTGTGGAAGCTGAAGAGTGCCTCTAACCTTGCAAGCATTTCACATTTTTGTCACTGTAAGCCACTCCAGGCTCTTTATTTGTTGCTCTGCTTTCTCCGTTTCCATATCAATTCCATCAAAAAATCAGATTGTCCCGGTGACAAGAAAATGACTCAGATGTTACAAAACAAAGACCACATCTGCCATAAATCTGCACTTCCTGAATGACCATCCTTCCAAGCTTAGTGAGGCACAATGGTTTCAAGACCATTTTGAGTGGTCTGTATGATTATCAAGATGTTTTAAAAGTTGATCCCCAAAACATTTAGTAATGGCATCTTCGAACTGCTATCTCAGACAAAAGTTTGCTAGTCAGCTGGCATTTTTTAATGATTAAAAGGCATAGGGGAAAAAAATGTGTTCTTTTTAAGGAGAAATGGCTCGTAGCAAAATAAGAGGAAGTCTTCTCTCATGCATGTGAAACTTTAGCAATCACTCAGTCTTTGCTACACAACACTGTGCTTGGAGCATGGAAATACTGTTAAAAGAAAAGGACTTGGTTCATGAGGAAAACCCACAAAGAGGGATTTCCTCATTCAGGAGAGAGATTCCTCAGGAGCAAAGAAATTTTGGGGACTGTTGGCAGACAGAAGAACTGGAAGAATGCTGGGTCCCACCCTCAGATAGGAGCTTATCCTTGCAACATTTCACAGAGCAACAGCAGAGTGTAGTGTCAAATAAGGCAATTTCAAGTTGGTTTCTTTTTTTGTTTGATGGTAGTGGCATTTTTTTTGTTTGCTTTATTGTCTATTGTCTTTTTCATAATTTCACTTTCTTCAGTATGTTCAGTAACATACTGTTCTCTTTCCCCTAGTTGTAGAAAAAATGGACAATGTGACAGGTGGCCTGGAAACGTCCCACAGAAGATATACAGAAAAGCTCACAGAGGTGGAGAGTGATCTGAAGAAATTAGGTAATCTATACAGAAGCAAAGGACCTTTGTCTTATGGCTTTGGGGTATTCTTCTGACAGATAGTGGCAGGAAATGTATCTGAAAAATCTCTGGCTATGACAAGATACAGCACTTCAATTTCTCAAGTACTTGGGAAAGCACTTAAAATAGTTAAGATCAGCTCTATTTAGGACAGCATTTTAAGCATACTTCAGTGTTTACAGTTCCCACTGAAGTCACTCTGAAATCATTTATACTAAAATAAACAGACACTTAAAAGTTGTCCTCAGGAGATAGTCTTTTCTGAGGTAGAGATGTTAAACATAGCAGAAGCCATTCCACAGCACAAGAGATTCTACAAAAAATGAAGATCTGTCTCCCAGTCGTCTTGAGGCTGGTTTAGCAATCAAGATTCAAACCTGAAGGCCATTTTAAGGGCTACACAAATAATCAGCTGTTGAAAACTCTTATGTCTGAGGCAAGTTGATTACTTCTATAAAATATTTCTTAATCATCTCAGGGAATACAGGACAGAAGGTTGTTATGAGTTCAGGTCTCCCAAGTGCTATCACAGTTCTCAATTTGCAGGAAGATGGCAAAAGATCATGATTAAGGATTCTACTCAGTGTACATTTCTACTTTTGTTCCTTGTTTGGAAAAGAAGCAGAGTTATTTATTTTAAATTTATATACATAGACTTATAATTTATATAGTTAGTCTTTATATAAATATTAATATGCACATACATGCATGTGTTTCTTGAAATGTTTTGTTTAGCTTCATAAACCATATATTGAGACATGTATTTCTAGGAAAAATTACTTGCTTGCAGCTTGATCATAAATTTTTACAACTTGTTCCCCACAAAAAATAGCTGGATTCTGAAATACTTTCACGCTGCATTTAGTTCAAGGACTTGGAGTAATTCAGCGGCATGTACTTTTACTGATACATACACAGAAGTAAATGTTACACCTTAAAGCACATGCAACCTTTTGGGTTATATTTGGGTTATTATATTATGGTGATTAAACTTTCACAACTTGGAGCACCTTTGATTCATTCACACCCACACATTTTTACATGCTGCTGGATGGATGGCCAGTGAGATGCTCGGAACCATCAGTTCCCATTTAAGTGGAGGAAGTGCCCTGGAGGAAGTAAAAAAAGTTATGAGGCAATGTGTGTGGGAAGCATAAAGGTAAGCGAATTGCTGTAGGGCCAGATGGGTAACAGCATGTGGTGAATGAAAGACAGGCCTTTAGGGATTAGCCGTATGTGGACCTGGCAGTTGTCAGAGCTGTGTGAAGAACACAGTATAATTTGAGCTGTAACATAGAGTTATAGCTGAGAAGATCCTGGAGTCAGACAAGTGGCAGGGAGAGGAACTGTGCTTGGGAAGATGTTCATCCACAAAAGACTCCATAAACATTTCAGAGTAAAGACCCACAAGCCACCGTTTGATGTTCACCATCATGACTCATTCAGATACCCCAGAAGAAGTCTCCATACAGAGCTGTATTCACCGTAGTTTATGAAAACCACTCTGACCTCTCTTGGAGTCATCTTTAATAATGGACTTCAGGCCGCATAATTCATAAATATAGCTATACTTAGATGAGGACAAAACTATATGGACTGTGTGTAGGAGAGGGAAGTGATTGAGGTCAAGAAAGGGAATCTTCCCTGAGAGTGAGTGTTGACTGCTTATTTCCTTGGTTTCCATGTCCTGCCTGATGGGCTGTGCTGCCTCAAAAGCTTAATCATACTCAGGCAAGATCCCAGAAGTGTACTGTAGGGCACTGTAAGCAAGAGCAGAGATGTTCCTCTAAGATTAAAGGCTTTGCCTTCCTGAAACTCAGAACACGAGGAAACAATAATAGCAAAATAAATGCCATTAAAAGTAATAGTAGTATGTTAGAGAGAAAACCAGAAATACATCATATCCTGTCATATCTGGAGTAGCCTGCTGGCAAAACTTTTCTCTCTAGCCCAGATTGCTTTAAAATAGATACTAGACATTTTTAAAACTAAACCCAAGAATTTAAAAAATGAAATTATATGTACTAAATCACAGTGAAGATATTTCACTTGCAAGGAAAAGGAGAAAGAAAATATGAACAGCTAAAATTTACCTCTGAGCTTTCAGCAATAGCCAGTTGTAAATTCAAATCATAAACTTACTGATAACTCTTTAATATTTTGAATTCTGCTTACAATTCAGTTTTCATTGAGAATACAAGCACTACTCATCTGAGTGTGTTCGTTGGTTTCTAATGGTAGTTTTTCCTGTGTATGATAACAGAATCACCATTTTGTCCTCCTCAGCAAGACACAAGGTCTTCATGTCTTTGATTTTTTCTCTGTCTAGTGCCAGGACTTTCCTTAGTGGTTTCTCTTTTCTAGAACTGATAGCATAAAAGTTCTGTTGACAGAACATTTTGATGATCTGCCTGTAGTTAAAATAGACTGTGCTTTTTTATACCATGTTTTAAAATACTCATCCTAAAGCTTTTAAATCTTTTTTCTGTACAACAGATGACCAAGCTGGACAAAAAGCCATGAATACTAACACTGAACTGTCTAGCTTCAGATCTGACATACTGGCTCTTCGTCAGCAGCTTCATGACATTGCAGAGAAAACTACCAGAAACAAAGATACACTGGAGAAGCTGCAAGAGTCTGGAAATGTATTAGATGATAGACAGAACCAAATGAGAAGTGCCTTAGATAGTAACTCTTTTATGATCATCAGTGTCAATAAGACTCTTCAGGCATATACTGGCTATATCAACAATCTTCAACAAGACACAAGCAATATTCAAACAAACTTGCAAAACCAAGTGCATTCTCATAATGTGGTCATCATGAACCTGAACAACTTAAACCTGACACAAATACAGCAAAGAAATCTTATCAGTGTCCTGCAGAAGTCAATGGAAGACACAAGCTTAGCTATTCTAAGAATCAAGAATGACTTTCAAAATCTGCATCAGGTTGTCCTTCAAGCCCGGAAGGACACTGACTGGCTTAAGGAGAAAGTACAAAATTTGCAGACTTTGGCCGCCAACAACTCAGCATTGGCAAAAGCTAATAATGATACACTTGAAGACATGAACAATCAGCTCAGCTCCTTCAGTGGGCAAATGGAGAATATCACCACAACTGCCCAAGCTAATGAACAAAATCTAAAGGATCTCCAAGAACAGCATAAAGAATATGAAAACAGAACTTCTGCCAAATTCAACCAGCTAGAAGAGAGGTTCCAAGTCTTCGAAACCGATATAGTCAATATCATTAGCAACATCAGCTACACTGCTCATCATCTACGGACACTGACTAGCAATCTCAATGAGGTCAGGACAACTTGTACAGACACCTTAAGTAAACATTCAGATGAGCTTATCTTTATGAACAGCACACTAGCCAATATTCGCTTAGACTCTGCATCTCTCAAGGTGCAACAGGATTTGATGAGGTCAAGATTAGACGTTGAAGTTGCCAATTTGTCAGTAATCATGGAAGAAATGAAGCTGGTGGATTCCAAACATGGCCAGCTCATCAAGAACTTCACTATCCTACAAGGTATGCAGCTTCTCTGATGATACCCATAATGGTCTATGCTGAATGCCTGCTTGCGTTACTTATTGTTATGTGGAATTTAGTTAGTGCATGCTGGTACAGAGTTTTCCATTATCTAATCCTGAACTTTGGAAATGTAAATGTAGCTTGGATATTACTTACAAATTTTCCTATGCCTTCTTTACATACCTAGAATAGGGATGTTATGAAAGTAGGTTCTGACTTAGCAAAATTTTATTCTGAGTGACTGACTGACTGGATCTGCTTTTGATTTAGTTTCTAAAATAAGCTAGTAAAGGTGTGGAGCCTCAAGAAACCAATCCCTGCTAAGGAGGAAATGGCTAAAAAATATATGTTGGACTATTCCCAGAAAGGTCCACCCTTACTGAAAAACAAGTTGCTATTTCACTTTAAGCCAGTTGTTAGTCTGCCAGAAAACATCCTACTTTGCTTAGTTTTTAATCCTGGGGTATTTTATTTTCTCCAGAAATAAATAGCATCGAGTTTAGGAGGTTTCTCTCAGCCAAGCATTATCCCAAATGAGAAGAACGTTCATATTTCCAACCTGATGTGAACCAGTCAGGCCTAAAACTCTAATCATAAATATAAATCCATTGCTCCAAATAAACTAAGGCTGATATAGAGCCAAGATTACATGTCAGTAACCTTAACCTTTCTCATTTCAGCCAGGCCTAAGCGACTCCAGGTTAGGAATTTATCTCTGGAAAAGTTTAAATGACGTAGGATGGGGGAGCAAGGGGGAGGGGAGAGGGAGAAGGTGGTATTGGCAAGGCATTTGCTCATCCATGATCAGAATCCAAATTTATTTTTTTGTTTATTTCTGTCACAATATTCCCATTTGTTATTGTGGGTATTGTTCTCTTTCCTGCTGTAGCTGGCCAATTAGCAAGTAGAACATCTGGTCTTTCCCACAGTTGCCCTCTTCCTTGCTATCCATCATTTTGTCTTGTTTTGATGACCCGTTATTGACAGAGCAGAAAACAGGGTCATTGCAGGAGAAAGAGTCCTGTAGTCTAAGAGCAGAGAGATGGGGCTAGAAGCAAATGGAAGTGCAGCAGAGTGAGGGAACGAGAGCATCAATAGTCAGGAGTGCGTGCACTGACAGCACGGAGTGTGTCTTGCAGGAACTGCACCTTAGCCGGTCACCTGCAGCATGGTGTCACTGTCCAGTTCACACAACAAGGTGCATCAGATTATTTTCTTCTGTACCCTGTATTTCATGGAGGATGAGGAAAGAGCTGTAGTAGTATATGGTGCCTGAGAAGCAGATGTACTTTTACAAACACTGCTCGAAGTAGCTGTTAGCCCAATATTCACAGTACTGAACATCCAATGTTGTTGGTCTGAGATATATTACACAAAGACCCCATGTGGGCTTTTTGTTTTGTGTTCTGTCCATATCCCCACTTTGCATGCTTACATTGTTTCAGGCCCTCCTGGTCCAAGGGGACCTAAAGGTGACAGAGGCCCTCAAGGCCCTCTTGGCCCTGCTGGCCTAAAAGGACAAAAAGGAGAGAAAGGAGAGCCCGGACCACCAGGACCTGCAGGTGAAAAGGGCCCACCTGGGCCAACTGGGCCACCAGGAGAAAAAGGAGGGAAAGGTTCAAGAGGATCACCTGGCTCCAAAGGTCAGAGAGGTTCTCCTGGCAAGACGGGTCTACCTGGACCAAGCGGAGACCCAGGGCCACCAGGTCCACAAGGCAAGGATGGTCCACCTGGGCCACAAGGCCCACCAGGATTTCAAGGCCTGCAAGGAACTGTTGGAGAACCAGGGGTACCAGGACCTCGAGGACTACCTGGGCTACCTGGAGTCCCTGGGCTGCCTGGTCCAAAGGGCCCACCTGGACCACCAGGGCCACCAGGTCCAGGGATGCCAATGGCACTACAAAGTGAACCAACATCAGTGCCTGAGGCTAATGGTAAGCTGTCAACAAACCACATGCGTCTTTTACTGAGATACAGATATATGTAGCAGAGTGTGCTCACCACTTAGTTATTGGTTCAAATAACCTCTGCTATCTTAGATTAAGTCTCTGGGATTTATCACAAAGAACTCTGTTAAGTGAAGCCATCCCTGTTGATCTTCCTTCTGATGACCTGAAACTGATTTAAGATAATATTTACAGCTAAAGAAAACGCAGCAGTAGTATGAGTAATAACTACTCCCCTTGACCACACAGTCTAGCCTTGATTTCACAGAATCAGGATCCTAGTAAGTAAATTCCCAAACTATATGTAAGTACTTTAGGTGGCAATATGCTGTACATGAGCATGGGATCCTCCACTATTTATTGGACCTATGCAGAAAGTTACCACTGACCTGTTGAATTATCAGTAACAGATTTAACACAAAAAATTCACACCACAGGTTGTTCTCCTCGTTGGAAAAACTATACAGAAAAGTGCTACTACTTTTCAATTGAAAGAGAAATTTTCGAAGAGGCAAAGTTATTCTGTGAAGAGAAGGCATCACATTTGGTTATCATAAACAACAAAGAGGAGCAGGTAATTACCTTCTCTTTCTGTTTTTCAAGGAGAGAGTTTGAAGTTATTTAACATGTGGAAGCCACAAGGCAAGCGGGGAGCTGAGAGCATCATGAATTCATATAACGAAGTAAACACAGTGATTGACTCCAGTTAGCATTTTGTTCATCCTCTGCCTGCTCAGCAGCTTCTCCATGTGCAGAAGGGCAGTGTGACTACAGCTGGTGATGGGCACAGAGCACCCAGGAAGGCTGACAAGAATTGTAGGAGTTTTGAACCTTTAAAGATGGAGTCATTAACCAAAATGTGTTTTTTGCGGTGGTGAATTTAATTTGATTTTTAGTTTTCTGATTTAATACATGCAGTCTAAGACTACTGTGACCCAAAAATATTTTTAATCTAGCTATACTTTTACTAATGTTCAACATAATTATTTTATGGCTACATAGCACTGGTGATGTCAAGGTACAACTGCTTGCTCTTTGGGTTTTTCAGTTTGTATTTATAAGAGGTTGGCTGTGACTTCATGTCAACCTAATTTTCATACCTAGCTCTCTATCTCACGTGCAAACACTGGTGGATTCTAAGGTGGGCAAGGGGTCACAAACCAAGTCCTGAAACATATCTTCAGCTTAGAAAAATTTCTCTTGGCCTTCCTGCTCTGATAACAAAAACGCTCATGAAACCAGAGTGGCTAATTGATCCAAAGAAGGTTGTGGTTTTTTGTTATGGACTATGATCTTTCTTCCACAGCAATGGATAAAAAGGCAGATTTTTGGGAAAGGCAGCTTCTGGATTGGACTAACAGATTCAGAGAAGGAAAATGAATGGAGATGGCTGGATGGATCCTTACCAGTTTACACGTACGTAAATAAAAAGCAATGCTGTTTATTTTCTGCAGATGCTATCACTCTTGCTGACACTTCAACAAGCAGCATCTACAAATTATCTGATGGATCCAGAGGGTTGTAGATGCCAATGAAACAATTCGTTACGGAGAGTGCTGCTGAACTGTTTTTTTCTCTCTCCCTTCTCCATACACAAGGCTTTCTTTCCTTGCCAGGAAGAAAACTGAATGTTGAATGAAAGAATCACAGAACTACACAGCACAGTGTTTCTTGCCAAAACATTTGCTCCTGACTTTTATTGCAAAGTTGAGATGAAAAGCACAGACAGTTTTGCTGTCTTGGTTTGAATGTTCCTTATTTGCATTACAATTAGCTATAAATAGAGTGCTCGTTCTGATAAAAAATGACCAGCCTTTAGATAAAGCCCAAATCCAAGTGGAAAACATTAAACATAAGGAAAATGCATGAAATGACAGTGTCTAAGCTTTGGCCATCTGAGAAGTGAACTGGCAGCTCTCCAGGAATCCTAGGGCTACACCTAATTTGTCCTAAATGGAACAGATTGCAACCACCCAAATTTTTAATACTGAGGAGTGGACTATGGAGTTTATAGAGCTGAGCATGCTGTGCTCCAGAAAAACAGGCTACAGTCAGTCAGATGTTACAAAATGATTATCTGGGATCTCATTGGTGTTCATTTTGATGAGAAACATGGAAAAAGTCAGATGTATTTCAAATGAGCCATAGTATTTTTCCCTTTTTCTCCCTCCCTGTTTTCATCTTTCTTTCTCTTTATGATAGCGTTGTGTCTGATTCCCACTTCAGCCACTGCTTTCAATAGGTTTCCACTACACTGTGGTTTTTGGTGCCCTGTTGTAACCTCAGAGCTGTCAGTTGCTGATTTTCAAAGTATTTCATTACATCTGGAAAGCTGTGTGTCCTCCCAGGTGCCTGTGTCAGGCAGGCATGTTTTTCAGCTGAGCACGGACCGTATCAGCCAGCAATCACAAGCTCCCTTCAACAACCTGTTTCTTCAGAAAAAAAGGAGCTTTTAAGTCCCAAGGTTGGAAGCGTTTCTCACTTGTTAAACAAAAACAGGATGAGGAAACACTTGCTGCAAGCTTTTTACATGCTGCATTAAGTTTCACCATCAAAGCTAACGATCTCAAAAGATGCATGTGTATATATACTTTGTACATTCCTTATAAGTCCAAAAATCCACTTCCCATCCAAGTGTGGGTCCGTAAAACAGATAAATCCCTGCTGTGCCTCCGGTGTAGCCGGAGGGCTTTGCAGTGAGTGGTGGCAGGGCACTGCCATCCTGGGCAGCATTCAGGAGCCCGTCCCATCTGCCAGCAGGAACGCGGTGCGCAGGCTTTGTGGCATTGGAGCAATGCACATGGAGCATGGAGCACTCCCGCTGTATGTGCATGTACATTCAGAAACCGAAATAAAAGTTCATCGGTCTAATTTTAGGTCTCTGAGTTTTGGCAGCCCAAGGCCGAATAGATTCCCTTTTCTGTAATACATCTGTTTTCCATTTTCAGCGAGAGTTATGTATTGTTTGTTTCAACGTGTATTTCCCGTTCAGAACAGATCTCATGATGTTTTTGTTAATTTCTTGTGGTGAGAAACTGTCATGTGTGCTGCGTTGTGCAATCATATCTCTTGCTTTTTGGTTGAAAGAAACTGGAAAACCGGGCAACCTGATAACTGGAGCCATGGGCACGGGCCAGGGGAAGATTGCGCCGGGTTAATCTATGCTGGGCTCTGGAATGACTTTTACTGTGAAGATGTTAACAATTTCATTTGTGAAAAAGACATGGACAAAGGTAAGCAAGGTGCTTGGTTTGATTATTTCACCCTACCCCTAGGAGGCCAAATTCAAGTAAATTTTCCACAGCTATAGAGGAGAAGATCCAGGCGTAAGACTAGGTGCTGTGGCAGCACCTTGTTGAGGAAGAAGGGGAATCACACTTGGAGCACTTCTACTCAGATCCAGCCCAATCTAGGCTTTTCTAATAGTCTGCACAATGCAGGTGCTAGTTTTATTGCAATAAATCTTGGGCCCTTTCACCACAAGAAAAGAGCAGGCTTCAAGCTGGCTGTAGGCATACCATGCCCTGCATCTTGACCATCTCCTGTAGATTTCAAACACGCCTAAAATTTCAAGCATGATTTGGCACGTGCGCTCCAGACCCTGGCCACACTGGAAGCTGTTTTTATAGTCTCAATGGCCATGCAGGGGGAAGGCTGGCCTTAGGATGGTTCAGGAACCAGCCTTTGAAAGCCAAAAGAACTCTGTTTTGAGAGTTTGTGCAATAGGAGGCACTTGGTGACTGCTAAGGTTTTAAAATTTCCACTGGTGGCAGATGCCCCGTAGGGCTGAGGGGCTGGGTCCACAGGACATAAACAACTCATCTGTTGCAGTTGGAGAACCCATAAACTGCTAACGTGTTCAAGCACTCACCCCTGTGATTGCCACAGGATGTTTCTTTCTGCTTATACAGGCAGTGGCAGAGGGCAGGTTGCTCACATGGCTGATTAGAGCCCAGCTCCGTCATCACAGAGCGAGGTGGCATTTGTGTTCATGGTGGGAGCTCTGCCCAATACACTCTCTCCTCCATACAACCTATTCAAACATTGCTTTGCCAAGGCTGCCTGGCTGCTCCTGTGGCAAACATGTAGACTGAATTTCCGTGAAGGCAGGTGGAGATGTCAGCTAGAGCCAAAATTACATCCCATCCATAAAAAATGCCCCTCTAAACCAAAACAAAACAAAGTGCGGAATAGGCATTGTGTGTATATAACACTGTTTGGGTGTCCAGAGTAAAGGACCATGTGTAAGTAACAATATAATTTGCCATCATCTTCCTACATACATTTATTATTTTAGGAAAACTTCATGGTTTACAAATATTTATCCTCAAGACTTACAGGATCTGAATATGTGTCCACTTAAACTTTTAACGTACCTTGATCTCTGTAAGTTTTCCTTTTGGAAATGTGTTTAATCTTCACAGGTTTTTAACATATTTTTTTCTTTTTGTTTTTCTTTTTTCTCTCATACTGTAGCACAAATATTTGGAGTGTAATAGGCCGTGACTTTACAGGTACCTACATATTACGGAAATTTACCTAAAGAAAATCCTGGGAGAGAGCAACATTGCCTACCAAATTTGGAAAAAAAGCCCACCACAAAAGCAAGCACTGAAAACTGGTTTAAATGCATGAAGGAATTCAGCAGCAACTGTTCTCCAGCATCCTGCAGTTGTTTGAGGCCTTTCAACCCACAACATCAGGAAACACCATTGGACTAATTCTGTTATAGATTTTCTTCCCAACCAGTAACCATATACATAAGCAACTGTTGTCTTCTGAGAAAAGACATTCTTTCAGTCTGAGTAAAACTGTTGGTCACTCATATAGAAAAACATATAAAGCAACTGTGTAAACAGTATGTTTCATTTGCTAAAATCCCAAATGTAGGAAAATTATACAGATACACGAATATATAGATTTTATATAAATATATATATATAGTCCAACTCTTATCAATAATATGGAATATACTTTTAAGAGCTTTTAAAACTTTGTATTTTTGTACAAAATATTTGCTTTTTACAATTGTTCTCTTTTTTACTGACTTTTTTTTTTACAAATATAGTGCACAGGGGCCAAAGAAAACAATAAAGGTACTAATAATTCATTAAGGTTTGCTGTCAGGCCTAGCTCAGCTATAGAGAAATATTTTTCCAGTTAGAAATATTTTTCCAGTTAGAAATATTTGTACTTTCCCAGATGATTTGTTCTGGTTAAATAACTTTTAAAGTGGATTTTAGATAGTGTTTTCCTTATTATATGCAGTCTAGTCTGCGTGTGTAACAATTAAGTTGACTAAGGACTAGATACTCATTATAGCTCTCATCACAGCCAGTGTTGCAGCAGGGTACTATGCAAAGACCATGTTAATAAAAGCTTTTCGTTCCTTCCTTCTTTCCTTCCTTCCTCCCTTCTTGCCTGCCTGCCTAGCTTCCTTCTTTCCTGCCTGCCATCCTGCCTTCCTACATGCCTTCTGCTCATGAGAAATGCCACAGGAGTAAATCTCTGAATTTTTAGATTGATTCTGAAAGGTTTTCATGCCTTCTTCTTTCTCATGAAGAATTCTACCCCAGTAGGTGCTACCCACATTGCAAGTCAAGCCCAGGTGAAGGATTTTATGGAAACAGAAACAAATGATCTGCACACACAGAAAATTTTCTTTATAAGACAGATTTCAATATTTGGTAAGAAAAACATGTCATACTCGGAGAAGTCGAATCAATTTGCACTTCTCCAAAGTGCTTTGTAAATCGATCTCTCTGTTTTGTTGAACCAGTACTTCTCTCCCAGACAAACTAGAAAATAAAATATGCTGCAAAACAGAAAGCAGTGTGGCTAATGAGATGATATCATCACCCAGCCAGTTTCCTCCACGGTCCCATGAGCCGTTGTCTAGGCAGCAGTACTGCTTATCAGGAATTAAAAAAATTAGCAACCAGTTGAAGTTCATTAGCAGAAACCCTGGTTTTAGTTCCCAGTTTTTGTACTCTTTCCATGGCCACACGCTGTACCATGAAGGAAGTTGTTTTGGCTTCTTGGGCTAAAGAGTTGTATTTTCCATTGCCTCCTGACCTGCCGTTTACGTTGGCTGAATGCAGATAAGTTTGTTGAAATACTCCAGCTCTGTTGGAAAGAGACAAGATCTTGTTCTTCAGATTTTCAAATATTGCTCCTAAGACCAACCAGTTAAAGTCTGTTGCTTTCCTACATCCCACACTCCCTCCACTGTTCATTTCAGGGGGAGGTGGCTTTTAATTCTAAGTATAATTTTCTTAAAGAAAATACAGAAAATGTTACCTTTGGGAATCTGGCAGGAACAACAAGAAAATTGCATACATTTAATTAAAAGCGAAAGGTCTGTATATTACAGCTGCAGAAACCATGTCACCATCTTGGAGGCAGGGCTTTTCTTCAGGCAGTCTGGATTTCCGGAGACTTTTCTTTGGGCTTTTTCATCAGGTTTTGAATACAACACAATTCTCCCATACACCCTGTCATGTTGTACCTAGGACTTGTGTGTAGTTACACGCTGTAGTATGTACATATATATTTACACAATGTTTGTGGGGATAATGTTCAAGTGCTATTTTTGAATAACGAGGTACAAAACTATCACTTTGCATGCCCAGAGAGTCTCACAAACCCTGGAGCTCTGCAAGAGCCACACTGATTCAGAAGCACTGCTACCTTTGTTTTGAATGTTGGCTTATTTGGCTGATATAAGCCCATTCTGAGCATCTGCCACATTAAATTAAGTTCTTCTTGCTGATGTGACAGACTTCTGTCAACAAAAGAAGTTAATGAGAAACCTCTGTGTAGTCCCCATCTGTAATGTTTCTTTGCCCCAGTTTCATCCTTCTCTTCCTTCAGCAATAGCGGTGATAGTACAGATCAAGATGAGATGGTCCATGAGTCATCTAGTGTCCTCCAGGCCCTCTAAAGAGATTTTATGCACAGTGGTAATCATCAGCTATAGCTGCACTTATGCCTGCAAAAGGTTAGAGGAATGGCTGCTTGTCAGTAATGGAAGCTATGCTAAACTATGGGCAGTTGGGTGGCCTTAGCATAGAAATAACCATTGAACTAGGACAGTTTTGGGATTGAACACATTTATGAATTGGAGCACTTCTTCTGTGCTCTCAGAACAGACTGAGAGAGCTAGGTTGTTCAGCCTGGAGAAGAGAAGGCTCCGGGGAGACCTTGTAGCAGCCTTTCCGTACCTAAAGTGGCCAACATTAGAGATGGGGAGGGGCTCTATCAGGGAGTGCAGTGATATAACAAGGGGTAATGGTTTTAAACTGGAAGAGGGTAGATTTAGATCAGATATTAGGACAAAATTTTTCACTATGAGGGTGGTAAGGCATTGAAACAGGTTGCCCAGAGAAGTTTGGAAGTGTTCCAAGTCCAGGCTGGACGGGGCTTTGAGCATCCTGCTCTAGTGGGAGGTGTCCCTGCCCATGGCAGGGGGGTTGAAACTGGATGATCTCTAAGGTCCCTTCCAACTCTAACCCTTCTATGATTCCATGATTCTATGAAATACTAATTTCAAAGTTAATTCTAATGCTGGATTGTAATTTTCTATAATAATACTCTAGTTGTCCACGGAGACGTGCCTGAGCTCAAGCTCTCTGTTCACGCGTTTGAGGCAAAGAGTGTAGCTGTTCAGCAAAACTGGCTGGAGAGGGACGCTGCAGTTGCATGCCTGGAGCGTTCAGTCATCCTTAAAATCCGGCCTGAGCAGCCAGGCGGGCTGAGACAGGCCATCCTTCTGACCCAGTATTCCTGCAGGAGGGAAACAGAGGTGTCAAATGGCAACAAAGAATGAAATCACTGGGAGGATCAGGAGAGTGTTAGGACGGCTCGGGAACCTGTCAGAGAAGGGAGATTGGCAGGGATGCAAGCAGGATACCAAAAAGGGCCAAGAAATTGTCGTGAAACTTAGAGCTGCCACACAGGGTCTGGAAAGCGTCCCCATTAAATCTGTTTTCTGTATGGCTTGAGTGATAACACAGGTCGCATGGAAAGTTTTAAGTGATAGGAAGTTATTTTGTCCCAGCCCAAGTTTTGGCTTTCCTTCTTATGCACAAATACTGTAACTTGGCATACTAAGCACACGCATTTCCGTCGTCCTTTTTCTTGTTTTACGTCAACATAAATGCAAGTTCATATACCCTGGCAAGCACTGGGACTGTTGCAGGAAGGGAGGGGAAGGCAAAGGCGGTGGAAAGTCATTGTGATTTACATCTAGTGCTGGATTTCTTACTGTCATTTCTGACTTCTTTCGTTAATTTATTTGGAAACACCTTCAGCTGATTAGAGCGCATAAATCTCAAACTCTCATCCCATTTGATGTCTATAAATAATACCTGCAAATGTTCCAATAAAGGAAGCACTAAGCGGAGGCATGGAAGTGAATGTTGTTTACTCTGTGCATGCATGTGTAACCAAGAGAGATGTGGAGATCGGAGAGATGTGGAGCCAGAGGCATTTGGTGTTATTAAAAATCAAACCGATTAAAATTATTTACATTAAAGCTTTCTTCTCACTTACACCATCCTAGTTCTAAGCATGACTGTGTCTATTTTATCCTTTAATTGCAGTTTTAGCGTATTGTTCTGGCAGCACCTAGGCACTGGAAACTCAGTGTTAAAGGTTTGAGCTGAAAAACACTTTTAAGAATGTCTTAAGAAGCAAGCGTTCCCTCTTGCAGTGCTTTCCTAGGAGAAGCAGCTCAGATGGGTCCCCAGGAGAAAGGTGTCTTGACTCAAGTAGAGCAGGATCAGTCCCTAGCTAAGCCATTACTGCACCGAGCTTAAATCGGCTGTTTACAATGGCTAATCTGATCTGGTTGTTTCCCTCTCTCTCTCAGATGGCTGACCTCCCCTTTTAATTTTCTGTTCCTGGCAAGTAGCTCCTCTGTTTTTAGCAAGTAGCAGGAACTGGTGTCTGACACTGGCAAGGCAAGGAGCTGGTCAGAGGGCGGCCGCTGGCTGCCGGAGGAAAACACTCTGCAGCGAGGAGGGGAAAGGCAGCCGAGTCACTTCACGTGTGAGAAAACAAAACCACTTTTCCCCAGTGCGGCTTCCTTGGTTAAAAGCACAACAGCAGCTCATGCAGATGTAGCATCCAAAGGGAACAAAATGTCTCCAGCCCCAGCCTCCAGGCTTGCTCTGGTTTTTTCTCCCATCTCCCTGTGCACCTCGGAGATGTTTGCTCCTCTGTGAATGCCCGGCTGCCCCCGGAGTGGGCTCTGTGCTGGTGAGGGACTGGCAGTGGGACAAGCCACCCATGCCTGGCATTCCCCAAAGCTGGGACAGCCAGCTCCTCCAGGTGCCCAGGGAAGGGGCAGGAGGAGGAGGCAGCTGTAGGGCTCCCAGTGCTTGCCCACGCTCACTTGGAGGTAGTTTGGGTATCTATAGATGGGAAAGAACAATGCCTTATGGACAAAACCAGGCCTTCCTAAAAACAGAGCCTATTTGTTCATTCACCATCTCCACCTCAGTTTTTCCATGCTGTTTAGTGAAAAGAAAAAAAGAAAGAAAGAAAAAAAAAAACTTGGCTAGAAAAAATTTTGAAAGTTCTCATGTGTTTTCTTTCTTGGGGTGGAATACATTTGTTTTTTCTTTCCATCTGGCTCAGAGATGAAAAAAACATTCTTTGATTTCTTTTTCAAAATAAACTCAGTGTAACGCTCCAAAATTTGTGTAGAGATATTTTTTTTTAATAGCAGAACAATAAAAGCAAATCACTAGGCAAATAATGCCCTTTTCAGAGAAGATCTTGCATGCCATGAGGATTTTCTTACCCAAACAGCTTCCCAGAGGCATGTAAGTATTGCCAGCCCCATTTTGTGACTGGAGGAAAAAGGAGATTTTTAAGAATATGATTCATTTTAATGTCTCTGTTTTGGGGATTTTGTTTTCATATGCTGGGGTCGTGATTTTTAGAGGTGATTTTTTCAAATAAAACCAACATTGGCATAGAGCAAATTAGTTTTCATACACCTCAGTGAAGGGAGTGGACTTTTCAACACTAGATTAAACAGAATGGTGTCTCTCCCAGATCACCGTGCGTATGGGGGGGTGGCTGTTTCTGCTGCTGTTTTGGAGAGCAGAGGTCAGTGTGATCACAGCTGAGCAACATCAGCCTAGTTGAGAGTAATGTCTTGGGTGGGTAAGAGTTAACAAAAGACACTCAATTTCCAAGAGTTCCCTTGATCAGAGGGATGAAAGTTAAAGGACTGCTGAAACTATTGGCTCCTCTGCAGCCCAACTTCAGTAAATCTTCCAAAAAAAATGTACCAAATTCTTCTTTAAAAATAATTAGGGTTTTCTTTGCCCCTTTAATCATTTTGGCTGTTCTTCAAAAACCTTATTAGGAACCTTCTTTTAATAACCAGCGTGAATGCAATTATGTCCACCTTAGACACATTTATTCTTGTTCCAGTGCCATCCTTTAGCTGAAAAAGCATCTCTCCTGGGACCATCAGGCAATTGTAGTGGTCAGTATGGAGCCATTCATCTTGAGACGCAGTAAGGGATGCTTGGGAACAAACACATCCCTCTGACCAGCTGCGGAGCCCTGACAACAGCCTGGCTCGGGTCCCATTGTCCATCCCGCAAGGGGTTATATGAGGACATGCTGGGCTTCTGGCTGAATCGTGGAAATTTCTATACTCTTTTCTTGTTAGTACTCCTAGGGGTCAGGGAACAACAAAATGGGTATAGAGGGTGGTTTCCTGCTGAATTAGAGTAGGTTACAAGTGCCTGGCTTTTTATAAAGCAGTGCCACGTTATATAAGGCATTTGAAATATAAGTCTGAGCTTAAGCACACTTATTCTGGGTTTAGACCAGAGCAGAATCTAAGTGCAGGTCAGACTTAGGCCCTTGATCTTCAAGTGATTAAAAATTCTGATTCACAGATTAGCATGTGACTTCTACTTTTTCTCATCTATCTATCCTGCCAAGACACAAATCCGCAGCTCAGGAATCAGCGTGGTTCCAGACTCTGAGAATTGCTTCCAAACTCCCTGCATTCGCCGTCCTGCTCCTGCCAGCCTTGCCAGAGGTCCTGCTGGTGGAAGCTGCAAGTCTGAAATGTGACTTTGGAAGAAGTTTGTCCGGGAATCCCTCTCATTCAGAAGTCTGGGCATATTGCAAAGATGACATTTCCTTAATTCCAACTCTATTACCCATACTCATGTAAAACAGATGATGAATTATTTTTCTGAATAGTAACAATGTATTTTTGTCCACTTTTTTTTTAATGTCAAAATAAAAGCCTGGAGGTGGAAATCAGACAAAATATCCCTTGGCATCGCAGTATTCCACTGTAGCAGGCAAATAATGTTCCTGGAATAATGCCTGTGGGAACAGCATGAAATGATATTTGAACAGCAGAGAGCTTAGTGCTACCTTTGGTTGGCTTGTAGAAACCAACCAAACTGCAGGTAGACCCTAGTTGCTGGTCCACCTTCTGATGGAGAGGGGCAACCCTGCATGCCTGCAGTGTTTCACAGAAACTGGGGGAGATAAGAGAGAAAAACAGTAAAGAAAGAAGAGTTGAGGGAACAGAGAAAAAGAGAAAGGGATAGATAGGGAGGAAAAGAGAAATAGATGGAGAATGACTGATGAGGAAAATGAACACTGATGTTCTCATCGTGGTTTCTAGTAAGATCGACCACAGAGGAGTTCTCTTCTCAGAAACAATATAACAGGGCACTGCCGTGGGTCTTGTAATTCCCATTCTTGGTTTTGTAAAGAATACTTCCTTGCCTTGCGAGAAAAGCATGTCATTCACTTGGTGCCTGAAGTCATGTACTACTTTCCCAGCACAAACAAAAATTCATGGTGGCTCCAGGTCTCCAGGGAGCTGGGTTGGAGCTGTTGTTTTGGCGGTTGGTTGTTTCTTCCTACATGTCCTTTTCCTCCTACACAAGTTTTGAAACACAGAATATTTTCTAGTTTTCCAGCTGTATTAGAAGCACAGAGCTCGACTTTGGAAGAAAGATTAAAGCAAGAACATACAGCAGGTCTCCAAGCAACAAAACACTGTCTGCAGTGGGAAATAGGTCCACAACAGTATCTGGACTCATAACTCTTATTTCCCTACTAAACTCACATTGGTATCTGCATTTGGACAGGTGCACTTTATGAACAGCCAAACATGCATCTTAAGTAACCATAATAAACAGCAGCAGAAATGTACAGATGTTGAAAAAGAGGAATTATGGAAACAAAAAGAAGGTAGTTTGGTTTTAAAAACCAAATAGACAATTGTTGAATTTGAACAGGGAGAGTTCAACTTCAAATACCCCACTGCTTTTCCTTAAAGGTGGCATTTTTAAATTAGTGACCACCAGCTTTCCCCAATTTTTAACTTTAAGGGGCAAAACATGAAGCCTCTAGGGGGCTCTCAACAGTCATCAGCTAGTGATTTCAGGCAAGAAGTTAATTTCAAAGTCACATCAGATCTTTGCATCCTGTTTTATCCAGATTAGCCATGTTAGGAGTGGGAAGGTAGTCAAAAGTCCAGGTCAGGGCTCTTCACTAGCTGAAATTATCTCTCTCCGTCTGTGTGTTTTGCAATGTTAGATAAGGAAGAAAACAGTTTAAACATAAGTTTCACTTATGTATCATTGGGAGTACTTTATTTATTTAGCAGACATTACTGCGAGGTCTCCCAGTCTGCATCCATCTCCTGGCATTTTACATATAAGAGAAGGCTAAAAATAAAATAAACCAAGAAAAAACACAGGCAGAACAGCTGTTGTTCTACCCAGACAAAGCTCTGAATGAAAGCTATTATGATAGAGCAGACTCTGCAATTGAAAATCCATTTACATTTTCAAGTCTGATTCCAACTGTAAATCTTAGGTTATGTATATGACAGATTAAAAGACTCTGGCCCCACTACACTTTTCCCTGGCAAGAGGAAAACCATCTGCACAGCATCATTCGTGGTTGCTTCAACTCTGTAGGTACACATTCTTAAATGACACGGCGGTATATTTTTTCATTTCCTTTCCCTTCATTTTCGCATGCAGCAAAATCACGTGCGTGGCATTTCCCCTGACTCTGTGGTAGCTGGCATTCTGGCAAAGGAGACTGATGAGTGTTTTGGTTTGCTCTTTCCCCTCAATTTGAGGGGCTACTGCGCTATTTCCTTTGTAATCACACAAGCCAGGGTAAAAACCCTGTACAAATCTATGGCTGTGAAAGCAGGCAAAAAAGCCAGGAATACCGTTCTCTTTCCAAGCATAGAGAACGAGCGAAAAAGAGCATACACCATGTAACAGGCTGAGCAAACCCATCTGGAGCTGATTCCCACAGTGCTCTGGCCACGCTCTGGGCCCTGTGCAACTCATGCCATGAGTAAGAGATGAGGGATGACAGTCCTTCCATATGGAAAGCCAAGAACAAGCTTCCCGGAGCCCAGGCAAGCCTTGTTTTGACAGTTTAACCACTGGCTGAGAAGTGCGTGGCTCTTGCACCACAGTTATTTGAGGAGGAGCTCCCCTACCACAGCTGACAATGCAGCCAGGGGTGTTTTCATGCCCAGAGACCCTAGAGAGCGCTGGTTCAGCTATCTCCCAATGTACATGCAGCAGCTTGCGAGGTTCAGCCCTAATTTTTGAACATATTAAAAGGAAAATGAAGGAACCAGGTGAAGGATCTTAAGTTGTGCTGAAAAAAAACCCAACCCTAGAACAGGTCCACTCTTTCACCATTAGCCAAAACACGTGAAAAGTAGAACTTAAGGAAAATATATTATTTGTTGTTATGTATATTATTTTATAATATCACAATACATAATATTGTATATTATGTGTTGTGATCAGGGCTGTACGGGCACTGGAAAAGAGCACACACCATGCACATCTCCCTAAGAGATGACACATCCGAGGGGTCACAAAGTATGATACCTGTGGGAGGGCAGAATCAGACCCATTGCCTCTGTTCAAGAGATCGCTGCCTGAGAAAACAGACCCAGAGAGCAAGGGGTTTACTCAGGCACTGACTCAGAGACTCTTAGTGCTCAGGGCATGGCTTCTCCCAATGCCAAGGGTATGGTCTCAGGCTGTGTCATACATGCCAACCTTATCTCAGCTACCCCACAGCATCCAGTACCTGTGGTTAGGTGACATCAGGGAGTGCTCGGCAAATACACCACTGAATGCTACACAGCACCACAGACAACCTTGGCCTGGTTTAGTTTTGTTCATATGATAAGAAGAGTATAATGGCATAAATAGATTCCATTCTAGAGCATGAAGAGTGGGCACTTGAAAAAATATTAATTAAAACACCAGTTAAAGGATTTTCAAGTTGGCTTGTGATCCTGCAATTAATATAGCAGGCCAAATTATGTCATTTGCATACCAAACAGAGAGGGAAGAAAATAACTCAAAGAGAGAAGAGTGTTGTGATAAGTGTAACACTTCAGCTCCTGAATTTAATGGAGAAGCGGTTGTTTTTAGTATTGCTCATACTGTGGTTGTGAATGACTCCGAGTGTCACTATGCAGCGGTACAGGAAAAATGACAGGGGTAAGATGTCCTCCAGATTCTTAAAAGTTGCTACGGGGTGAGCAGGGAAAGCTCCTTTCTTCTTTTGGGAAAGAAGAAAAAAGGGGGTGGAGGGTAGAATTATATTAATTTCACCAGCAACTTGAGAGACTGGGTTACCCTTGTAACCAGAGGGATGTACGTAGAAGGAAAGGCACCCAGACTTACACCCAACAAACCTAGGCCATCAGAGCCTAGGCCATCATTTCTTGATGAACCAACCGAACAGCAAGGACTGGGCTTCCTGAACAGGCAAGAGTCACGTTCAAAGAGCTAAAGGCACTTTGGTATTTAGGGGTATTAATTAGGTCTAATTCAGGTTGAGCTTGCTGAAGGCAGTATTTGTGAGGTTTGCATTGCCCTTTGTAGGGCTGACAGGCCTGGCTGCCCCAGGAAACAAAACTTGCCAAGAACACTGGCTTCTTTCACCCTCCTCATTCGCATTTACTTTCTTCCAAACTAGCGCAGAACTAGTGCAGAATAACAACATGCATTAAAACATATGCTTTAATGAAACAAATTACTGGTTTTAAACCAGACTGTTTCATGCCTGACAAGGAATTACTGAATGCCATTGCGGTTTAGGCAACAGAAGCTAGAGATATCTGAATGTTTTTCATCTTTCAGGAACTCAGATGAAATTGGCTTCTGATTTTAAAAGCTCTATAGCCTGACAACAGAGGATTTACCCAGAAGACGTGCATCCCTCTACTTCACAGATTGTCTGCAAACAGAGTCAGTCTTCAGGGTTCATTCTCCACAGGAGTCAACCAGATTGAGTCCCACCTTGTATTGCTGTCATGCAAGATTTCCATGTGCAGCAGTCTGTCACAAAAGCAGTTCATTTTTTTTTCCCAGCTTATCAGATAAGATTATCTAATTATTTTACTAAATTAAACAGCAGCTTGCTATAATAATTAAAGCCTGAGCCTGGCAGAGCTGTAGGAAACATGGGTACTACCATCAATTTTCTGGACGACATTTGGCAAAGATTTGAAAGTCCGGTGTGGTAAATCACCTGAATTTGTGCTTGGCCTTAAACAGATCACTGGCCCCATTGATTAATGTCTAAATGACTCTTCACCCCAATTTCTCTCTCAATTCACTACAGATGCTGATGAAATTTGCCAACCTAAGAAAGGTTTTTGAGTATTACCACAGGAACACCTGCAAAGTTCTTTGAGCAAATCGGCTGAAAGATGGAGTAGAAATATAAACACCCAGAAAATTCCACCAGTTCACCAGATATTTGTAATCAACGAACTTAAACTACCCTTTGCCTCATTTACCAAATAGACAGCAGCTGACCAAACCAGTTACAGCCTCTCCCTAAATAAGGCAATGAATGAAGAGCCTATCTTGAGTGTATAGACAGAAGTTATTGGGCTGGATTTGGAGAAGGACTCTTTAAGATAAACCTTACCCCTCCTTTTGCAAAAGTAGCACAAATATTATGTTATCTAAAAAGAAAACTTGAGAAAATCACGAACTTCCATTATTACCATGTATTCTGTAGAACAAAGTGCCTCCACCTGTGAAAACAGGGACACAGGAGTAGTGAGATAAGGCAACGTTGGCTAGCTGCAAACAGCATCGCTGCTACTCCAGGAAAGATGATCTCCTCACCAGCACCTCTTGAGTTGCCCTGTGCCAAATGCTCCCTTCTTAAAAAGCCGGGATAAGATTTGTGTGTGTGGCCTGCTCTGCTTCAGGTGGCCTTTCTTCAATGCTTCTTTCCCCAATTTATACTTTTCTCATGTGAAAAAGACACAGAGGATTTAAAACACTTTTAGATCCAGAGCTGCAGCAAGAGGGTGGCCCTGCTGGCTGCAGCTGAAACAGAAATTACTCTTCCAGTGCCGGATTTTAAAGAAAGGCCCCCTGTGGCTATATTTAGTCTATCCAGCGCCTAACAGATAGCTGAATACTCTTAGGAATCTTCAGGTGAATAGTTTGATTCATTATTACTATTCCCTTGGGTACCACAGAGAGGTAATTTGCATATGAAATGTAAGTAGATATGTTATATATAACAAGAAAAGGTGTGATTGATAGAAAGCTGTAGTCAGATTTATTAATTCTTTTTTTTCATTTGGATATTTTATCTTCAGGTTAGAAACCACCCTGTTATCTGAGCATCCTTGCTGCTGTGAAGCCCAGAGGCACCTCAAATTACTAATCCTTTAAAGAAATTAGAAGGAAACCTATTTTTCACTTTTTTTTCAGTGGACTGACTTTGTGTGTTTGGCAGCTCTTTGCATGTGTTTCTCCATATAATGAGTTCCCCATCTTCTTCTTCTACCTCCTCTGAAGTGGGAGAAAACCAACTTGAAAACAAGGAGAAAATGTGTCACAAAGTCATTTAAATTGGCAGTTAGAGTCAAGGGCAAGTAAAGAAACTGGAACTGCTTCCAGTCCCTCCCTAATTTGTTCTTCCAGGAGCCAGGGGAACTCTTTCTTATGGTCATGAATGCTCTCCTTCGGCTGCTCACCCAGCTCCCAGCTCCAGCAGATTACAAGAACTTGTCTAGGATTTTTTTCTTTGGATCCACCTGCATGCTTCAGATGGTACTTTAATGTTTGCTGGTTGGCTTCAGACTCTTAGTTGCAGGTTTTAATTTTTTGGCTTCCTCAACCCATTCCTGAGCAAAGCAAAAACCTTAGCAAACCATATTATTAATAGTGACCTAGTGAAACCTTGTTCCTGAATTTGCTTTTATGAATCTGTTCCTATCACAGCCCTGAGCATAAGCTCAAATGACTGATTTAAAATCCAAAACCGGGCTCAATGGCTCAGAGCTTCTTATGCTGCCATACAAACACTGTCATTTTAAGTACATGACTGTGAAATTCCTCAACAGTAAAAAAGTCCAGTGGCCGATAACTATGCTGAAATATTAGAATAGTTAGAGAATTTAAGTCCATTATGAAGAAAAATAAGAAGCCATTACCAAATATGAGGAAATTGAAAATGTGAATAATCCAATTGTGACTAAACAAAGAATCCAGACTTGTCAGAGAGTCTGGGGAACCAAACCAAGGTGAGGAATCACATTGATACTCCAGCTACTTCAGAGTTAGAAACCTCTCTTGATACATGCAATTTGCTGTCAGTATTCACAAGAAATTCTCTGTTTCAAGACTGTGACTACACCCCAGAAAATGTGAGTAGGCTGATCAGATTTTTCTTCAATTCTGTAAGAAGCATCTGAACCAAGCAGCCATCTGGAAAAAACAGCAGATCTGAGATTGTCTTGAGCAAGTCAATTTAGCCATCATTCCTAGGCTGCAGCCTGAAGGAAGAAGGGGGTGTGTGTGCCGTGAATGAAAATTGTCCTGCCAATATGCCGGTCTGCTCCACTTGCTGGTTAGGAGCACAGCACAAGAGAAATAGTGGAGATCACGAACTTGTTTCTGTCATTCAGATCCATCCCACTTAATTTATGGTATTTAACTGAGTGCCTAAGAGAGAGTCCTGCCTGCCTGAGGCTTTCTGTGAGGAAAACACCACCACAGCATCACTCATGCCACCTCAAACCTGAATTACCCTTGGATTTATCAGAAGAGGTGCTCAGGAACGCTGTGCTCCTAGCCTGGGCTCTGCAGACAACCGGGATCTGGGCCTTACTGAAGAAACAGAGCTAGCTATGAGATACACAAATGAATACAGATTCGTAGATCTTTTACCCTTCATCTTATCTCCTCTCTTTGCATCTGAGCCTGCCATCCCCACATCTTTTGTAGGAGTGACGCTCAAGAGCCTAGCTTCAAGGCTTTTCATCTAGGAGGGATGGCAGTGGAAAACAGCCTGTTTGCCACTCTCCTCAGTGAGGAGCAGGGAGATATTTTGAGCAGTCTCAGAGCCAGAGAGAGCTATGCTATCAACCAAAGCCATTTTGCCATTGTGGGTATTAGTGTCCTCTTTGGTCCTTTATCATTACTTAGCTTGATTAACCTGCTGGGAGACTGCAGAAGACTTTCTTTCATAACAGAGTCCCAGCAACCTGCTCACCACATGTCATGGCCATACGGAGCATGAGGAGCCCTCAGGAAGGAGTTGGGTTGCATCACCATAGTGGGTTGCACCATGGCAGTAACACCTGATCTTCTGGGCCTGCACTGTCTTCTTACACCTAGAGAAACAGCTCGCCTTGGCGAAGCTAAGAAAACAACGTGTGGATGCATGTGTCTGTGAGAGTGAGAGCAAACAGCTTCAGGTCTGCTACTCTTTGCAGTGTCAAAGGACAGTGGGTCTCTTCGTGAGCTTTTTCCAGGGTGACATGTGAGGCTGCCTGGAAAAAGGCGACTTCTACTAGCAGCAAGCTCTTGGAGATAACTGACAAAAATGTAAACACTGCGCAGATTCCAAGTCTGTTCAGATGTTTTGATTGAACAAGCTATACTTCCAAACACTTTTCCATACTTCTGTAGCTGAACTGTGCTTTAGGAGTCAGACAGAGAGTTGCATTAAGGCAATGTTCAAAACAAGAAATCCTCTGGGGCGTTTATTTCATGGGGAGGCGTATTGATGTTTCAGGGATTTTAAAGTGATTGGATTCTCTAAAGCACGGAGAGTGACTAATTTCCCTTTCAATGAATCCGCATATGCTCAGCTTTCATGTTTTGAAAGGCAGCCAAAGCAACATTCTTTCAGGCTTTAAGTTGATATAAATAAAGTATAACAGAGAGCCCCAATAGCAAAGTTTATCAATGACACATGCCTTAGTTAGAATTTACACATGGACAGGGCCGGATTTTCCACTTTCTCTTCAGCTGGCTCTTAAAGAATGTCCTCATTTGCTATAAACTGGCAGTTTCCAGCCACAATCTGTCTGAGAGGGTGACATGAGACCCCCACGCACAGAATGACGTTTGGAGAGCAGCAGGCCGAGGTGAAACACAGGTCCACAAAATGCAAGGTACTTTACAAACCGCCATTTAGGCATGGCGACCTTATGCTTTTTACAATATAAAGAACAAGAAAAAGTAGAAAGGGACATACTAGTGAAGTGAGCTAGGAGATGTGACACACAAAATTTGCTAATTCCCCTTCTGCCCCTCCCCATGGGTTTTTTTTAATGTACCTTAATAAAAGAGTTAGCTGTAGACCTTATCTATTTTAATACATTTAACTGAATTGCACTGCAGTTTTTAAAAGAATGTTTTTGCATTCTTCCTTTTCTTCATTTTTTGCTGGAAAAACCAACATGTGAGAGCAGCACATAGTGATGACCCAGCACCTAAGCTGGAGGATCCCCTCTCCTAAACCGCATCCTGTGCTTCAGCAGAGAGAAGCAGCAGCTGACAGAGCAACAACTTCTGATCTAAAGACTTTGCCCAGATAGTTTGCCTTGGTTTGGGGAGATTTTTGGATGAACTCCTGCTACACAGCCTCAACGGGGCTTTTCCAGACTGTATTGCTGTAGCTTGAAGTACAGGATTCCTTCTTTTCCTCTTGCCTATTTATGTGACTGTAAGAGATTATTTGGACTGGACTAAACACTGGTTAGAGATCATTTCCTCATTAGCCAAGCCCACCACACAGAGCTATTTGGCAGCCAAAGGATAAACATTTGCAGCAAGGTGCATTTCTTCCATTTCAGGGCAAAGCAGGCTAAATATTTGTGGTCTCCCTGCCCTTAGCTTCTCTTTTATTCCTCCAAGGGTTCCTTCTCTCCCTCTCCATTGAGGCCAAGCTCATCCTCCAGGTCTTCAAGACTCTGCCTCTGCCTCCTTCTTACATTTTACTAACTCCCACTCTCTTTGCCAATGTCTTTCTGGGATTCTCACTTTCTTCTCTTCTTCCATCCCACCCCAAGCTTCGTTCACTCACTTTGTATCCATCATCAAAGAAAAGCTCATTTGCAAAAGCTTACAATCAGCATTAGTCGCCTACCTCTGCCACTGACTCTTGTTTGGGTTTTTTTATGTGTATTTTTGAACTAGACTTCAAGTCCTCTGGGGCAGATCTGTATTTTACCTGAATATTGACAAGGAAGGTCAAAAAGAGGATGACAAGGAGGAAGGAATGAGCTTCAGCAGTGCAATCTACAGGCACTGAATCTGCAAAAATGGTATCATTTCTCAGCAACGTAATCACAAAACAGCAAACTTCAGAATTCATACCAATGGCAGATGTAAAAGTAAAGAAGTAACCCCAGGCACTCATGTTATAGAAACATAGGTATGTGGTCCAGAAAATGCCTTCCTGCATTCTTTAATAACTAAGCCTGACATTATAAAGCACTCATGAACAAAATTAAAGGGTTTCCATATCAGAGTATGCTCAAAATGAGAGGTACGTTGCAAGCAAATTCTAGCTAAAAGTGCCCAATTAATTCAAGTTCTCTATTGAACTCACAGTAGTGTTATTGGGTTGTAATCCAAAAAATATTACCAACTGAGGGAAGGAGCTGTTGATAGCATGATTATTGTGAATAGCAGCCAGATGTGTGACACCTTGCTTCTTAAAAAATCCAGCTTTCTGTAGTATTAGTGGCATAGAGATATGAATTTTAGTAAAGTCTTTTGGCAACAAAGAGTGACGCGTGTTCTCTGCATTGGAATAAAACAAACAATATAGTGTAAGCACTTTTGCAAACTGATACTCAGGACACCCAGATCTTGATGACAAATTAGCCAAATACAAAAGAGACATTTAAAGGTAGCAGATAACACTATTTGAAAACATTTAATGGATTTTTATTTCTGTGGCATATTAATATTTATGTACAAAAGTTGTGTATGTTGATAATTATGATGACAACAGTAAAACACAGAAACAGTGAGAAATTTTAGACATAGGCCAAAAAATAGTCCTTTTTCCTAACTCACACATAGAATCAATGTCAAAAAAGGGAGTCATTCAGCTCCTGGGTTTTGGCCCATTGCAGGTATCTAGCTGCAGAACATTGCCAGATCATCATCTTCTGTTAGAACAGTACAGTTAGTTTGGCTCAATGTAAATAGAAAAAATGGATCCTAGTTTGGCCAGAATCAGACTGTACGCGTCCTTAGCATGTTGCAAGAGCATACTCTACGCTCTCAGCTTCCACCAACTCCCGTTTTTATTCTACTCTAAGGTCAGAACCCTGGTCTTGATCATTAAAGTCATTGGTGGGTGAGACTCACTGCCGTTTGTGACCATATTTCCTTCTGTATGCAGAGTGGCGGTATTATAGAACAACTGTGCTAATAAGTCACATGTCCCAGGTGAAAGATGAGGAGCAGAAAAATCAGTCATTCTCAGGTTCACATGTGAAACAGCCTTCAAGGTGAATCCAGGCAAATGAACCCCTTCTAGGTACCCTCACCAAGTTATTTGAAAAAAGTCACCAAAATATATTGGTGAAACCTTTCTCCTGTAACTGGCATAACAGAACGGGATCATATGGTATATATTCCCCAGTAATTTATTCAGGAATTCAAGAAGAAACACAGAAAGTATTACATGCAGCAGAATATCATAATAAGATGTAACAAACATGAAAGTTACATGTATGCTCTGGTGAAAAGTGTAACATACTGATAAAAAGTAGAAAGATTCTCTGTTATACACTTCTTTCAAGTGTAATTTAAATTTTCCTGAGGGTCTTTTTTTTGTGTTAATCTAGTTTCTCCTTCATCATTCCACACATTATTAATTGTATCTCACAGTCAGTAACAAAGTAAAGTGGCTGGCAGGATGCCACCTAAAAATTAAGTACCAAAGGTAGTTCCAGCTTGTATTCATAACTCTTTAAAAGATGAAAGTATCTTGTGCAACTTCCCATGACTGGTTTGGAAATAACAGCTAAGCTACTTAAACTCAGCTAATAAGGCAATTTATCCACCTTTCATGCCAGTCCTTCTACAATAAATGTTGTGCAACTTTGTCCAGGGAGGAAAAGGGCTGGAAAGAGGAGCTCCTGAGCACAATGGAGAGCGAGGAAGGAGGGAGAACAAGGCACCAAGCACTAGTGCCATCAGAGATGGGAGACTTTGGAGGCTCCAAGTACACCCTTCATAGGAATGACAGCAGAAGCTAAAATGGAAACTCAATTTGTTTTGGAAGAAGATTTTATTTGGAAAGATAGCATCTGGTTTAGGTGAATTTCAAACTACACAACCTATTGACATAAGGAAATATGATCTCTGTTCCATCAACAGCCCTCTGAGCACAGAGATGTTCTGAGATACTGGTTTTGTTAATTGCTTTCATCTATCTGGGATTTCAGCTGCTGATAGCCTTTAAATCTGGGCTGAAAACTGATTTTGCTTACAATAGTTTTAAAGAAAGCAATATTAACTCGTTTGCTCCCCTCTTAGCTTCCCAACTAGCACATACTAGAAGACATAGCCTGACTGATGTTGCCCTTTTCTAGCTAGCTAATTTATGACTCCTCTTCATATCAAGAACAGTTTTGGCATTTTAATTTATTACAGCCTTACAGATAAGCAGCAGTACTCCTGCGATGGAGTTTCTGATCAAAACAGAGAGCAACAGAGATCAACACTGCACTGCCAGTCTGGTGCAGAGTTTGGCCTCTCTGCTTAAATAGTTGATGAAGACGGCTTTAAGCAATGCCGTCAGATTTAGCAAGCAGAAGCCACGTGCTGCTGGCATTGCTGTGGGAACAGTGATCTCTGCCAGGGGTGCACAGCCACTGCTGGGGTGCTAACGCCTTCCGTCACTGCAGCCAGCCTGCTAGACTCATTTGTCGATATCCCAACATGAGCACTAACAGCTCAGCGTTGATCCCCCCTCTGCGTGAGATGTATGGGAAAGTAACAAACACTGTTCCAAATAGAGGAAAAAAATCAGTATCGAACAAGAGGTGGCCATAAAATGATATTAAATCACAGTGGCAACGTTGCTCTTCCTCTTCATCTGTTCCTACCCCAGGAAATAAAAAGTCTTTGTCTATGCTGTACTCACCAACAATTATATTGTACTGCTTTTCAGCATTTGCTGAATCTCTGTCAGTGCTACTAGCATGGACGTGTTACTCCCTGCTCACATACAACACCAGTCCTGGCTTAAGGAATATTTGTATTCTAAAAAAGGCTCCATTCACATTGGCATTATCTCCTTAGGACACTTATAATTGATTTTCTACTGTCTTTCTAAAAGTTTAAAAGCTTTTTTTTTTACCCTATTCAGAGAGCTCGTCTCTGTTTTTCTTTCATACAGTGAGAGGTGGGGGCTAGAAGAATATCAAATAATTTATTTAGAATGGACCTTTATTCAGATGATCATATAGTTTGATTTATCAAAATAGGAGATGAGAAATAGTGAAAGCCTTGTAAAAAAAAACAAGCAAGCTTCTTCCAAGCCTGAATGGCTAATGTTCACGTCTCACAGTATACGCAGGAGACTCATTCAAAATGATAAATCACGTTGATCCTGTGTTACGAAGCCCCTTTCCCCGCGATTTGAAATGAATTGACATGGCTCTGACATATCCCGCATTTTTAGGCGGTGTCAAACAATGGTTTCATTTACAGATGAAGTGACAGACCCAGGGCTGGCGGGCCCAAGCTATCCTTCAGCCAGCACCTTCATTTTCTGGGCAAATGCTCCCCTCTCCTGGTACAAAGACTAACTACAGCCACATCACACAGAAAACCACTCCCCGTCTATCCTGTCTTTTTTTTTTTTTTAATGTTTGCTTTTAATAATAACAATAAATTTGATTTAAATATTATTTGCCTCTTCCAATAAAAACAGGATATTGGATGTTTGAGCTTTTTCCCACGTAAGGAACAGGAGCTGGGCAGCCTGAGCTTTTCAGCCAGACACCAAACAACATGCTCAGGAGACCTGGGAAACCACGCTGGGGCTTGGCTTTCTCTCAGTTCTCTGAATTAAAACACAGGCTGAAGCCATGGCAGTCCTTTACGTTACACAGACAAATCAAAAAAGGAAGGCTTAGCAATGGTGGGCATTTTCTAATGCTCCCAGTAAGAGCCCTTCAGGTCCAGAAGAGGACCTATGCTCTTAGCCTGTAAATAGATATCAAAGCATATACTGGAGCAGTGCTTGCCATAACTCAAGGACACCTCAGCCAACCATGTTCCCTTAAGGGATTTAGAGACAACAGCGGAAGAAAAGTGCTGGAATATCCACGCAAAGAGCCAGAGATGGGCAGGAGAACTGCTAGGTCTGCAGGCTGTTACTGCTTTCAGTGTGGTACCACACCCAGGTGGGGAAATATATTGATTATGGCACTCTGGCCTCTGCAAGTTGTTCATGCACTGGTGAGGATGGCAAGGTCGAGAGAAATAAGAAGCGTCTCCTTCAGCCTTCCCAGAAGACCATCATAGCTGTGTGACAAAGACGGATGACCACCGTGCTTACCGTGAGATTTAGCTAAGAAAAAGCTATGGGATGAGATCATTTGTATTTGAATCACGGCAGGTGCAGCCTCTTCTGAGAGCAAAAGCATAAAGGGACACTGTCCTTATATACTGGTATAGCATAAAAAGGGGGAAAAACCACACCACCAAGGGTAGGATTCATCTCACCTAACCTTAGCTGTCTAAATCAGACCATTGCAGTGAAGGCAGAGAAACAGGCATTGTCAGGGACATATTCCTCCTCTGCCTTATCCCAGAGGCTTTAAGCTGAGATAACTCACGCCTGAGAGATGAGTCTAAGCCTCCCTCTCCCCACGAAGTACAAAGGACAAGCTCAGACATCTATGGGGCAGAGAGGTGAGTCCCACCGTTACTTTCTACGGATGAAATTCAGGCCTCCAGTACTGATTCAGATGTGGAAGGGCATCCAGTCATTCTGGCCTCCAGCTGCTGCTTCAGAAAGATGCAGGTCTCACGGCTGTCACTGTCATCAGCCAGCTCTGTGCAGATGCCTCCAGTACCCCAAGATGTCTAACATGACAGTGGGCACCTTTCCTTAGGTACCTGAATTACTCCCTGCATTTCTAACTGGAAAGTAGAACAGGCTGTGGTTTTAAAAGCTGTTTTTAATACGAAAATTGGATAAGTGACAAACTTTTGCTCTATTATATACTGGGGGGAGGGGAGACATTCCAAATAAATTCCAAATAAATGGGCCGATGCTTTCCTTATTTAAAATTATTGGGGTTTTGTGGAGGGAAAAAAAAAAAAAAGAAGGGAATTGAAGGGCAAGAAGGAGGAGTGAGAGTTTTTGTTTAAAAAAAAAGAAAGCCAAAATATGATAGCAGAATTTTTCAGATTTAAGTCCACCATAAAATTGTGCTTGATTTTCTCAGTTTAGAAAACAAAAAGCAATACAGAAAGATATTCAGCAAAATTATGCTTTTCATGATGATAGAATCATATAAAAGTTTGGGTTGGAAAAAAACTTTACATCTAGAACCCCCTGCAATGAGCAGGGGCATCTTCAACTCAGTCAGGTTTCTCAGAGCCCCATCCAACCTGACCTTGAATGTTTCCAGGGATGGGGCAACTAACACCTCAATGGGCAACCTGTGCCAGTGTTTCACCACCCTCATCGTAAAAAAAGTCCAGCCAAAATCTTCCCTCTTTTAGTTTAAAACATTTACCCCTTATCCTGTCACTGCAGACCCTAGTAAAAAGTCTCTCTACATCTTTCTTATAAGCCCTCTTTAAGTAGGGAAAAGCCACAATGAGGTGTCCCCAGAGCCTTCTCCTCTCCAGGCTGAACAACCCCAACTCTCTCAGCCTGTCCTTGCAGGAGAGGCGCTTCTGCTTTGACAGCAGAAAGGGGAGCAGGATCAAGAAGTGGTGGGAGACAACAGTATCTCCAGTCAGTTTTGAGGTAACCTTGGGAGTCCTACGAGAAAGAAGGCTGATGGGGAGTACATTTAGGAGGGTTTTATGGATGGAGACGAGAGGCTCCCAACTCACAGCTGCATGCCCACACACAGGAGTGGGAGACCAGGCACCCCAAGCCTGGAAACAGACTGTCAACAGCCAAGCCTCGGAGCTGCCATTACTCAGGCTACTGCTAGAAGATGTGGCTTTTAAAGGAGCTGAGCCATATGAAAAGATAAAACTCGCAACAAGCATTTTGTTAATTTTTGCAGGGCTATTTCATAGAATCATAGAGTAGTTAGAGTTGGAAGGGACCTTAAAGATCATGGAGTTCCAACCCCCCTGCTATAGGCAGGGACACCTCCCACCAGACCAGGTTGCTCAAAGCCCCATCTAGCCTGGTCTTGAACACCTCCAGGGATGCGGCATCCACAACTTCCCTGGGCAACCTGTTCCAGTGTCTCACCACCCTCACAGTAAAGAATTTCTTTCTGGTATCTAATCTAAATCTCCTCTCTTCCAATTTAAAGCCATTATCCCTTGTCCTGTCACTCCACTTCCTGACAAAGTGTCCCTCCCCATCTCTCCTGTAGGCCATTATAAAGAAGTCTCCCTGGAGCCTTCTCTTCTCCAGGTTGAACAACCCCAACTCTCTCAGCCTGTCTTCATAGGAGAGGTGCTCCATCCCTCTGATCATCCTCATGGCCCTCCGCTGGACCCATTCCGACAGGTCCATGTCCCTCCCATGCTGAGGACTCGGGAGCTGGACACAGTACTACTCCAGGTGGGGTCTTACTTCAGACATTTACCAGCGAAGCAAATGATTAAACACCCTTTAACAGCGACGGGGAAGGAGGTATCCTGAGGATATTGTTCAACCTGTGAACTGTTAGCGTCGAGGTGATTTTAACCAATTTTTCTCCCTGCTGTGATAACTTGGTGGCAAGCGGTGGCAGACCCTATCTCTGTCAGAAGCAACCAGCTCCGCACCCGCCACCCCCGCGCTTTAAAGTCACTAAAAATGACTGTCACCTTGTCCACGTCGACAACAACCCACCGCCGAACGCTACAAGGCCCCCACCCAGCTCCTCCCCACCCGAACTCCCGTCTCCCCCGCATCGCCGCCCTCCCCCGCCCGCGGGGCGCCACCGCGGACACGCCCCGCCCCAGGCGGGAGGCGAAAGCGAGGCTCCGGAGTGGGCCGGGCGCTTCTAGGAAGTACGCGGTGGGGTATGACGTTATCGCTGTGCGCCGCCCAGCGCCGGTCGGTCGGAGCGATGTCGCCGCCGCTCTTCAGCCTGCCCGAGGCCCGCATCCGCTTCACGGTAAGCCCGACCGGGGCCGGGGGGCGGGCTCCCCTTCCTTGGGACCTCTCGGAGGGGGTGACCGGGCGGGCAGGAGGCTGCCTCAGCGCGACATCCGCTCTTCTTCCGCCTGAGCCGCTGGGCCAGGCCGCCCCTGGGCCCACCCTGAGGAGGAGCCCAGGCTCTCCTTTAACGAGCGTTCAGCGCGGCTGAGAAAGCGGTTTAAGTCTGGGGACAGGGCCTCGTAGCAGCTCAGCCTGGCCCACTGAAGGGAGGAGTTGCTGTTTAGTTTTAACTAAAATTAATGTAAAACAAAATGAAATTAAATCCTGGCGTAACCCCCGCAGCAAAACGTCGGCAGCTTATGGCGCATATCTCTTTTGCGCCTCTGCCGATTGGTGCTTTTCCGTTGTGGGGCTGGGATGTGCACTCCGGCCTCCGGGCCCAGCCGTTTTCAGCCCAGTTTGTCGGAGAAGGGGATGGGGTTTGCACAGAAGTGGTCAGGCACTTGCTGATTAGGCACTAGTCAGGCACTAGATTGATTTTTGTTACAGGGTACCTGTGAGGCAGGTGAAGTTGTGTGCCTGGGGCTTGAGACTGTTGTAGATGCAGCAACAGTCACAACGGTATATTCCTGTGTATATCACTTAAAAATACTATTTTTACCACACTGTTAGCCTAGATTTGAAATGTGATGTTCTACTAGGTCATGTGCCTAATTCGCTAGGCACTTGTTATTTGCACTTCCTGTTAAAAAGTTCTTTCTGTAAACTGACACATGATGTGTGACAAATAGATTCCTTAGTGTTTCCATCCACTGTCAGATAAAGGAGGAGGTCATTCTGGTTTTGTACTGGTTTTGTAACTTTTCTTTCTTTACATCTTGGTAGACGTCCACCAGAGATGCTCTGATTAACAAAAGTATCAAGCCGTTGTTGAACGCATTTAACCAGATTCCTGGGAGGTAAGTAAATGCTGCTTGATTTTAAAAGGTGTCTATTCAGATAACCTTTATCCCGGTAGTTCTTATTACCTGATGTGGAATGTTTGCATTTACAGTGAAAATGAAAAGAAATGTACCTTGGATCAAGCTTTTCGAGTTATTGTAGAAGAAGAAATAGTAAGTACTTCAAAATGCAACAGCTTATCTGTTGATAAAGCTCACATTTCTGTTTGCAGGTTAATGTATTAATTTAACAGCAACTTACTTTAGTATAAATAAATACTGCTTATTAGAAACCTGAATTATGTAAAAGTTACCAAATTAAGAGTGAGTATAGATGATTAAAGAGATTGATAGGTAGGACAGAATGGCAGTATTTTACAGATACCACACTATAGCAAGAGGTGTTGACTTAGCCTTTTCCAGCAGTTCTTTGGAATGCTTATGAAAGTATGCTATATCTTAAAATTGCAGTTCATAAATGTGTGTTATTCTACAACTATAATTTAAGGGTGGAGTAGGTCATCTGTTATTAGCATGTAACAAAGCTGCCTGTTAGTTGAAAAGAATGATGAAATTAATCAAATAATGTTTTTGAATGAAGGCTGAATGTGGGATATTAACTTTCAGAGGTAAATGACTCTCTACACAGTAGGTGGTGTAGGGTCTTTAATAGCTGGAGGCGGCCAAGAAACATTGCTTGAATAACAACTTCATCTTGTTAACTGACAATTCTGATTGAATAGATGCCTACTTGGAAACAAGAATTTTAGTTTTGTTAGGTATATTTAGGTCAGAATAGATAAGTTTTAACACTGTTTTGTTTGTTTAGATAAACAAAGCTCCATGTGAAAATCTCCTGGCAATTATTTCTCTTGCTATTAATGGAGTTACAGAAGGTGAGCATCTTTCTCTTGCATCTGTTGGCAGTTTTTAGGGACTGTTTAGGGGAATTTTAAAATAATTTTTTGTATGTCATCTACAGCAGTTATCTTTAATCATGTGTTACCCTTTTGCTAGTGGTTATGAAATCTGTTTCATGAGAGGAGTGAAATACAATATAATTAAATTCGCTTACATATGTGACATTTTGTGTTGGATTCTTTTTATTTTTTAATGGCGGAAGATGTATGGTTTTGGTCAGAAAATAGCATTTTCTGTCTTTGTCCACCACTGTAAAAATGTTTGGAAATTTCCCATCATAATTTCAGAGATGAGACCACTGAGGCAGAATTGTAGGTTTCACTGGCAGAGGCAGAAATAACCTTTCCTGAATACCTATACTCATCTCCCATTACTCCCAGTACAACCAGCACACGGCTGGTTTTCAGATACTTGAATCTGTTTCTACGATTGTCTTTTGTGTCCGAAATCAGTATGTTAATCTCTCCTGAAGAGACTTTCCTGCTCTTCCCTTCTTTCATTTGTTCACATTGCACATCAAATGCATGTTTGTTTTAGTAAATATAGCTCAATTGCATACGTGTTTTATGAACTGTAGAATAACAAGACCTGTGATTATGAGGAGTACACATGCTACCAAACTACAGAGCGTAGGTAGAGAGACTTGGAGCTCTGCTTTAGCAGTGCTTTGCTTGAGGAAAAGACTGTCAGATTTCATGGATGTGTGCAGTGTAACTAGCTGTGGCTTTACAAGTCTGAAAGAGATCACTTGCTGTCTGCTAAGAGATGCAACATTTTCAGACTTTGAGGTTTTTAGAACAGTTACTCTTTATTATTTGTCTTACATTAGTGCAAAGCTTTCTTGTAAAGCTCATCTGCATATTTGTGTATATAGAAATAGCTTTAATGGCAGTTGATGCTTTAGGTCAGGCTTTTTGTTAGGATTTGTAGGAACCTGGGAGAACATTTTTCTTCTTTTCTGGTATAATGTCCCTCAACTGCCATGCATCTTTATTGCCTTTCAGTTCAAATTTGCTGAATGATATATTCCTGTTCCTCATAGGTATCTGCACTGCCTCAACTCCTTTTGTGCTTCTGGGGGATGTTCTGGATTGTCTGCCTTTGGATCAGTGTGACAAAATTTTCACTTTTGTGGAGAAAAATGTTGCTACATGGAAATCGGTAGATATTTTTCCAAAATGTGATATAGCTGTGCCAAAGCTTCTGTCTACCTGAACCATTTTTACAAATGTATTTTAACTGTCTTTGTGTCTGTGTTAAAATAGTAGCATTGAACACAATAGTAGCACTGAGCAGCAGAGGTCAGAGAATCGATAATAAAATAAATGATAATTTTGATTTATGTATATTCACAAACTTCTTTATCATTAATTCAAGTGCCTATCAATTTCTTTCTCCTGCTACCAGGTTACTGGTACAGTGAATGCTCTGTATCTCTTGTGTTCTGCTCTTTGTGTTTATGTATAAAGAATGCGTGGAATAGTAAAGGCAATGAGTGTAAAAATTAGTGTGTACGAGGAAAAAAAGGTGGATGCTGCTCTTATAGTTCATTATCACATGGTTTGTCTGTATGGAGGCTGGGTTTAAATATTCTGTTTTATGCTTTCTTAGAATTTGTGAGACTGAAAATTCAAATTTAGAATTAACAGTAGGAGTGACTCATACTTACGGCTTGTGATTGATTTAAATTCTGCTCAAAATGTTCTGTTAATGATATAAGTACCTTTACTCCATTTCAGAATACGTTTTACTCTGCAGGGAAAAATTACTTGCTACGAATGTGCAATGGTGAGTTGTAGTTTTTCAGGGGGGTGGTGAGGAAATTAAAGAACTCTATCTCAGCAAATGACAGTGAGTTTAATATTTTGATTTACATTCAGTGTGTTCAATAAGTACTGAAGTTAAAAGACTGATCACTCATCTAAGCAGATACGAGTCTTGCTCATTAATCTAAAAATTATTCTGACTTTAGGGAAAACTCTTCATCAATGGAGGTTGTTATAGCAGAACATCTGAGATTATATTTATTCTTCAGAAATAATAAGGCCCGTATCAGAGGTCGCATTCGAGTAGGATTCATTGAACTTATTTTTTATTGCAGTTGAAGTAGTTAGGAGAATTGGTAGAATGCGTTTTGAAAAAATACAACTGACCTAAGGAAGTTACTGGCATTTAAATTTACAAATCTTAGCTTCCTTTCTTTATCTAAGTAGGTCAGGTAATTGGCATGTCTTAAACTCTGGTGCGTGAGAAATTGAAAGAGGGATTAATACTAATATTTTTTACTTTTTACAATGTTTAGACCTCCTAAGAAGATTATCTAAGTCACAAAACACAGTCTTCTGTGGAAGAATTCAGCTGTTCTTGGCTAGGTTATTTCCCCTTTCAGAAAAGTCAGGTGAGATTTTTGCATTTCATCACACAATGTCTAACAAAGACTAAATATGGTGAATCTTTTAAGTTTATGGTCGTTGCTGACCAAATTCAGTTGAAGAAAATAACTTTGGACTTTTATCTTAATTCTTGTCTCTACGCTTGATACTATAAGTGACTTTCATGTGTTGTGATTTCAAACACAAGTTTTGAATGATGTTTCTGAGAATTTAATATCAGCATCTCATAAACAACTGAATGACAACTTACAAACTTCACATCTTCTAAGGCTGACCCTTTGTATTTTACAGGACTTAACTTGCAAAGTCAGTTTAACTTGGAAAATGTCACTGTTTTTAATACCAATGAACATGAGAGCACTCTGGGACAGAAGGTGAAAATTCTTGTTGTTTTTCCCTCATTCTCCAGGAAATGTGTAAGACTGCACAGAAATATGCTACTATGTATAATGCTCAGAACTGTATGTTCACAGTTTGATTGTCCCTTTTCAGATCAAGCTGCCGATTCTTGAAATAGGGATGTTACCGGGTACATTAAACTGTGCAGACTTTGTGGGGGGGGAAAGTTGATTTGATAGTAAAGTGACAGTGCTTATCCTTTACAAAGTTTTTCCCACAGTTTATGGAGAATAGAGCTGTCCCTCTTCTTTTTTTTCCAAGAGAAGTCAGGCCACAATTGAAAAGTGTAGCAAGGTGTTAAGACAGGAATGTGTTGTGCATTTTACTGGAATAATACTTTAGAGATCTTTGGAATTACCAGTTTAAATTTTCTGATCTAAGGGGTTATAGAATGTTTAAAATAAAGAACATCCTGAAAACTGTATGCAAATTATACTAGCATTTTATAAGCTTGTTGTTTTTTTCTATTAGCACACTGAGGAGAGAGAAGAAGGAATGGACGTAGAGGAAGGTGAAATGGGAGATGATGAAGCACCAACAAGTTGGTGAGCTTATAGCAATTATGAAAGTTGAAACAAAATTTTTTGAAGTGAAAGAAAAGAGCTGTTTGGGAAATACCATTGAAGTTGTACTCTTAATTCTACTTATCTCCTGTCCTTTCAAGATAAGTTAAAACCTAGCAGTTCCTTAATCTGTGTAAGTGCAGGTGTCTGGAAGAGGAAAGAAGCCTACAAATTATTTGAAAAAGTTGCATACCCTGGCTGAGAACCACTGTTATTCACTCTTTCACAATTTTCCTTATTATCTTGACAAAACTTGTTCTGATAATACATATTCAGGGATACTAAGTACATGCTGTATATGCTTTTGGGAGTAAAAGCTGTGCTTCTCTTCATTCCCCACATAGTGAAAAACTCCGAAGATCCCTTTCTCTTACTATTTCTGCTTTTGTGGTGAGAAAGTAACAATAGGCTGAATGGAAAACTTTAAGGGACAAATTCTGAATGACAGATTTTCTGTAAGGGCTTGCTATTGACTCATCATTTCACTTTCAAAATTAAGTTTCATTTCATCTCACTTTTCAAAATTTCAAACTGAGATTGCACGTTCCTGAGTGGACTCAAATTTAATATATCACTATCAATATTGGTTTCTTATATTTATTTTTTCCCCCCCCAGTTCCATTCCAATAGATTATAACCTGTATAGAAAGTTCTGGTCGCTTCAAGATTATTTTAGAAATCCTGTGCAGTGCTATGAGAAGGTCTCATGGAAAACTTTTCTTAAGGTAATCTGAGTTCATGCTTTCAACTATTCAGCCTAAGCAAAAAATCACAGTTTACACGAGAGGAAGAGTGACTGCATAAGCATAGAACAGTTCAGCCACTAATGCCATTGAAAAAGTAATAGCGCATGAGGAAGTGCTTTTTGCTGTTTCCTAAAGTGAGCCTTTGATGGTACACAGTATATTAAGATCTACAGTAAATCCCCCAATAAAACTTCTGTAAATAAATTACAGAAAGATTTCATGTTTTACAACAATGTCAGAAATACCTTTTATGTGATCTATCAGCTGCAAAAAGCAGATTTTGTGGGTTTGGGTTTTTTTCCTACAACAAGAAAAATAGTTCTGCCTAATCCTAGATCTTACTTTTGAATAGTTACATTGATCCGAGTGGGATTCTAAATATAATAGGTTTCTAATGAAACAATTCTCTTTATAGAAGCAATGACTTGAATGTCCCCTTTGGCCAGCTATTTCAGTTTTGCTTAGTATGAATGTTGAGGATGATTTGTTGCTAAGCTACCTGTTTAATCACAATTTGCCACTCACTGTTTATTTAATAGTGAGAAGCCTTTTGGTTTTTTTTTTCCATCTTCATTCTCAGAGGTAACATCTGCTCAGACATTCTAACATAAATCTAGTTAATGAGGTCTATTTTCTCAACTTTCAAAAAAACCCCAACCCAACAAACAAAAAAACCCATATGGTTCAGAGAAACTGAACAAGGCCAAGCTTAAGCCTTTCAGATGAAACTTTTGAGTTTTTCTTCATCGCAGCTTTAAGGCTCTGAATTGATTTTTGAGAGCAGCACTTGAAATTTAACTGTCACTTATGTACCTTTCTTTGCTAAGTTCTGAACAACTTAAATTGATTTTGAATAGAGCACTACCATCACCTTTTTTTCATAAGGTCGACACAACAAAGCAGCTGTTTGCAACCTGTAATATTGTTTTTCTTAGTATGTTTTAAATACTCCAAATGACTAGATGCTCTGAAATAAGTGAATTTTCACTGTCATTTGTGGTGTTCAGAGATGCCCTACATATTAGTGGCAAATGGGTCTTGTTTCAACTGGCTGATAGCAAGTTTACAAGTGATTTTACTAGCTTTGCGCTAAGTCTACCATAGTTCTTCAGTTATGAAGTTTTTCTACTACTTTCATGCAGTAAATAACTCTGTTTTATAGTACTCGGAAGAGGTTTTGGCTGTCTTTAAAAGTTACAAATTGGATGACACTCAGGCTTCCCGAAAAAAGTTGGAAGAACTAAAGACAGGAGGAGAACATGTATATTTTGCAAAGTTCCTAACTAGTGAAAAGGTATGTGCTTTCTTTTCTCAGAATTACAGACTAGTTGAGTTTGGAAGGAACCTGTGTCTGTTTCGACCTCCTTGCTCAAGGCTCTCAGCTAGAGCAGCTTGAGCAGTGCTGTGTCCAGTTGGGTTTTGAATGTCTCCACAGATAGACTCCACAGCTCCTCTGGGTATCCTGTCCCATTGTGTGGGTTCTCTTTGTTAGCTGATGCTTCAGAGACTTTTATTTCCGGAACAGGAGTCTGAAGTAAAGCTGTTGTTTGTTTACTGTGTTTGATATGTATTGTTATATTTAGAAAGAGAAGTTAGTAGAGAGTAAATATTTAAAGATATGCTGCTTTTTTATTGCCTTTAGAATTACATTTTCAAAAATTGGCTGATGAGCCATTAGTTATATTTTCTGCCTCATAATGGTCTTATTTAAAATTGCTTCTTAAAACATCTTGAGAGGTTTTAATTCTGTTAAGCAAACCCTTATGTTATAGCCAGTAGTTCGTAGGAAAAGGGAGCAAGCTTTCCAAGTTACTGCAAAAATCGAATTTTTGTTTTTTTCCAAATTCTTGTTTACATCAAAGTGAATGATGTAAAATCCAGTAGCACAAAACTAGTTAAACAAAAAAGTAGGGACACGCCATTTATTCTTACAGGCAGTTCCTCATGCTTTAAAAAAAAATATGGATTTCATTAGGAATTTTGATAACTGGCTTTCCTAAATGACATCTTTCCTAGAGGATAGTTTACTAGTCTTAGTACCTTATGGAGCACTGTCCTCATAAGTGATACTGAGGTTCTGTAATGACTTGCATTACTATAAAAATAGTTCCCATCTAGTTTATCTGAAACTGTTTGTTAGATTTTTTTTTTTTCACTTATGCACGTTTAGTGTCTTTAAATGTATGTTTAATTCTTTTTTTGTTTGGATCTTTTTTGTTTAGCTGATGGATTTACAGCTGAGTGACAGTAACTTTCGCCGCCACATCTTGTTGCAGTACCTAATACTATTTCAGTATCTAAAGGGACAGGTCAAATTTAAAAGGTAATGTGTGAATATCTTGTGTTTTGGAGACAGGGAGCTAAGAACTTGGAGATAAAACAAAAAATTGTACATTTTCTGCTTGTTCTTGTGAAACTTGCAGAGCCTTGGATTGGTAAATACAGGGTGTGACTGAAGTTATTTTACAGCAGGACAGAGGAGATCACATTCTTCCCTTTCTCTATTCCTCTCTACGTGATTCTCTGCCCACCCTTGTATTTGCCACAGTGTTCATTAAGCTTACTCAAATTTGGGCAGTTTACTAAACCAGCAAAAAAAAGTCTGCTCATCGTTGCAGAATTATTTTTCTGCCAAACTGGTGAGTTGAGTGGAGTCTGAGAGAAGTAGAGGCCCCTAAAGTTTCCTTAAGGTGAGTGCCAGCCATCCAAGGGAAGGAGTCTCTTTGGCAGCAGCAAGTCGTTAGTCCCATGCAAGCTGCTTGTATGTGGCATCGTTTTGAATTTGTATTGACTCCACGATGTGTCACTGGTTGCTGATTTATTTTTTCCTGGTGTGCTACGGAATTCTGTCTAAAACAGCAAGAAATAACAGTGGTGAATATTGCTTTTATAAATTATGGGACAGAACAAACCCCTGTCTTTTAATACTCTGTACTCTAATGTTATGCTGAAAATAACCCTGCCTCAGTTCATTTCTTGTGCCCTTGATCAAATGTGTGCATAATGATTAACATTCAAGGCAGCTGTCTTTCATGTGCAATATACTGCTTTTTACAAACAGATGTCAAAGAACTTTGCAAACTAGATTAGGATCATTATCCTCATTCTAGAGATTATTTACGAGGGCAGCACGGTGGCAGAGAAGGAATAGAATTCTTGTCTTCTGAATTGCAGTTCAGTCCTGTAGAGGTCATAGTCGGTCATTTCAATGACAATTCATTAAAGTGTTCATTAAAAGCACTACTCATTTATCACTTTTCAAGGATGGTATGACATAAATGATGTAGTGTAACACCTGGTGCGGTTGTAAAATAATACTAATCCTTCCTTAAAAAGGATGAGCTCTTTTATATCCTATGAACTAAGAGAATCTAGTTCTGAAAGTCGCTCATGTTATTGACTTAGCAAATATAAACATGATTATGGCCATTTATGGTATTTAGTGCTTCATTAAAAGCTGGTTTGTCTTATAATGCTTTTGACCCATGTAAATTAAATGTTAATGGTTATGCTCCAAATGGATTCTTGAACCAGTGAAAAACAAAACTAGGTTCTCATCTGATTTTTTTAATGTGTTTTAAAAAATTCCAGTCTCTGCCTCAGAATGAAGTGATCCATGTTGTATTTATTTCTATGTTCTTTCCATTTCATTTCAACTTACTAATTTCATTGTAATTCTGGATGGAACCAAGCAATTCGTTTAATGAATTCAGGTTATGTTATATATAGTTTGTGTTTTGAGATATTCAAGGTCTGTGTTCTGTATACCGCTGGTAGCTTAATTGTTTCTTTTGCTATGGTTTGTCTACAGTAGTGCTTTAGCTGGGATTAGGAGAAGGGTTTTTTTTGAAGTCTTCATTGTGCCCACTTGCTGTGCTTTGGGTTCAGCATCAGGGTGTGATCTTGAATCATGCAAATGGACTTCCTGTTGGATAAAGTTAAACCTGAAAGTATAGTCCACAAGCACATCTAATTAACTCCACAAATACCAAGAGGCTAGTCCATGGGACTAGAGCACATCCATAGTACTTTCATCAGATCCCCTCTAACACTTCTCAAAAAGTATGTAGTGTAAATGATGTGTCCTCAGCAATATTTTGAGGTGTAGTTAGTAACCTCTTCAAATTTACTAAAAAAACAAACAAAAACAAAAAAAACCCAGGCTGATTTAATGACTCTTTGTTGATTTTTTTGATATTTTTTTTTTTCCAATTCCAGTTCAAACTATGTTCTAACTGATGAACAGTCTCTTTGGATTGAAGATACTACAAAAGCAGTTTACCAGGTTGGTACAGTAGACACTTCTCTAAAAATTACTTGAAAGGATATTTATTGTGTGATATTGTATCAACCTTTGAAGCAGTAACCACTGCTTTCTTTGGGTTTTTTTCTATGTATTCTCTGACAAATGCAATGGAGAAAGTTAACTTTTTTTTCTTCTTCCCAATCACAGCTTCTTTCAGAAAATCCTCCAGATGGGGAAAGATTCTCAAAAATGGTAGAGGTAAGTAGTACAGAGCTGGTCTGAACAAAGTCTACATAGAGCATAAAAAAACACTATCAGTTTAAATTAGCTTTTGGGAACACAGATGTAACATCTGAAAGAACTTGTATTTCATCTCAGTAAAAAAGGACTTATAATGTCTTTTTATTCTGTAGTCACATTTTTCCCATGTTCTCATTAATGTGAACTAATTTTCTTCTGGAGAGAAATGGAAATGTGCATATATGTGCATGTGTACACACAGGAGACATTGGTTATTGAAAAAATTAATAAAGAATATAATATGTTGTTATATATTATTATAATTAACAATATTATTATAATGTAATAATATAATTTAAAAAATTAGAAGCCTTTGCAGAAGAGTGCTGTGCCCAAAGGCATAGGGATGAGAAGCAAGTGGAATTTAAAAAAAAGTAATCTTGATTTCCTTTTTTCCTTTTCTTTGGCTGCATCTGTTTTCTTGTTTAGAGGAGGAGAAATAAAGCCTTTTCCACAATTATTGGAGAAGAAATACATTGTTTTTTGAATAAACTAAACCAGCTGAATAAGATTATACTGATGACCTTTAAAATAGTGGCTGAAATAGATCAACAAAGTTTTCCCTTTAATTGTAATAGCTCAATTAAAAACTTTGGGATCAACTCTTAAGGTGATTATAACCCTAATAATGTGCAATAATATGTTTCTCCAGCATATATTAAATACTGAAGAAAACTGGAACTCATGGAAAAACGAGGGCTGCCCAAGCTTTGTGAAGGAAAGGTAACTATTAAGAAGTAGAAGTTTGCTGCTGCTTGTACAAAATGATGGTTCAATCTCAGAATATGTACCCATGGTGTATATGAACATTAATGATTCACACAACTGAGACTTATATAGCTAGAGGTTCCTTCTGTATGTGCAGAAGGCTTTTAGATTTCTCCCAAAAGTCATAAGGTTTCATTATGTCAGTGAAGAGGTGGTCATGAATGTGCAGGGTGTCAGGAGAGCGTTCCTCGCTGTCTTATGGTGAGGTTTTGTTTCCTTAATACCAAGGGTCCAGTGATGAGGAGACTGGAGCAAGTTGTCTCCCCTCCTTCCTTCAGCAGACCCTAGGTTGAAGAAGTTAGTACCTGACTATATACCACTTTGGATTGCCTCTAATGAGGTCTCTGGCCGTATGGCTTTGGTGGGGCAGCCTACCTGGAGTTTAGTGTAACAGTTCTCCTCTTATGCACTTGATTTATTAGGTTTGCCACTTGGTGATGATCAGTTACCTAAAAGGAAATTGTAATTTGGCAGCTTTTGCTATTGAAAGGTTCCCTTTGTAATTAGTTATTAGCTGGTGGCAAAACTTGAACAAGACTCTCTATGTCTTTTTGACTTTCTTGAGTTGGTGACCAAACATTCCTCTTCCATCCTTCTCCATTCTGCACAGAGACTGTAGCCTCTTCATGGTGAGGAGCATCTGGGTTATCTCTTTGCAGATATTCTTTTATGCTGCCTCATCATGACTTCAGCTGTTTGAAAAAAAAAAAAAAGGGCTGTGAAAAGAGAGAAACTACTATGGGGGAGTGGGGTAGGAAAGTAAAATTATGAAATTTGACTTTTTATAAATGTTCTGTCTCCTCCTTTAGATCTCAGCCAGAGTTTCAGCTTGGGTAGGTCTTACCCTAACCTCAGTGGTCTGGGATCGCCATTCTCTGATCCCATGAAATCAGGTGCACCTGGGGAAAGGGAACTTGCAATCATAGAGCAGGTGATCCCAGCAGCAGGGTAGATAATACTTAGTATGTGCTGCTGGCACCAATGTGATTTCCTTCTTTTTCTATATTGGGACTCTGGACCTTTCAATTTGTGAGTGAACTAATTCTGGTGTGTGGTAAATCCCTTCCCTTATCCTTACTTAACCTTTGCTTTCCTCTTACCCCCCTGCCTCCTTCCACTCCTAGAATCCCTCTACTTTCTGAATACTTCCATTATGATTTAACTTGACACCATCTGAAGCAAAATGCCTTGATTTTGTTCTCTAAATATTATCGGTTTGATACTAAAGAGGTTTTTTTGGTTTTTTTTTTACCAGACCTCCTGATTCTAAGCCAATGAGGCCTGTGAGAAAGAGGCCAGCTCCAGAGGACTTCTTAGGAAAAGGACCAAACAAAAAAATCCTTATGGGAAAGTATGTTGGATTTTTTTTCATTACAGGGTTTTTAGGTTTTGGTTGGTTAGTTGATTTGGGGTTTTTATGGGTGGTTTGGTTTTTTTTTTGCTACTCGCTGCTTTTCTAGGCAGTAGTTTTCAAACTTCCTCACTTTGGAACTGCCAGGAAAGAACAGCCAAGGGCTATGCCATTCTTTTAAGACTTGCGTTAGGCTTCCTTTTCTTCTAGGCTTCTCTTGTAGATCCCTTTTTAATAGTCTGTACGTTACAGACTGAAAATCAGTGTTTCGTACTTGTTGGATCAGTTTTTATACTTTTGTCCTCTTTATTTCTATACTTAAAATGTATCTGTGCCATGGGTGTTAAAATAACACCGGCTGGTATTTTATTCCTGGGGCAAAGAATTCTTCTTGATATGTCATCTCCAAAAAGTGCCATATTTTGCATGGTATTAAGGGCTGCATTTTTTCACTTTTTTCTTTAGAAGAAATTATAGTCTATTCACCTAACTGAGATTTGGAAATTTTGACTTTGTCTTGTACTAAACACTTGATACAAAGTCTTGAAGCTAAATGTCCCTTCTGAAAAATAAAGTGATAAATTAAATAATTTATCAAAATGAAGTGGCCTGACCTTAGCTAGTTTGGAACATGAGAGTTTATTAGTTTCTGACAACAAACCAATAAGAGATTATAGTAGAAATTTAGTACGTAATTTTGCTCATTTGCAACATCAGATAGGAATTACCGGAAGTGACAGAAATCTTAATATGTATGCAGTGCAAAGTTTATATGGTTTGCTTTATTGTAAAGGCTCTGGGGTGAGAATTTCTGTAGCATTGTTTCATGTGTCTGTCTTTGAATGATGCAACGTGGAATGATAGAATGATGAATGTGGAGTTTGATGCGTGTTTATGCTTCTCTTTTCAGTGAGGAACTGACCCGCCTTTGGAATCTGTGTCCTGATAACATGGAAGCTTGTAAATCTGAGAGTAGGTAGGTAAAAAATGGTACATCATTGTCTAAAGCTAACTTTCAGCACTCTTAATTACACACAAAATTACAATTATTAGAAAATTGGCATAAGGAAAGTGTGTAAGAACTTCTTATATGGCATGCCATTTCACTGTGTGTCTGGAGTGAGAGGTTGGTTGTATGAATCTTTGTCTTGAAATCTCCTTACAGATTTCTTCACTAGTGTTTATGCTGCTGGTAGCTTTCAGTGCTTAGGAAAGTAAAATCTAAGCTAAAAACCAGATGAAAACTCCAATTCTGTAGGCCATGATTGTATAATTAATTACCTTATATAATAAAGGAAGATTGCCAGGTCTGTCTGTAATGAAGTTAGCATGCTGTTTGGCTCTGATTTTCAAGCAGGTATGTGCTTTGAACAATACAAGATAAGAGGCAGTTGGCTCTCGGGCATTGTTTCACGCATACCGGATCTACTAGTGGTGCTGGTGTAGAAAAGTAGTTATTGGTTATCCCTTCTGCTCACACAATTGTAGGAAATACTGAAAATGTTCTTTGCTACATAACTTTGTTTGTTAAAAATAGCGTAATCGCCTTTTGTGCGGACATGTTACCTAGTATGAAAAATTTGGTAAAGGAATGGGAGAGTTCCTGAAGAGAACTTTGCTAGTAGCAGCTGTAAAGGCTGGGTGCCTGGGGAGAGGGGCTGGCACTGCTGATGTCCTGAGTGGAGGAACTGCTTTTCCAGAGGCTGGGAGCTCTGCAGAGGAAGTGCCCTCCTTTCTTGTGAGGCTGGGGTGTGTGGCAAGGCCTCTGACAGGATACTTGCCTTTATTAGGCTAAGGGCTAAAGGTAGAGTTCTGTTTGGAAGCAAAGCTTTTGATTCCCTGTACGTGACTGTATTGTGCTGCAACTTCTTCAAATAAAAAAAACAAAACCCTGATGCTAAACAAATGGAGATAAACTAAGAGAATGCATGCCATGACAAACAGGAAAGAACATCCTGGGAGATCTGGATTCAGTTCCAACTTTGTGACTGAACGTGGTCAAGTGGCTGTAACTTTTTCTTTGGTTCCTGTTGTCTTCATCCACATGGGGTAATACTTCCTTACCTGTTGTCTTTTTGGATAGCTGTTCTTGGGATAATATAGCAGGATTCAAATCAGATGGGTTTTCAAGATGTTGGCTTTGGTTCTAGTAGTCGGTGATAATACTACACTTATGCATAGGGCACAGCTTTGCTGAGCAAAATATATTTTTCAAAACAAAGTTAAATTTAGTTTATAGACCAAAGTGCTTCCCCCTCTGCTCCAACAGATTACTAGGTTCCCTTGTGGAAGCAGATGTGCCTGTGTCAAACATTAGGTTGTTTGTAGGAGAACATTAGGTTTGTAGGAGAAATACAGGTCATTATGAGCTTGCTTTGCACCGCTGATAGTCTTGGCTCACAGTAACTTACAGCCCTGAAGTAATCTGTATTTCTTGCTTGTAGTCTTCAAAGCAGCAAATGGTCCTTATCACTGTGATGTTATTTTTCAGGTCATGGTTCTGAATCTACTGGTTTGAATACTTTTCAGAAGCAACCCCTAGCTGCTCTAAGAGCAGTAATATCAATCACCTTTTTAATATGTGCCCTATCAACCACAAATATGGTCACAGAAGAACTGAGGTTGAAAGGGACCACTAGCGATCACGTAGTCCACCCCCTTGCTCAAAGCAGGGTCAAGTTGCCACAGATCTTCCGGGTCAGGTTTTGAATGTCTCTCCAAGAGTGAAAGTTCCACAGACTTCCTGGGCAACCTGTTCCAGTGTTTGATCCCCTTCACAGAAAAGTTTGGACTTTTTTTTCTGATGCTTAAGTGGAATTTGCTATATTCTCATTTGTGCCAGCTGCTGCTTGTAGTTTTACTGAGTAGCATCGAGTCTGACTATCTATCTTACTGTCTCCATCAGAGGTTCGCTGCCCCTGAGCCCTCCCTTCTCCAGGGTAAGCAGTCCTAGTTCCCTCTGCATCTCCTTGAATGTCACATATTCCTGTCTATACACAGCTTTTTGCATTGAACCATGTCTCTTGTGCTGGGGAACCCAGAACTGGACCCCGCATTCCACATGTGTCTTGCCAGTGCTAAGCAGAAGAAGGGATGGATCATCTCTCTTAACCTCTGGGCAGCCCTCTATCTAGTGGAGCCCAGGATGCTGCTGGCCTTCTTTGCCAGAAGGGTGCATTGCTGGCTCATGTTCGTGGTGTTGTTCCCCACGACCTTTTCTGCAAAGCTGCTCTGCAGCCAGTCAGTCCCCAGCCTGTACTGGTGCCTGGGGTTGTTCCTCCCCAGGGGCAGGACATTTCCCTTTCCTGAACTTCGTGAGGTTCCTGTCAGCCAATTCCTCCGGTCTGTTGAGGTCCCTCTGAATGGCAGCACCTCCCTCTGTTCTGTGAGCCACTCCTCCTGGTTTTGTATTGTCTGCAAACTTGCCGAGGGTGCACTCTGTCCCATCATCAGTAGGTCAGTAACGAAGGCATTAAATACTATTGGCCCCGGTATTGTGCCCTGGCATACACTAGTGACTCTGGGACTTCATGCCACATGATCACATCTCTGTGAGACCAGGAGTTCAGTTACTTTTCAGTCCACTTCAAATAGATCGGTGGCTCCTGATGCCTGCAGACTTTGGACCTGTATTGAATGTACTTTACTGAAGTACCTTCAGCAGAAGGTGCAGGGATCACCAATGGAGGGGTGAAATGAACATGTTTTTTTGACCAAGTCAGGGAGCCATGAAGATGGGATCATTAAGTACAATGTTAAGCTGCCTAATATTTTCCCCCCTCTAAAGTTAGTGGTTGTAAATAATTGAAACAGGGGAGTAACAGTAGGCTGGCTTTCTCTGGTAGCAGGTGAAACTGAAATGGGGTTGGGGGGGCAGGTAAAGAGGCTGTCTTTTACTTTTCTTGTCCTGTCAAATTGCACAAAACTAACAACATTTTAGACTCCTGAGCATTTGCGAGCTGTGTGGGTGGCAGCGTGTTTCTGACACGAGCAGTCAGTTGTTACGGGTATTTTTATGAAAGTCTTATTTCCTTATTGCCAGAATTCTATTCTCATGTCCCATGTCTCTTTTTCACTAGATGCTGTTGACAGTTGTTCATGTCACCTTTTGATATGGCAGAAGGTTTAAATGCATATAATATTTAGTGCTAGCAACTACTGGTACACTTAAGTGGTTGCGCAGTAAATATTTTTATAGCAGATTCCTTGCTTATTTGCAGTTGATAAATTTGAGTAGGTTGGGTTTGGGTTCCTTTTTTTTTTTTTCTTCAGTGGATAAGCTTGAGATGTGTATAAAGGAACTGAAAACCAGCTATTTTAGAGTAGATTGTGGGGAGTATTAAGCTCCTTATATTTTATTTTTTAGGGAATACATGCCAACGTTGGAGGAATTTTTTGAAGAAGCTATTGAACAAGCAGACCCTGAAAACATGGTTGAAAATAAGTATAAGTATGTCATTATTTGTGTTTTGCTCTTTCATGTTTGGATTGTTAAAGAAAACAGACTGTTCTGTGCATCACTAATACCTGTGCAGGACTGCAGTAATGGACAACAAATTAATAAGTTTGGACAGAATTACTTTAATTAGTAAATGCCTCGGATATTTTTTTTTTGTGCTTTTAGAGGTGCCAGATTGTTACAAACAAAACTTGTATTTTATTACAGGGCCGTGAACAATTCTAACTATGGCTGGAGAGCACTGAGACTTCTAGCACGCAGAAGTCCCCACTTCTTCCAGCCAACAAACCAACAATTCAAGAGTTTACCTGAATATCTAGAAAACATGGTAATCAAATTAGCCAAGGAGCTGCCTGTAAGTAATATTATTGTATAATAATAAATCCTGAATTCGTTGGACTTCCTGCTCGTCTCTCTGCAGTCCATTTGGGGAGGGAGGGAGGAAGGAAAAAAAAAAAGGGGGGAAAAAAAACATTGTACAGTAAAGTAAAAATTACAAATAATATTGGTGTAATATATGAAGATCCCAATAAGGCTAAACTGAATAACACTGACTAACCAAGCAAGTGCTGAGCTCTGCCTTGTGCTCTGTGAAGAAGCAGCTGTGGCAGGCCCCTTGGTAGGCAGGAATATATTTATACCCAGCTTCCTGGGTTCCATGTTGTGATGCAAACAGCTTTTATTGAAGGTGTAGGCTGGTGTGATGGCTCAGGAATATCAGTAGCTGTGGCTACTGGGGTAGCAGTAAAAGGGGCAGGGTGTGCAGCTGGAGATTCTGTGCTAAGTGTTACCAGAGCTTAACAGCAAGATTTACCAGAGCTTTTCTATTGGCTCCCTGACCTTTTAAATTTGTAAAGCAAAATAGACCTTGTGGAGCTGTAAACTTAAGCCAATTGTACTGTTGAATTTGCATGTTCAACAGTACAAATTTGAGGCCGGGGAAGGGTTTTTCAGATCACTTTATATGCAATGATAAGAGAGACTAAGAGCTGGGGAAGGGAGCATTTTTCTAAGCCTTTGAGTGCACACACAACCCAGGAGTTCATTGCAGATACGAACCCAGGCTGCTGTATGTGAGACCTTCCTTGCCTGTAACGTGAAACCACTGAGGTGTAAAGGTTGGATTGTAATATAGAGCTTTTTTGTTTGTTCAGCCATCAGAGTTCACTAGATGCTAATAGCCATTCTAGAAAAAAATACTGGGAGGGGGAAAGTTGTTGAATACATGATGTTGTCACTCTATGCAATATTCCTGATGTTGCTGCTTTCATGATCCAAATGTCGTGGCAAGAAACAAATATGTAGATAAGGCCTGTGATTGAAATGTAGGAAAAGAGGAAGCCTTTTGTTCATTTTGTTGATCAGTAGCTAAATCAGAGAGTGAAAAGTTTTTGTTTGCATATTTGTTTGCCACCTTTAAGAAGTTTAAAAATTACAGGAAACTTTGAGGAATTCCCAAGCAAGGAATAAAATTAGTGAAAAAGAATAAAAATTAAAAAAAAAAAATGTTCATCAGTAGTGGTCTTACAGAAAGTTGGTTGGTTGGTTTTGGTTTTGAATTGTTGGGTTTTTTTTAAGGGAAGTAATAAAGCTAGGGATGTAATGCTTAGTTGTAGTTACTATGAAAAGGAGAGAATCCTGTGAAGTCAGTTGGTACTTCCCTTTGGCTTTTTAGCTAATACTGTGTTTTATTAGAACACTTGTTACGGGTGTTTTGGATACAGGAGACTGTAGGGGATTTTTAACTCTCATATGGGATCATGCCAGATTTTCCATTCTAAAACACATTGCAGGGGCCATCACAGAGCTGTAAAATTTCTCTTTAAACCACAAAAATTCATCCAGTGATGTTTAGTTCTCTCATTGTAGCCTCCTTCTGAAGAAATAAAAACAGGCGAAGATGAAGATGAGGAAGATAATGATGCTTTATTAAAGGAAAACAATGAAAGTAAGGTTTGCATGTTCTCAGTCCCTTCAGTTTCTCTCTTAATGTGTATCGTAGAAGCTGTGTTGTAACATAGTTTCTGCTGAGGGTCACCAGTCCTGGTTACCCCACTGCTTCTGACATGAACCCACACTGGTACCAGAAAGTGCAGCCCTTTCAGGACACAGAGCACCAGTAGCAGCCTCTCAGTCTTGTGACCCACAGTGTTCACAGTGCCCAACTTGAAGTTGGATTAGCACTTTCATTAGAAGCCTCTATCACCTTCTCTGCTCCATGGTGTATGTTCACAGTGTTAGTAGGTTGCGTTGCTCTGTAAAAATGTGCCTGAGATTCCTTGCTCCTCTTTTCTGTTCTTTCTGTTCCATAATTGCAACGGGCTAGTGCTTCCCTGTAGCCCCTGCTGGGTGGGTAGTTGTGGGACTTTCAGAAATGAATGTATTCCAGCTCTGGGATCTTTACTTCATCTTCAGTTAAAATATCTTAAAAACAAAAGCTTCTCTGTGAGAAGAGCAGCCTTCCTGATAAGCATCATCTCTTGTTCATTTCTCTCCATGAACCAGTCCTTCCATTTTTGTCTCTTGCCTGTAACCCTGGTATTTCCTGTTCCTGAGTGTCCTTCCCTGTCTCCTGTGTCTGTGACCGCCTTCTCCCCTCCTCGTTCGTGCCTTCATGTTGCAGCCTCTTCTCCCTCGCCAGTTGTATCTCTGTGCCGGCTGGGATCCAGCACGGGCAGACGGGATGTGCAGGGCCTGGAAATCTCACACGGGGCACCCCTGGCAAATTTTTCCACCCCTGGAAGATTTTTCTGTTAGTGGAAAGCTGCCAGCAGGCCTCTGAATCTCTCTTCTGTTGCCCTTTTCCATCCAGCACCTGACCTCTTTTCCACAGTCTCCTTGCCAGCTGTGGAGAAGTTCTCTCCTCTTCAGCTTAACGCTGCCTGAAACAGCCTCTGAGGTTTCATGGTGTTGAATTTATGTCTTTCAATCTTGTCTTAAAGCAAAGAAGGCAGAGCTGTGGTCCCCCATGCACTGTTGTGCTTAGAAATAAGGGAAGTGATCTCACTGCTTTTGTTGTTTAGTGGTTCATGATCTTCCATTCTTTCCCCTCGATGTAGTGAATTTAGCTCAGATAAAGGGATGTGACTGATCAGTGCTGGAGAGAGTTGAAACTTCCACTCCATGCCAACTTGAGGTGGCATGAGGGTGAGCCGTCTATTAAAAGTTAAGAATATGATTAATTTCTGAAGTAACTCAGTCTTTAGGACTTTTTCTTTAAAAATGTGAAATAAGTTTGGGTGGTAAACCATGGATTGTGGGCAGTGATAAGCTATAAATGTGCAAACCCACCTGTGTCATCACTGTAGTGCTTGGCTTCGCAGCAGGGCACAGTATTCCCTCTGGGTTTGTTTTGTGTTTTGTTTTTTTTTTTTTTATCTGGATGCCAGAATGACAAAATTCCTTTACATATTAAAGTTACTGTCCTGTCCACACTCCTCCTGCTGGTAGGAACATGAGGCTTTAGTAATTCAGTAAAAGGGAAGGAAACTATTTTTTACCTGGGCTAACTCTGAGTAAAGTAACTAAAATAAGTCCAAAAGACAATTAAACTAAACTATATTTTAATATTATAGTTGACTTGTGTATTGAAAATTGCAGGCTGCTTGTCAACATCCTTGTTGTCATTTGGAGGAGGCAGTTCTGGTGTACTTATGGCTTTAGCAATTCTCTCTCACTCAGAGAGGAGATAATATAACATAAAACCCAAGATTTTCTTTGTCATGGGCGGTAAGGGGCATTCCTCTTGAAATGCAGGTAATGCACCTGGAGATACATTCCCTCTGTCTCACTGATTTTTTTTCTTTTTTTTTCCTTTTCTTTTTTCCCCCTCCCAGGTCCAGAGGTACAACGGGATAAAGCCATGACGGGCGAACAAATTGAGTCGTTTGCCATCAGGCTCGGGGAGCAGTGGAAGGCCTTGGCCCCCTACTTGGAAATGAAGGACTCCGACATCCGGCAGATCGAGTTGGACAGCGAGGACATGAAGATGAGGGCGAAGCAGCTGCTGGTGGCCTGGCAGGACCAGGAGGGGGCACACGCAACCCCCGAGAATCTGATCACTGCCCTGAACAAAGCCGGGCTGAGTGACCTGGCGGAAAGCCTGACCAACGACACCGACAGCAGCAGCTGACTCCACTCGGAGGCCAGCTCCTCCTTGGGGCTGGGGGGTTGCTGTTGATAATTGTGACTGTCTTGTTGTTGTTAATTGTTACTCTTGTTGCTAGGTAGCAGGTTTTTCATAGGTATTTTATGTTCAATAAATGATAACTTTTTTTTTAATAATAGTGTTCGGTTCTCCAGATTTTTGGAGAAAAGGGTTACTCATCCTGGTCCAGAAGCTTCATCTTGGCTGGCAGGAAGGTAAGAGGGAGGACGGAGGGTGAAGGCAGCTCCCTGTGCAGATGCAGGAGGGTTTGGCATCAGCAGAGCTCGGGTCTCTCCCCATGGACAGAGCGGTTGATGGTCTCTGTGGCTGCCTGCTCTCTCTGTGGTTTCTCAGAGCAGGGGCAGGTGTGAAAGACCTTCCAAGTCATTGCTTGGGGTGGTGGGGAGCTGTAGCCCATCAAAACCTACCTGTTTGTGGGTGATTCAACTTTGAGAAAATAATAGGGTTGTGACAGAGCTCCAGGTCATGGTCCCTGTCAGTGAAAAACCCGTGTCTTGGGAGGGGCCCTGTGGTCAATCTGCTCTTCTGCTGAACCACTGCTTCTCTCTGGACATTGACAATCAATAACCTAGGGGCTTTCTTTGCTCATTTTTATTAGTAATTATCAATTTTAGTCTCTTGGTTTGGCTGTGTGGGAATTCCCCTGACTCTTGATAAACAAGGTAATTTTTTTGTCCTGGTTCACTGTGAATTGGTTTTTGTTTTAGGGATATGGCTCTTGCATTGATGGGTACAAGCTGTTGTGAGAGATGTTAGTGGGGGTGCTGCTACCTACAACTTCCTTTGTGGCTATTTCTTGCAGAATTTGCCATTTAGTGAAATCTCTGATTGCTGAGTTTTTGGACTCGGTGTCACCAAACTCTTCTGTGCAGAGCCTCATTTCAGTTAGTAAATCCTACCTGTGAATTTCCAGGGTGGTTCGCTACCAGCTCAGGGCTCCTGCAGAGCTGTTGACAGGAGCTTTGTGCTTGTTCCCCCCCACAACCCTTGTATGTAATGGTATTGGCCATTTGGTTATTGGGTGCTTCAGTGAGAGTCTGAGCATGGGCTCAGATATGGGCAGTGGCTGAAGGCAATACAGGCGTACTCCTGCTGCAGGTACAATTGGGTAAGAAGTTCAAAATGGACCAAATTTTAACTGGTTTACCTTTGATCCCTTTCTCTGAGCTGGCAGCAGCACAGTCTTGTGTCACCTTGATGAGGGACCTCCACTAGAAATGGAGGCTTGTAGACCCAGGTAGTAACTGTGGCCTCTACAGGGTTTTCAGTATCCCATGGGTTAGTTACTGAAATGTATCTATCTTGTCCCAGTGAGACAACTTGCAGCCCAGTTGTCAGATGTGATAAATACAGATGTTGCAACATTAGGAAAAAGCAAAAGCAGAACACTTTACGGGAAGGAAAAATAGCTTAACTTTTTATATATATGTAACTATCAGCCTGTGACTGGTAATAAAAAATTATTTTATAGGTATAGGGTCATGTTCTTTTCCCCTGTCAACAGCAGCTTTAGGAGAGGAAACATTGATCAGAGGGACAGAGCTGCGAGGACATAGTTCCACAAAGCAGCAGCCAGGCACGGTTTCTCTCCTGACTGTGGGCCAGAACCAGTCTTTAAAACCAGCAGAGCTGGTACTGTCTCTGTGGGGCAGACAGGACCAGAGCCTGTGGGGCACTGGGGTGTCCACAAGGACTGGTGCTTGCCTTTAAGCATCACGCGACTTCTTTAAAAATGGGCCCTAGAGAAAGGGCCTATTATAGCTGAGAGAAATTCCTACAGCTTAAAAAAAAAAAAAAAGTGGCTTTATTACATGACTGCTTTGAGACATTGATCAGCGATGGCCCAAGAAGTGAAACCAGACATACTAAACTACACTAGCAAGACATGAACTTTTTTTAATGGAGACACGTTATTGATCACAATTTATTTTGAAATCATGAGATGCCAGCAACAGAACAGACTGAGTCAGCAGGTCAGGCTGGACAAGAACTTGATTGACCGTAGCCATGGGCGGTGGCTATGGGCAGCAGCACGCAGTTACGCAACAAGGCAACAGTTTCTCTTCTACCTCCCCAACAGAACTGCCAGGAAAGGCAAAGGATGGAGAGCTACGGAACTGTGGTATAAACCATGCAAGAGTAACAAATGTGAGAATAGGTGTGTAATAAATATTTGATGACATCAGAGAGGAAGGGCGGGGGGGAGACGCTCATTTAAAAAAAAATTATCTTCTGCAAGACATTAAAGCTATTTTAAGTATTGTCACCACCACAGTGGGCAGTCCAGTCCAGTAGTGACTAATTGGTACACGGATCAGTTTTAAAACAATACCCCTCTTCACGTGAAAAGGTTTGAACAAATTATTTCTCCACTTGCTAAAGCTCTGGGGTTAAAAGAAGTGATCAGTAATCAACATTTATTTCACACCTAGGCAGAATGACTAAAACTGAAGACTACTGCTCAGCTTCGTCTTCAATTACTTCAATTCTGCGAGGCCCGTAGAGTAGAACGTAAGCTATATGCCAGTCTCCACCCCCAGATAACCTCAAAATATCTTCAGGTGTAACAATGCTGACTTTGTCATCATCAAATTTAATCCATTCATCTGAAAGAAAAACAAGAGAATTATTTGTAATCAGAAAAAAAAAATAATCTATGTGTGCTTAACAGCCCCTTCAGCAAAGGAAAAGAAGCTGTGAGGGGTGGGTGACAGTGCTAAAATTTTATATTTCTTTTTACCTTGTTTCCTTTTAACCCAAGACACATAATGCCCAGAGGAACTTGATCGGCCCTGATGTGTTAGCACTGCCTGCAGGTCGTAATAGCCGCAATTATTAGAACCAATATCTGAAGAAAGAAGTGGGGGGAAAAAAAAAGTTACATGAGTAAGTCTTATGAGAAGAGTTCCAGTGTTTTTAACAGCAGGCAGACCACAGCGCAGCACTGCAGCTGCACGAAAACCCAGTTACAGCGTGTTCTAAGTCCTTGGGAACTAAAAGCAGGGGCTTTCAACCAGGACAGCCCCACAGGAAACTGGGAATGTTGTCCATTTTCATTACATAAATATGTATGCTGGACCTCATGCAAATGCAGTAAGATTAAAGCATGAAAATGAAGATGTGTGGTCAGTAGACCTTCTGGACAGGCTCAGCCGATGCTCCCTTCAAACAGCAGCTGCTGGTGCAAGCCCTGAAACAGCAAGGACTGACGTGCTGAGAATACTGGGGTAGCGCAGCTCAGCCACTCCCCAGTCAGTTCCGTTGCACCATTCAATTTTTCAATGGAAGAAACTGGCTAATTCCAAATGTACAGAGAAGGATGTTACAGTCCCCAATGTCACTCTACTGCATTTCACAGCACTCCAGGCTATCCTGTTTTCACTGTGCTCTTGATCTAGTCAATGTCCCCCACCACCACTCCTCATCTTCATCACACACAAGCCTCAGGAAGGACCAAATGGTGACAATTTGGGTAAACAAGACCTCCAAAATACCTTCTGCACAGCATCCTCAACAGAAGGGTGAATGCTTAGGATTTTCAAGCTCCAAGCCCCACAAAACTAGGGAACACCCAACACCACCACAGCAGGTTTAGAAGTCCAATTTAAGTTTTTGTTTTAATTTCAGCTTCCTACCTCCCACTGACAAGGAACTGTACAAAACAACTGGATGTGACACATAAACGCCTTTTGATGTGCACATCTTCTGTGTATCATCAACTTGTCAGATGGATGACAACTACGTTTTTGACTATCTCAACAGCATTTTGGTTTGCCTAATCTTTCCATTCCTTAAATTTCTGTCAATTTCTGAAGATTAATTTTCAAAGGTATTAAAAATAACCAGGGTTCTCAAAATATTCCTACCATCAAGTTCCCTTAAACATCAGTAAACAGAAATGTACTCACCATCAGGAAAAGAAAATGGTTCATATTTAACTTCTTTCTGTGCCCCGTCACTTTTAGTGGACTAAAGAACAGAATATGCTGAATTAGTGTGGAATGGTTTTGAGAAAGCTTTAGCGCAATCACGTTAAATACCAACTCTCCGTTCATTTAAAGACATTTCTAAGCCTAATTTTTTTTTGTTCACCTTGAAAGAAGTTCCATTACTATGTTTCTAGTTGAACATCCAAAAGCCTAATCTACTCAAGACTGCTTTTTAAAGCAAGTCTATAGCCATTTTAGCACATGTTGCCTAGACTGCTCACCCACCAGATTTGCAGGTTTGGAGCAAGAGAACAATTCTGCAATTGAAGATTTTATTCCCTGTTGGGGACTTGCAAGCAGCAGAAGCGGTAACAAGAAAATACCACAGACAGACTCTTAAGTGCCAATACGTTCTGTTTTAAAATAGCATTCTTTCCTTGCTCCTAACTCTAAAGAGAAATGCAAGCTCAAGTCAAATATTTAGATGAAGCTGCCAGGAGTTAGGCCAGGAAAAGCAGCAAATTAAAAAAAAAAAATTGGCTAAACTACTACATTTTTAGCTCATTTACGTTATTTCTTCATTAAAGACAGACAACTCAGTTTTAGAATCTGTAGACAGGGTAAGAGACTGAAGTATTTACCAAATCTTTAGAGTACAGTCTTTTAGCTCACTGGTGTGTATATTCTAAACTTTATCAGTCAGACACATAGTACTCCCTTGTACAACCCGTTCCGGCTGGTGAGCTAAAATAGCTCCCTGTCCTCCACTGAACAAGTGACCACCAGCCAGCAATAACCTCTGAAGAGAATAATTTTGTGTAATTCACAGAAAATGTTTAGGCATAATACTGGTAAACTGAAGCACTACGCCTTTATACATTTTGAAATAAAAATTAAGCAACGTGTGTCCACAGCATATCACATTTTTTCTTGGTCACATCATAGCAGATACTGTATTTTCATGAAAATACCCAAAGAAGATTGAAAACTCAATACTAATGAATTTAAATGGTAAATAAGAAAACAATGTATTTAAGGAAGTGATGTCTTCTCTAGTCCTTATTTGTTCCCCAATTTCAGATAGATGACTTATTTAATTAAAACACCCATGAAATTGCAAGCAGACTTACATTCTTTGGCTGTTGATTTACTTTTTTGTCTTCTAGATCTTTGAATTTTGATCGGTAAGAAACCATTTTTTCCTGAAGGTCTGGAGTACACAGCTCATAGACATCCAACATAAGAGGAAATTTAACATCCTAGAAAGTAAAAAGTATAAAAATTAGCAGCATAATTTGGTACTCCATATTAAACACCCATGGGAAGACAACACTAAGTCCAATTAAATGCAACTCTCATCACATTTATGACCACTTGATCTGCTGAAATGTTGCTGATGGTACTTACCTGAAGGGCCACAACACTTTCACAGAAGAATGTCTGATTCAGTATAAACAAACCACCATAAATTAGTACATTCAGTATAAATATTTAGATTTTTTTCTTATCACCTGTTATACTTTTACACTGTGGAAATACCTCTACAGGCCTAAGGAAAAAAATGCACATAGAATGACTGAATACTTGCAAAAATGTCAAGTTGTGTTATTCAAACAATCTTCTAAAATAATTAACATGTGCCTCCAATCTTTTTTCCCTTGCTTGTCCTGTAAGGAACATGCATCACCTATCATGATGCTGCTTCCCAGGCAGCCTGGGCGTCTATCAACCAAGGCAACAGAGAGCAGAATGGGAACATTTAGCTGTTTGCAGCTGGTTCCTGCATTTGTCAATCAGAAAGCCAGACAATTGAAATAACTATTACAGGAAGTGTTTGTTAGCATTAACATTTCTCATCAACTTTAGAACGCTGTCCTGTGACTGAAAGCATGGCTCTCTCCTTAATTAAACATTCTTGACTGGTGAAGAGACCAAAAAAGCATCCTAACAGTATTGGAGCAAATTCACTGCTGTCCCTCACCCCCTCCCTCCGCCTGTTTGCCAGACGTCATCACAACTGGGAACAAAGCTACTCTGAACTTAAGCAAAAAAGCTGCACTGTTAATATTTTTAAATGCAATGTAAAAGCAAACAACTCAGCAAACAGCCTTCAAGTATTAACTGTCACCTATAATAAAATAAAAATATCACTGAAAAGCATAAATAGGAATTAAACCTCGATATGCAGAAAACTTACCTTAAGAACTTTGGCATTCACAGATTCTTTCTCTTTGTAAAAAAATCTAACCATCTGAATAGTCAGGTATGCTGGCAAGCGACTAATTTTAGACTATAAAAAAACATTAGAAAAAACGATTACTTTAGATATTCACAGATCTTTTATACCTTAAACACTGCTCATTCTAAATTACAGGCTATTCTGGGAACAAACACATAGGAGTATAACAAGAACTATTTTTGAAGCTCTGTAGTGTACTCAAATAAATTTCAACTGGTCTTTCAACTTCTTGGTAGTGGATATTCAGATGCTTTATAACACATCACATGCTTGATTGATTCTACCCCTCTACTCTGCTCTTGTGAGACCCCACCTGCAGTACTGTGTCCAGCTTTGGAGTCCTCAACACAGGAAGGATGTGGACCTGTTGGAACGGGTCCAGTGGAGGGACACGAAGATGCTCAAAGGGCTGGAGCACCTTCTCCACATGATGCCAGGCTGAGATTGTTGAGCCTGGAGAAGAGAAGGCTCCAGGGAGACTTTACAGAGGCCTTCCAGTATCTGAAGGGGGCCTACAGGAGAGATGGGGAGGGACTCTTGATCAGGGAATGCAGCAACAGAATGAGGGGTAACAGTTTTAAATTGGAAGAGGGGAGATTTAGATTAGACATTGGGAAGAAATTCTTTACTATGATGGTGTTGAGGCACTGGACCAGGTTGCCCAGAGAAGTTGTGGATGCCCCATCCCTGGGAGTGTTCAAGACCAGGTGGATGGGGCTTTGAGCAACTTGCTCTGGTGGGAGGTGTCCCTGCCCATGGCAGGGGGGATGGAACTCCATGATCTTTAAGGTCCCTTCCAACTCTAGCGACTCTATGATTCTATGCTGTTGCAGCGATAACTTTGTATCTTGGGACAGAAAATTGACAACAGTTAAAAGAACCATAAGGAGAGCAACAGAAGCACCACTCACAGATTTGATATAGAGTGCATTTCTCTGCAGCGTTGGAGAAAGTTTGGTAATTTCCTCTTGAAGACGCTGTTGAAAAGAAAAATAAAAGGTAGTATCACATACATTCGTCATAACACACAGCTTAAAGAAAAGCAGAGTGGAAATAAACAAGTCATTAACTAAATCTTGTTCTGCCAATCCGTTCTGCTGCTATCAGCCATTACAACACACATCGTTTCAAAATGCCTTGGCAGAAAGACCATCCCCATTCATTTGTTCATCTCCAGGCTCATTCCTCAGCCCTGAAAACATGGAGTTTCTCTCGGCAGAAAATTCTATTCTACACGAGTAAAACTTGCAACTAGATTTGGTTACTAATGTGTCATGTCATGCTTGGAACACAACTGAGCAAAATTTGAAGTTTTTTTCTGACAGGAATATTTGCACATTTCTCAACTCTCAGTCTAAAGCAGAGAGAGAGCTGCATTTAAGGAGACAGGCTGGTCTGCTTCCAGGGACCTTTCTGAATTCAGGGAAAAAGTGGCCTGGTTGTTAGTGTTGTGACTCTCCTGCTACACGCAATCTAGCCTAAGAATTTTAGAATTCCTTTTTTGGCCTGAAAAGCAAGGTTTCTTTTTTCATAATATTTTTAATTTGTGTTAATTTATTTTATCTTATTTTTCCTTCTAAATGATGTCAAAAAAGAAAAAGCAGACACCAAGGTTATCTGAGAGCCATACAGCTCGGTCTGGTTCTGTACAAACCAGATCACTGCCTTCCATCCCTGCTCTTATACAAATACCCTCTCCTTGCTCCTTCCAACTCTCCAAATAACCCTGAAAACTTAGAAATAAGTAAATAAAAAGCGCAAGTCTACTTTAAGAAATTCTATTTAAATAAACAGTTTAAAGATGATGCTGTGTCATGGAAAATGACACCCCCCTTCAAAATCTGCAAAATTAAATTTAAGTTTAGTTGTTCCAGTCTCTGGTTTTTTTCTTGGCATCCCAAATGCCATCCTATTTTAAAAGTGACTTTTGAACATTTCGGGAACCATTGACACCACACTTAAATCATGCTACTGCTCAGTCTGCAGTGGAAGCCAGCTGAATAATCAAGTAGGAAATTGGCTTGCACTTGGCTACCTGCACAGGAAAGGGTCAAAAAAAAAAAAATTCTCTGTGGAAGTCTGCTTTACTTTTATTCATTTTCACTCCCATCTTCCCATTGAATAAAAAAAATCTTGGAACTTTATAAAGCTTGGCCAGTAGATGTCTATTCCAAGTCATAAATTAAAACCACGGATCATTTAGAATTTCAATGAAATAAAAGTTGTAATGGCTTACCAATTTTAGTCCTGTAAACAAATATTTCACTTCTTGATTGATAAAGCAGCTAAGCTGAAGCAGATTCTCTTTTCCTTTAGTTACCTCCTCTTCTTCAGCTTCTGTACATTTCATGCTTCACAAAATTAAGGAAAACCATCATGCACCAAGAGCTGAACTACTGCCCTAGTGAAAACAACACGCTAAACAGCATCGTAATTTAAAATAATCCTGTGCTTGTGCATCAAGAGTACTTTTACTTATTGTAGTATAAAAAAGATTTGAAACAGCCCTTCCTTCTAACCAATCTGTTCCTTTGTGTCTGATGACAAAAGGTAGCTGAGGTAGACAGCACACACACACACACTAAAAATTTTAATCGCCATTTAAGCTTGTGAGGCCTGCTTTGATCTTTCTTCTCCCCCCCAACCCCAATCCTCAGGACACAGACCATAACAACTGGCTGCCAATACCATACTAACTGGCTCCCGTTAGCAAGTTATGAAGCCCTCCTGCAACGTTATGCTCCACCGCTGTTTACAATTAATTAAGTTCTTCTATTCCTGATACTGGCCAGAATTCCTGTTTCTTTCAATATGCACGCCGTCCTTTCCCTGCCTTGTATCTGCCCTCTTCACTGAAACGAAGTCCATTTCTTCATTATTTTCTACACATTCTTCTAATCATTCTGTCCAACCTCTTCTTACTTTTACCCGATTCTTTTTCTCTCATCCACTTCCTTCTCACTAGACATTTTTCTGACTGCTCTGAGTGCACCTATTCTACAAATGCTGCCATAATCGCACTTTGAAGGCTTGCAACATGACTCTTCTAGCAAGTATCTTCCTCCTGCCATTAGCCTATGCATCATTCTGCTTACCCACTTGTTCCGCTCCTCCCAACTATTTCAGGGATGACAAACATCACAACACAGGGAGAGAGATGCGTGCCTTAACAAAGGCCTTTCCTCTTATCACTACCAAGCTATGAGACACAGTACCTCATCTAAGGAGATGTTTCCGTAGTTCAGACAAGCAAAACACACAGTATAATTCTTTTTAAAAGGGGTGGTCAGTTTCACGATGGCCAGGATTTTGAGGTGAAGTGAGAAAAGAGTAATACTTGGCATAAGATGTATGCCACGTGTGGTCATATGCTTTTTGTTCTTGCTATAAAAAAAAAAGCTTCCAGAAAGTTGTCAGCTGCATTAGTTTCTTACTCATCTAACAGCATGCATCTAATTTATTTCTTTAAAAAAAAAAAAATCCATCAAGCTATCTTTTGTGCACATTTAGTATGCCAAGTATATCAGCAACACTCCCTTATAAGACCAAAAAAAAAAAAAAAAGGGCTGTTTAGGACAATAATTACTTTTATTTGGATAAAACAGCATCCTGGCAATCTACTCTGGGGAGGAAATCTAGTATTTAAAGTCAGTACATTTTTTTCCTGTAAATTTCTGTTACCATGCTTCTTGTCCACATCATCCTGTCAAAGTAGATCCAGTCTTAACTTTAACTTCTGTGTACTCCTGCAATACAGAATTCCCTCTCCTTTCCAACACACACCTTTATTTTCTATACCATTCTGAACAATGTTTTTAGTGCTCCCTGCAATCAACTCCTAAAGCTTGAAATTATTATCATTCTTTATGTCTTGTCTTAGTCTTTAGGATACGCTGTTTCAAATTCAATACTGAAGAACTGATCGATTAAACTCTTCTTTTTAGAAGATGCTGCTGTAGCTCCAGAATCTGTCTGTAAAAAAAATTCTCTTATGATGCAACTTTAAATAATATGTAACAATAGTCAAAAACAACCCCATTTATTTCTTTGAAGCCTACTCCTTCACCATTCTACTGATGCATTTTCTTCTAGACAATTTCCTTACACATTATAAAAGTTTCAGAACAAATTCATTTATAGCATGCTGTTAAAACCACCTCAAACATATTAGCAAGCAAGATTTAAATCAGAAATCCCTGCCCCACAACTTAAATCTATCTTAAATTTTAGAGAAGTCTATCCGATTTTTGCCACTGCTAAGACTCTCCAGAGAAAGAAGAGAGTTGGTCTGGTGAAGTCTCTGCTGGCTAGAGTGAGACTACAATTACCTCCATAACTGTATCACCTTCTATGCCTTCCAGCTTCTGCTGTAGTACTCTCATCATCTGCACCCAGCACTCATTGGCATCCTAGGAAGGGAACAGAACATTCAATCTGGCTAGTCGTATTATAATTTAGTAATATTAAATCCGTCGATCTTTACACTATAAAACCAAATGTAAGGATTCCTTAACTAAGAATTTCTCCCTATTCCACCACACATTTTCAGAGCTAGCACTTGATATTACATCCAACTTTTTTTTACACGATACAAAAGCACACACTTTACTGGGATAAATTATTTTCACAAGAGAAGGAAAGTTTTAAAATATTCTTGTTCTCAACTTCCAACATGCTAAAGAATTTTCAAACAAAAAGCTAATAATCAGTCTTTACCTGTTGAAGGTACTGGCCTTGGTCACCCTTCTCTGCAAACTGTGGGAAGGCCATATGTAAAAACTGCAGGAGAATGATAGGTGGGATACTGGTGGAAGTTTTATCCATGGAATCAAACAAGTCTCTAAGAGCTTGAAGAAAAAGTAAGTGAATGCTTTGAGAAGTGGAAAAACAATTCAAACATGGCAGGAAGTTTAAAAAGAATAGTAAAACAGCAGCAACATTTAAAGATTGATCAGTTAACAGTGTCCAATTTGATCTTTTCAAAGCAGGACCAAGTTTTCCGGGTGGTATAACAGGTGCACCTAAGATCTCATTTGTCAACATGACTTTGCAAGTGTAAAGATGACAACTCTGAGGGTTTGGCACACAGTGCCTTGCCTTTCCTGGCTGATAACAGAAGAAAAAAAAGAAAAAAAAACAAAACATTTTTAAGCAGTTAAGATTTCATTTGAAACACATCTGAGGAACAGTATTTTCACAAAAGGACTACACCTAGAAAAACTAGAAGGCATTCACAATCTATCCTCTAGAGGAGCTTAAGTTTCTCCAACTACTAGGAAAAAACTTTCATTTTTCCCAACAAAAATATCTAGAAAATACTCATGCTGAATTGCTGAATTTAAGACCCAGGAAAACAAGTATGTGTATGCATACGTGCAGACAGTTCATAACTATGTGCAATTCGATGAATGCTACTGATTGCATGACAATACACATGACTTTCTTTTTTTGTTCCAGACACACCACTATATATGTCTTATCTACTCAGGTTACAGCATTTTAAATACACAAATCACTTCAGAGATATCTGTTAATCCGCACAACAACCCTGTGAGGTAGGCAACAGTCTGCATGGTCGCTAATTTACAAGTGAAGAGACTAATGAATGATATGCTTGAGTAAGTGAATATAGGCAAGATTATAAGGAACCAAGGTCAGATGCTTCCTCACTTTAAGAAATATCTTCACTGACCTTGATAAGAGGGACAACTGATATGACACAGCAATTAAAAAAAATGCCACAAGTGTCATGCAGGAGTTCTTGACCAGCTCAGCACCAAAGAATTAACTATGAATTACTTAAACTATTACGATTCCTTAAAAGCAGAGCTGTCACCTTAAAAAGAAAACAAGGGACACGAAGTAAAGGCAGTGAAAAGGGGAGGGGCAGGCATGGTTGTATAGAGTAACCATTGAACTTACCACCCCAAAATTCGATCAGCAGGCATACCCACAAACTGGACCTTTCCTTCCTTATATTGTTTTGTTTTTCCTTAAATGGACTGGTAGAAATCCCAGTGTCCTGGCCCAGCATCTTAGTGGGGCAATGAAATAGAGTAAAAAAAGAAAAAGTGGACAAGTAGTACCCTTGTTCAAGTGTAAGGGGTCTAACTAGAATTCTAGTTAGAACTTGGAGATACGGGGCCATCGTGAGCTCTCACATCGTGAGCACCCAGATCACCACAACAAAGAGTAACTTTCCTTCCGAAGACACTACTTTCTATTTCAGTTAGGAAATTTGGATCTCTAGGGTAAAGGCTAAGACCACTGATAAAGCATCAGCTACCACCTTAACAATAATGCTTAGCCGATAAATCATATTTAAAAATATCAACAAAATACATATTCTAGGACTATGGTGCTAGCCTACCATTAAGTGAAACACAGAACTGTACACTAAAATATTTCTACACAAAATGATGAGATCAACAGATGGATGGAGTCTGCTTTAGGAAGTTCTAATTACTTTATGCCTACATGCAAAACAGTTAAGAGATATAAATGATTTCGATCTTGATTTCTATGCTTTGAAGTCACAGTCAGAATAACCTTTAAAGGTATTAACAAGAGAGCAAAATGAATCCTCCAGCCCTAGCAGATCTGAAATTCCTAATGGCATATGCCCTAAAGAAAAACACGTGGTATTCTAACTGCAATTTTCGTGAGCAGTTAGCAGGAAATCACACACTAGCCTCAAACTCTGTGTTCTACTCTAAACACCAACCTGCAGTAATGTACTGAGCAGAGGCCATTTCTCCTGAAGCTCTTAAGGCGCCACCATACCTAAAACAGAAGAAAAATAATTGTATGTAATTAAACACAATCAGGAAGAGCAGTCAGTTTTTCAAAATCACAAAGCAGACAGCAGTTTGATTTATTTAAATGTATCAAAATAAATCAATCACCAAAACCAGAAGTAACTGAAGATTTACTCACACCCTCCTCAAAGTCTCATTCATGAAAGCACAGCATGGAAGCAAAGGAAAGCCGACATCCTTGAGACAATAAATAAATAAACACAGACTGAGAAGTCTGGATCTATCACTGCTGCGTACCTAATCCACTCACCTCAAGGACTCAATCTATTTTTAACAAAACTGTGAAAAAGTCTGAATAGAAGCTACCCCATTCCTGAAACATTTGCCGCAGTTTCTTCAGATATATGGAAAAAACCACAGATGGCAGATAAAAAGCACAGAGATGGAGGGCAGGTTTGCTTCCGACCTCCACAGCAGATGCAAAACAGTGAGAAATGAGACATTTTTCTTGAGGAAGCATTTCCTATGCTGAAAAAGTATGGGAGTCCACTCATATTACTAGAACTTGCCACTCTTCTTTGAATGATTTCTTAATTTACCACCTGCCAGAGGAACAGATGGCGCCCTGAAGCATGTAAGCCCTCAAGCAAAAAGAAGGTCTCATGCATTCTTTAGTCTCAGAATGAACTTTCAAGAATTCTGTCCACTGCTAGATGATGAGTAGGAAACGTGTCCCCATCATGCTACAAAACATGCAGAGACCAGAGCAGTGAGATATGAACCAGCTTTCCCATTTGAGTCCTTTCACCTCTCTCTCACTGTCATATACCCTTTAACGCTGTTGTCAAGCGGGGAAGACCAAATAAAGGCTAAGTCTCCAGGAGAAAACAGAGTGGTTGCCTGTGAATCTTACTTTCCACAGACAATAAGGCCACATCTTTGTATTGCAATCTGCCAGTATTATAAGGTACATTTTGACATTTGGTATGTTAAATTTGTCAAATACTCTGATTCAGTGCAGTAACTCAGAGTCCTTTACATGGAAATAAACAGATTTTCCTACAATGAAAAACGTAAAAAATATAGTTTCTGTACTTCACAAACAGTTCCCAGTGCTAAATAATTAAGGTTCACCTCCTAACAGAATGAAGAAAACTTTTTAAGTACTTAAGTAATTACAATAATCTAGATTATCCAGTTGGGTACCAAGGTATCAAGAAAGCAGTGTAATTTTAAGGAATTATCTTAACCCTAAAACAGCAGTGCTCTATCTAATCCTCACATTTTTAAAAAACTGACGGTTTTCTCATTATGATTCATCTGGAGGACAAATTCAGGTTCCCATTGCCATGTATTCTTTTTTCCCCCCTCTGATTTTCTGAATTTTCAAGTTTCTTGTAGATGCCTCACCAAAAAACCAAACCGGCCATTTTCACATTTTAGTCCAGAATAACAACAACAAAAATAAATAAATCCCAAAACAAAAACCACAAGCCCCACCAGAAAAGTCATTCTACAATCAGAATGAATGGAACAAATTCCATAAGGGCACGTCTTCTGTTCCCTACACATCCTCATGCCAGTAACTCCAGCTTATTCCACTTTGCAACCACAGAAACATCTATGGTTCTATCTCAGAGCTTCCTGCTCTGCTTTCAAGTACCAACTGTCAGTAACATCAGTTTCAGAGGTGAAAACACATTGTGCAATAAAGCCACTGAAAAAAAATACTCCTCACAGGAACAGGACTTCCGTACAATTCCTTTATACATAACAAGACTATGCAAACACCAGAAAACAGGGTTAGGAGATCAGTAGCTTGTTTAAGCTTTTTAAACAAGTCTTGATAGGAACAATTTGTTAGCTAGGCAAAACACATTCTCTCCGCTAAAAGCCAGTTCAAACAAATAAATAGCCTTACGTTCTTTAAAAAATACAGACTAACATTAGCCATAGGATAAACTTTAATTGATCACTATGTTAACCTTAAATGTATTTAAAGAATAGCAGATTGTTGTGATAATCCATACCAGTATTAAGACAACCATTCCACAAAATATCTACTTCATAAGCTAAAGAAAATATTTTGGTTGTGGTATTTTTGTACTGAATCTTACCTTTTAAGGGCCTCTTTCACTTCTGGCACTGAGCGGATACACTGAACCGTAGCATTCATGTAGCAAGTGTTGCCAAGGTTTGTCAATCCACATGGTAATTCCATCTACCAAAAAAATTTAAAAGGGTGCTTGAAGGTCTGAGGGAGATGTGCAACCATTTTTGTATAAACGCTGCAATTTGACATCAACTTCTAAGAAAAGGAATGCCCAAAGATGAGTAAAACCTGGAATATTCCATCAAACTGTATGAAGTTTTCCAGATCTATTTTCTAATAATATTAATAATTTCACCATTCAGTGCTTTTAGGATTCAGGAATGCTTTGGGGCTTTTTTTCTGTGCATGTTTAGTTTAATGAACATATTCTTCAAGCAGGCAGTCATTCAGAAAGTTCAATAATAATCTCATTCAAGTTGTGACCTTAAAATTCTATTTCCATGGAATTTCCACATGAATACACTTGTACAAAACACTGATGTTTTAATTAAAATCAGTTTTTGGTAAAACTCTGAATGTGATGAAATTCATAGCATTATAAACAAAAGCATTATTTAAACCCCTCTCCAAAAGTCTAAAACAGATCAATAATTTGATCCTTTCAGACAACTTGAGAATTTCTGAAGTTTTGACAAATGTGAAGGCCAACTAATAATTAAACTAGTTTCAGAAACAACTATAAATCATAATATAATAGCATTTTTCTTTTTTTTTTTCAATCCTGCATATTTGAGTAGTTGTCAGGGAAAAGCACGTAGTTCAATGAAACTGAAGTAGTACTGCATACCAATGCCACTTAATTATTTTAGGAAGAGAGAATTCATTTAGCTGTGCCTTCCATTTTTAATGAATACATGCAGTATGGAAAACTGAATTTTGATGTATAACAAAATTTCAATCTAAGAAATGCAACATGACCAATTTTTTCAAAATGTTATCCAACACTGAATCATCTTCTTGTTTGCCTCTCAGTTATCTCAAACTCTGTGTATAGGGTTAGTCTCAAAAATACATAAATATCCTTCATCTGCTGGTGCCGTGGATACCATTAAATACTGAAGCACAAACCAGTCCTAAACTACAGATCTGTTTTGATACAGACACGCAATCAAGTATTATCATTCTGCATGCGTAGTTGACAACAGTCATGCAACTGTTTTAAGTATGATGAAGAGCTCCTACTTCAAATGGATGAGAAAAACAAGCCTTTCAAATTGTAAAAAAAAAAAAAAGAAACAAACAGAAGATACTTCTTTAAAAAAAAAAAAAAAAAGAGATTAATCATGCTCTTCCAGACTTTACTCTCATCAAGGAAAACATAATCTATTCCAGTAATGTCAAACTCATTTTCATTTTTTAGAAAGTTTAGATAATAGTACTAATGAGGACAAGCAAAACCTCAAACACACTCCATCCCAAAGAAACCCTGGTTTCCCTTCACAGCTATGAAGAAGGCAAGAAACCATTTTGCACATCTAAGAGCCCTTATTCAGGCAAAGATCAGGACAGTAATACAGCAAAGACAATACAATTTTGTCTTTTAAGAACACTAGCAATGCTATTTTAGAAAATTACATTCCAGACTTCTCATCACTGCGACCAATTGGGTTATCAACATAAATTTGCGTTTCTTTGAGAAGTTATAAGTGCTAAACAGACATTAAAATTTCAAAATCCACTTTTAAGCAAGTGTAAGGATTTACAAACTTGAAATTATTCAAAGGTTTAAAAAAAAAGTTTGAAATATACTTACAGCTGAAGCCAACTGCTCCTCTGTCATGTCTTCTACAAAGACGGGTCGAGCGATTGGCTCTTCTGGAAGCGCATCTGCGGAACCCATCATTAATAAGGTCATCCCCTTAAAACACAGTAAAAATAGTAATAAATATTTAAGGGCAGTTATTTCCGCTTAAAAAATAAAATAAAATCATTAAGCTCTTTATGTATTTCAGCCATTTCCCCCAAATTAAGCACAGTCTTTCTCTTAATTTACAGAGCTGATACTGCACTCTCGTTTCTTAACTTTCACATTACCTAGAAACTACTTATTGAGAACAAGTCCATGGCATTATCCGTGCTAGACATTTCCACTGAGCCTGGTGAGCTTGCCAGCAGCTGGCAATGCAAGATTCCAATCGGACCTTAATTTAACATTCATGAAATACCCCAATGCGAAGTGTTCAGAAAAGCTCCCTTCCTGATGGATCACTAGGGACCAAGCACCTTCAACACTTCAGTGCAAACAGTCCTCTTTCCCTTAAGCCTAAGAAAATACCTTAGAACCAAGGATAACTGAGCAGCTAAATTCCAATTTGAAAGAAGATGCAATATTTGAGCTTCTCAATTGACAGTCTCAAATTCTCAAATTCAGACTTCTCTAAACAACAACAAAAACGACCCTCATCTTTAGCCTTGAATACTAGGAAACACTTCAGACACATGTGGGTAATAACGAGGACCATGGTTCTAGGTTCAGAATTGTTTTTTTCACCTGAAGAGCAAGCAGGAAAGGGAAGTGCCATCCTTTGGTCTGGCAAGTTCTGAGGACGTTAAACTGATTGAAAAGCTAAAAATAACCAAAATGACCCTATAAGTTTAGGCATAAGGACTTGCATGCAAGGGGGAGAAAAAAAAGCAATCAAGTTTCCATGCTTGCTGGACTAAAATAAGAAAAGCAGTTTTTCAGCATTCAACAGCAGTACATCTACACAATAAGATCTATCAAAGGGAGAGAAAATGGTTATCTGGGACCTTGAAAAATACATTGCTATGGAAAAGGATGGACAACAGAATGGAAAGAAACTGCTTTGACAGTATAAATAAATCCCTAGAACTTGTATATAACAAGGCAGCTATTAGCCTAACGGTGTGCAGAAAAGGACAAGAATATTATGTACTGGGGGTTTTGGTGAACATCTTTACTACAATAGCTGCAGCTGTAGGCTACTAATAGATGCTTGCAAAGTAATTACAAGGGTAAGAGGAATGCTACTTAGTTCGATCTGCTCAGCAAAGAACTGGAGTAAAACCTGTACCAAACAGATGTTCAAGACACCCACAGAAATGGAAATGACTCCAAAAAAACCTTAAACAAAAAATCTTTGGGATTCTCCATTACAATATTATACAGATAAGAAACACAAATACATTAACTTTTTGTTTTCTTCTTGAACTAGTCAAAGGTATGAATAACCATTACTAAGAGCTTTGTCTTTAAACAGCAGCTATTTAGTACATGAGAACAAATTTCAGCAGCTTGATAAAAAAGGAAATAGGCAGAGCTGTAACTTCAGTGTTTGTAATGCAAGTTTTCCATGCTGGGTTTGCACAAGCACAATGGACTGCAGAGACTGCCCAGGTTCACAAAGCTCTCTCTAAATAACATTGCTTATTTTTATGGTCACAGATAGACAACACAGAAGTACCACTGGTCTGATCCAGAACATTTCTTGTAAGAAAGAAATATATGCTCTCAAGTACTTGAGGAAGACAGGATTATTTCCCTGCTGATGCCCAAAAAAGATTTTTACAAATAAGCGGTGAGAACTTTGTAAGAATGCTTAGGTATGATAACTATAAAAATCAGACCTTCATGAAGAATAATTTTAAGAATGAGCTAACCATTCAAAACGCAACAGCAAGAACTTTAAATCTTTCTTTAAATGCCAAAATAAAAATCAAACTAGTAAAATGTGGTTATCCTCAGAACTTACATTCTTTATTTTTATGTTCCCCCAGTCATCATCCTATATTTGAAATGAAATAAAAGACAGGTTAATTATCTTGTGGCAAAAGACAACCAAGTATTTTCACTAATATTAATCACATATTTCTAAATATACAATTGTGTTTCATCCAAGATTCCACAATATTAACTATTTACACATCATCAAGTCTTGTTTGACTAAAATAAAAAGCAACGAAGTCATCTCTTCTATAAGGTTCTTTATCTGTTGCTCAACACTGCTGAGATGTAAACAACTTTTTGTAGGAAAATCACTTATATCACATTACACCAATAAGTCTCCAGCAAAGAAGTGCCAGAGAAACTTTTCTTTAACAAGCTAAAAAGCAAAAAAAGTTGCATTCAGGTTCTGAACATTTAAAAGGAACAGAAACCCCCAGACACCAAGCAGAGCAATGTTTGGTATGAAAGAGTGAAGAAGTGTTTTACAACAGCAGTGAACCTCCCAACCATTTAGCAACCAACATTTGCCAATATTTTCCAGTAGTAGGCAATGAACCAAACAATTATTTCTGAGAAGTGTAGTCAGTTTAATACATACAATGAAAGATCTTCTGGAGAAAAACTTAGAAACACTCAGAAACATGGTCATTGCTCATTACATTATAATTGAATAAAGTTTAAAAGAATACAAAAAAACAAGTATTTCTACCTTTAGAGTTCCTCCTTTAACCATAACCTTCTGTCTAGCTGGCTGAACTCCAGTCAGTGCAAACAACTGGGCTTTGAAGACCATTGGAGGTTCGTCAGTGTTAAGTTCCACACCATCGAATTTCTCTTTTCCCCATTTGACATTAACTGCAAACAAAATGTTTTGAAACTAGATTATTTCCTAATATACAAGAATGCAATTACCAAGGTTAACCCAGTATTTCAAATTCCAGATGTTATACCATCTCAAAACATTCAGTTTTTAACTCTAAAACTTGTCAATAGCTAAAGGACACCTTTTCTACAAGGTGTCTCAGCCATCAGAACATATAATTTCCAACAAGTCTAAAAACATCCTACAAAACAATTGTAAGCAACATATATACTGAGAAACTTTGCAAGCAACACGTGTGTATAACAGCATCAGAAATTCTTTGGGCAAATATTCACAAAAGCAGCTCAAGAGCAACTCTCCCCATCTCTTAGCACTGTCCATTGCAAACAAATTCCTGAAGGAAGTTCAGACGTGTGATTCCAGTTCCATTTTCCATAGCATTTCCATCCTCCTTCAATGGCAAATACCATGTTCTTTAAAAACAAAGCAACCGTTTGACAGCCGTAGTTTTGGCTACCACTCTACCACGTGGAGTTACGTGAGAAGGTATTAAGTGCGTGTTAAGACAAGACCCATAAAACAGCACACCTCCTGCTTCCTTTCAATAGGAGGTGAACCTCATAGTGCCCTTTGCACCACCATCACCGTTACCCTCCTGAGTTTTGACAGTGTTCACACAAACAGCATACCTGCGTGCAAGTACAGACTAGAACCCAGCACAGGTTGCAGCTCCAGAAGCCCTGACCCCAGTAAAGGTGCAGGACTGGAATTAAGAAGCAAAGGGAAATTTGGTCATGCAAAGTGTAACTCTTGATGTTGGACCTGGGATTACCAGCAGAAACATTAAGCAGAACAACAGAAAGGCACCTTCGCTTCGGTAAAACCAGTACTAACCAGAGAAGACAAAAATGCCTGGAATAAATAGCGTGTTTCTAAAGAATGGTCACATCTCTTTGATCACTTCCAATCATCATCATATGTGCAAAAGGCTACTTTAGCAAGCTGCAGTTTTGCTGAAAATCTGCAAAATATAGGACATGGTAACATCCTATGTGCACAGCAAGTGGCTAAAATACCATACTTTAAGAAAGCCATATCCTTCCTTCTACCTGGACTTTGGCTTTAAGTAAATATACTACAGCAACTTGAAGTTTTTTTCAACACAAAATTCTTAAAAGTTGTGATTTAAAAAAACCTTCCAAGAAGGGCTTGTGATGGGTAATAAGAATAACCAAAATTCAGTCTAAATTAGCCTACAAAGCAACTCAAATGATGAGTGGCTTTTCAGTATTTCAAGCAGATTTACCCTTCTAATTTGTCCAACCTTCTGTTTTTTTAAAAAAACCCACATTTATTATTTTGCATATTTAAGACCTACCAAGCCTAAGTCTTTCCCATTTTCTAAGAAGACAACCCACTCAGTCACTGAACAAGTCAGCTGCAGAGTCTTTTAAGTTTTACATTTTTGAACTGTCATGCATCCACCACTAAATATGCAGAACTTAGCAATTATTAATCTGTAGTGTTATCAGTTTTGACAACTCAGCACTCAAGAGGAGGAAACTGAAAAGCGTGAGCGTCTTCTTTTCGGAGATCGCAAGGGAAATTTCACCAAAAGTTTCCAAAATAAGGAGAGAAAGTTGTTAATTTGAAAATTATGGAAACTAAGAAAAAGGAAGGACATATTTTCCCTGCTGAACAGAAAACACAGCTTTATACAGATGTGCTAGGGCTCAGAAAAATCCCATTGTACTGACATAAGGATCCCAGTTTGCCAACCACAACTAAAACAGTGGAGAAACAGGGCCACAACTGTGTATTGAGGCCTTCTACAGACCGTTCCTCCCATACTAAGAAGCCGCAAGGGACCAAACCTAAACATAAACAAGCCAGTACCAGCTCTAGAACTGTCACCAGAGGTTTTGCTCTTGCAGTCTTCACTAGAAACTTTCCTTCCCAACAGAGAGAGCAAGTAGAATGCAATACGATTTAGGAAAATTTTAACTCGTCTGGTTTTCACTAGGAAATCACGGATTCACAAAAGAGTGGAGGCAGATGTACTTAAATAAATTTGGAGGCACAGACGCAGAACCGTGGCCCACCTGACAGCAGCACTTACCTTAGTACAAAACAAAATAAACCAAGAAGGGGCAATACCGAGGCACGATCGCACGCCATACACGTATGACACCCGATCACACATGACACATCCGACACCCGTTTGCACGCCCGAGCCTTGCCCAAAGGGCCCTCCTGGCCACCAACAGCGCTCGCCCCTCGCCCCAGCCGGGCCAGGCCGACACTTCCTCCTCAGACGGCCAGGCCGCCTCCCGCACGCCCCGGGGAACTCCCGGTGCTGCCCTCAATCGGGCGCGGCGGACACGTGCGTGGGCCGGTCAGAGGATCCTCCCGCTGCCCCTCGGGAGGCACCGCCCGCCTCTCCCCCGCCCGGCGGCGGGAAAGGCCCGGGCGGGGGGCGGCGGGGCCAACGAGAAGGGCTCGTCGCTGACGAAACGGCACCCGCCACCACAGGCGCTGCCCTCCCTCAGCCCCACGCTGCGGCCGGGTCGGGCCAAGCCGAACCGAAGCAGGCCCGGCGCGGGCGGCGGGGCCGGCTCACCTGAGAAAAGCGGCATGGCGGAGGGGGCGGGCGGCGCGCCGTGTCCCGGGAGGGTGCGGTGGCGACGGGGGAAGCGCAAAGGCGGCGAGGCAACGGCGTTAGCGGAGAGGGAGCGGGCGGGCGGGCGATGGCGACAGCAGCGGCGCGTTCCTCCCTCTTTCGGGGTCTCATTCAAACCGGCCCCTCAGGATGACGCTGCAAGCGGGTCCCGCTCACCGGAAGCGGGGCGGGCTGCGCGCGCAGCGCCGGAAGGGCGGGGCGGCGGCTGGGGCGGTGGGAGGAGGGCAGTCGCGCGGCGCGGCCATTAACGGCTGCTCGGCGGAGCAATTGTCGCGGCTCGGTCTGAGGTGCTGGCCCTGAGGCTGGAGAAGAGGAACGGTGTCGGCCGTGGGCTGCCCATGGACGAACGGTAGTTTGTCGGAGCCTGGGAAGAGCCCGGTCTCCTCCGCGGGCAGAAGCCGCCGTGGGTGCAAAGGGCAGGGAGTAGCAGCTTGGGGGAGAGCTGAGGTGGGCCTGTGGGCGGTGGGGTGGTGTGCCGTGCCCAGGGGCTGTGGTTGCACAAAGTTGGGGGGTGGGGGGGGTTTAAAAAGAAAAGGCTGTTGTGGATGAAAGGCTTTCGGGTTATAGGAAATTGGGGAGTAAGAGATTAAGTTGTCAACAGAAGAACTTTATTAAGAGGAGAGGGGATGACTAGTCTACCAGCATTTTTAAGACTCAGGTCAGAGATAAGGGATAAGGAGCGTCAAAAGATGAGTGTGAAACTATTGGCCAAGAGTCTTCAGGACAATAAAAACAGTTTTAAAAATACTGAAAGCAGTAGGCATGGATGGATGAGTTTCGACTGCTTCTACAGAAACTCTTGGTATGAGGTTGTGATTAAAGAAACTAAAGTAGCGCTTAAACATATAAAAAGGAAGAGTGCCAGAAAGAAACACCCCTTCCTCAGACTCCCAGCTACCAACTGTAGAAACCCAGCATTCCTGCCTTCACCAGCCCCTCTGCCAGCTGCAGCATAAGAGTTTCTGCCACTGCTTTTTGTCTGTGTTTGCACTTCTGGCCCTGCTTTTGCTGTAGGAGTGATACCTAAAGCAAGAAGGCTATTTCGTGATAAATATGCTCACTAAATATGATACTCAATTCCAAACAGTTGAAGAAGGATATACAAAATGAACATAAAAATAATCCAGGTCTTGAAAGTAAGCCTTAAGAGGGAAGGCTGAGAAATTTCAGTCTTTTCAGTTTTTCATGGAGAACAAAAGTTGATTTTATTGTCCAGTGTGGACTTTTAGATGTGAAAAGGAAGTTTTGTGGAACAAGGATTACATTTCACAGAGAAGCTCCGATGAGTGGTATGCTGAAATTAAACTGGATTGTGATTTGAGATGGAGTTTCCAATTACTAAGATGATTTAAACGTTGTTAAAGTTTAACACCCAGCAAGGGTGATGAATCTTCTTACTTAGACTTGCTTAAAGGAGTTTTCTGGAAAAGCTTTGATCCAGGTCTAGGGTGAGATCCTGTAGACTATCTATTCAAGTGAGAACAGATCCCAGCTGCCTGCCTGTGAGTCTAAGTGCAGGGTATCTCCAGTCTACCCATTTGTTCTTAATGCCAACAGTGACCTATAGTGAGGCCATTTAATGAAGCTCCTAAATGAAAATTGAATGCTCTATGGTCTGAAGTTGCACTTAATATATTCTCTCCTTTAGAGTAACCCTTAGAGGATCAGATCTAGAGCAATCACAAGCTGTTCGTTTCCAGGGTTGACAGAGGCACTAGAGGGTGCTGTGCCAAAAGAGAAGAATCGAGGTTTGTGTCTTGCAGGAAAACTTCCTGACCTCCAGATGAAGAATCACTACCTCGCTTTTCCTTCCTCTGAGGTCACATAGACCTCTTCCTGCTGTAACAGCTTTGGGCCTTTTTCCTTAAGGAGGCGATCAACAGACACATGGTGGTTTCCTTGAATCTTACACAAACTGATATGAGGAGTGTAGAGGCAAAGTGCAGCCTGATGTAGAAATATGAAGTACGGATTACCTTGACTACATTAAAATTGTGAAAAATTCGTTGAACGTTATTAAATGTATCTTTTTTTCTTAGTGCAGACAAGTCCTGAGGGGACCCCAGACTGGATTGCAGGGACACGGGGACGGCAGAACTTCCTGCCCTGGCTGTGTTTCTGTAACCTTTTGCCAGGCCACCTGAGCACAGCTGCTTCCCATCATGAGCTGGCCAGATGCAAGCCAGCTTGGATCCAAAAGCTGGGGCTGTGTTATTAGCACAATACTGCATGCAGGCCAACAGGCCCAGCAGGATTTATTAATGCTGGAAGATGGGTCAGAGCAAGTCCAGATCTGTTTACAGAAGACTTTATGAAATCTCCCATGGCTCCGAGGAGCACAAGCCGTAGGTGTACCCTCAGACAGTACAAGCAGGTGCTGTGACACAATGAAAGGCCCCTTTGCAAGACACGCTTTAGGCACCTGTGTGAAACCTGCGATAGAACAAAGGTGGTAGTCTTAAATAATCAGTGTCTCAGGGATTAAAATACTGCATTTACATTCCTTATTTCTTTAAAGGGGAAGATGTGGTATCCTTATCCAATATATTGACAAGTATATATAAACATTTTGTTTTCTATGGCGAACATAATGTTTTATGTTCCCAGGCTTTAAGCATTTTAAGGAGCATGTATTCACAGCACAGGCAGGTTTATTAACTCCTTGCCTTCCAGGTAATTGGCATGCATATTGAACTTAAAATTAATCCTTGTTTTAAGTGCTTTAAGTCAAATTTTTCCAGTGTCCTGGTATGTTACAGTACTTTACATGTTTGAATAAAAGTTCTTTTTCACGATAAAGGTAAGCATTCCACTTTCCTGCACTGCAAACCTTGGCTGTCTCCAAATGAACACCTAGAAAACAAGGAACAGAAACAAGATCCTTGAAGAAAGCTTTGGCGTACAGGGTCTCCCCAGCACTGCCCAAGGCTGAGCAAGGCCCAGATGGAGATCACTGTGGCTGGCCTGAGCAGTGGTGGCTCCTAGAGCTGACTTAGCGGCCTGGGTAGGGCACACCCCGGCCAGGAAGCCACTGCTATTTTTGATCCCTATCCCACAGCAACTACGAACTGAAAAATGCAGTGTCAATAAGGTGTGACTCCCAATAACAGATAATACTGAAAATATAACATCAGGTAAAGAAAAATGTAGTGATCCAGGAGATGTTTAACACATGCTGTCCCCCATTTCAGCGATACCCATTCCATTTCAGCAGTTTTCAAACTTTGTGCTTTCTGGGTCATTATGAATGTACATCTGGGTCCCAGAAAAATAACAACACTCTATATTTGCCTTTTTTTTTTTGTTGGTAACTAGTACGTAAAAAATTCCCAGTAGAGTTTCACCAGCTCAGAGGGAAGCTGAGCACCTGCTGCCCCTCCTGTCACGGGAACCACATGGTTGCTGACTTGCTGCTGGCTGCAGTGGATGCTGCTAATCTTGCCTATGGAGAGGCAGAATCCTTTGCTGTTACCATCTGGGCTGTTTTGCTACAGTTAGCTACTCTTACCATTTTCTTTTCCTGTTTCCCTCAGCGGGAACAGGGAGCCTTTAAAAGGGGATGGAAAAAAGCAATTTTGGCTTTCTACCAATGTTAATGAACCTTCAACCTAATACAGTAATAGGAAGTGGGGGAAAAAGTAGAGGCAAATCAACAAAAAATGATCACATAAGAATCTAGACTGCCTGATTTCTCAAACTGCCTAAAACTACAGCTCCACTGACTTGAACAAGCCAGGTAGATTTACACTAGCTTTTCACAGCTTACACATTCCCATCTCTTGATGAGTGTAGGCAAAACATTCCTGTAATAGGAATCATTACTGACAAGGGTAAAAGCTAAACAAAATAAAAAGGCAAGAGCCAGAAAAAGTGCAGCTGTAGTGAACCTGCTGATGTTTTTTTCTGGATGATAAAGCAGATGATTGCTAAAATTTTAGTACCAATTATTTTGTCCCCTGAAATAATCTGTTTGCATGGTTGAGATTGTAGGCATTGCTTTTCCTAACAGTAGAAACCTTTGGCTGAATTTGTTATGTAAAGTGTAGCTATTCCTGTAGATAAGCACCTTGCTTACAGTAAACAAGTGCCAACATCAGTATACCAGAACACACAAACTGTAATTTGCATGTCTAGACTTTATTATTACAGCATTTTAGTTGCAACTTATCCCAGACGTATGTCAATGTAATTTTACACTTCATTATGGCTTCTGCTTCTTTCCCAAGCAGAAACAGCATTTAAAAAGAATTGCAGAATTTCAGCATTGCTAAAAAAGCTATGGAAATGGTAACATGTCCCAATCTGTAGAGCAAACCCATTTTTTCCACAATCCTTCCCTCTTCCCACTGATCATTATCTAGTCATAACAGGTTTTATGCTATTTTTCCGATTCATAAAATACTACAAGATAGGACGTTTTTTGATTAAGACATTATCCAAGCAAGAGTTCTTGAGCCTATAGTTGTAGCCAGTTACACATAAAGGAAAGCAGAAAAGCAATCTAAAATCTAACCTGGCTCTGGAGAATGACCTGACCAGTTGCCTTTCTATTACTCTGAATTTCCTAGAATAATGTGTATATTTAAGTAAGATACATTTAATCATCTTACTATATTATTTCCCTGGAGGGTATGTGATATAAGATTAAAGCAGGCCATAATTATCCCTTGTATTGCTTTGCAAGCTAACAGTCAATGCGACTGGCAATCTGGATGGGAGTCTGTAGTGTGTTCCAACCACAGATTTGAAAGTTGCTGACGTTTCTGATACAGCAAGCTAGAGGCAGAGGAACTTTCTGAAATTACCACATCACCTACTTCTATTTATTTATACTTCCCAGCTCTGTGACCTTCTAAAGACATAAAATCATTCGCATGTAATTTGTCCTTAATTACGTCATTGTTCTACAGGCCTTGGAGGATTACCCAGGGAGATATAGGGTGCACACAGGCTGTTCCCAAACAAAAAAAAATCAAAACAAGCCCCAAAAACATCAGCAAAAACCACCCCACAGTTTTTCATCTTTTGACCAGGGTTCTCTCCTCACAAATAAGTGGGATTTCTGCAGCTCCAAACCTGCATCATGAAAGATGAAGCAATCACCAGGCAAACTCAGGGTGGTGGTTGAATAATACATAAGAATTAGGCTACTACAGTAGGTCATGAGAATAAGGGAATGAAAAAAAAAATAATATGGTATTACTTATTCACGTCAAACAGCAAAAAAGTGTTTCTGAGTCCCCTAGGCGTTACATTGCAAATGCACCTTGTACTAGAAGCTATTGCAATGTCTGAATGCTTGGAAAGATGTGTAAGCTGCCATCAGGAGAAAACACCATGCCAGTCGTTTTCAAAAGGGTCTTTCCATAAATTACTTTATTTCTCATTAAATGAGCACAGAGTCATTACCATATTAATAACAGATATGTTTATTATTACATATCCATCAGTGCGGCTTTCAATACCACTTGAAACATGCAAATCGTCCTAAGGACGAATCAGTTTTCCAGTGCTTCTTATTTAATACACAACTGCAAAGCCATTATAAATTACTGAGGAGGTATTTGGTTAAGAAATAAAATAAAATAAAACCATACTGCCCATACCATGAATGTATTCCTGCTACAAAGCAAGAGTCTGACAGCATTTACTGAAATTCCTGAATTACCCAGAGCTTTTGTGTTATATGCTTTTCTTTTCTTTTTTTTTTTTGCATTGCCTACACATCTCTTGGTTTATGAAGCAGAATCAGTCTTTCTTTGTAAGAGGAATTCTCATTCAAAGATTGTACTTAATTTAGAAAATGCTTCTAGCATCTACAATACTTCAACCAATTAAAATTCAGTAAAATCCACTGATATGCAAAAGTTTAGAGGTTTCCTTTGTTTAGTTTTAGATTTCTACATTTATTGACATGGCAATAATACAATTATCTCAAATTAAGGCACTAAAAGGACAATGTAAAACCCAGTAAACGTGTTCTAAGAATAATTTACATTTCAAACAGTGCATATATTTCTTAAATGTTTGTTAACTTAATGTATGTTATCACTTAAAATTGTAAGGCAATACACTATACAGTTATAGAAATGATGTACCCCAAAATATGCTTCCAAAGTTGGTGGTTCTTTTTACTGTTAGTTTCTAATGCCTCTAATAGTAAAATAATTCAGTATGGCTTGGCAAAAATGCATAGATTAAAGGTAATTACTTCTTTTCCCCCCTTTACAAACCTGCTGAATCAGTATTTTGTAAAGCATAATGCAAATATTTAACACTTTGATCCATTCCATAGTGGGTGGTTAGCATTTAAGGCTGTTAAGAACTCTGCAGTGAAGGCACTGAAGTTCAAGTGATAAGGCTTCATTTTTAAGCTAGTTCTGCAGTCTTCAAGAGCACAACCGAGTCTTGAAAGCAATTGCAGTCCTTCTCATTGAGAAACCTTCCTCCTCTACTCCATTTCATATGCTCATCTTGACATAAATATCCCCTCCACAGGGTAAACAGTCCTTTTCTTTCACTGACACGAAGAAAGTTGGCTGCATTTCATCATGATTGACAGGCTTTTTTAAAAAAAAATCCAAAAAGGCAGCACCTTTTTTTTTTTTTATACACCTAGCTAAGCTTTATTTGCTTTAACTTGCATTACATAGTAATAATTAATCTAATCTACCTTTAGGCAAACCCGCAATTAAACACCCTCAGCGTGCTTTTGTGCCAAAGCAAGGAGGAGACAGTAATAGCAATCTTAACCCTGAAGCCTGTGATAGTTATGTTGAAAGGAACAACAGCCCGTCTGCTCTGCTCTGTGTGGTTAAAAAAAGCCCTGTTTCTCAGACCGCATCCCATGAGATTCCATTAAGCACTGTACGTGTGGTTAGCTGGAACAAAGAAGAAAACAGACAATTAATAACAGATAGAAAAATTAGCTTCATAATACTAGTGCATGTTTGCCAAGCGCTTCAGTGAAGAAAATATTTTACATTGACAAAATATTTTTTCCATTGACATGGTACAATACTAAAATCATACCTAAACAACATTCCACAAACTGTTCTTAATTTCAAACAACATTAAATGAGCACAGAGATCAGATAGATGATAGTATTACTGCAGCTTTACGAATAAACAATCATGAGTGTATTCATGGCAAACACAAGGTGACCCTCTTTCACTTGTGGGACAAGAAAAGGCTCTCTACAGCCCTAAGAGCATGCACATGCAGTTGCCAGAGCTCATCTGATACACAAAAGGTTGGTTTGTTTGTTTTTGAACGTGCATTAATTTGATCAGGTGCCCAAGTCCAAATACATTAAAACACAACACGCCAGCTGTGCTGATACGTGTACAAATGAGCGTACTATAAACTATGAAATGTAATTTCACATCTCAAAGCAGTACTGCAAATGCTCGCAAGTTCATCATGAAGTTCTGATTCACATTTACTACTGATAAATTCTTAAGAATAGAACTTAAGATGAACTTATACGTGAAGCTTCTTTTAATGGGTCTGATACACCTCTCCATGAAGTCAATGAAGTGCTGCCACCCAACTGCAAAGGAAGGTGGATCAGACCCTAAATGAAATGTACTAGAATGTATTAAAGCATGTGTTAACTAACATCTGTATCCATTTGACAAAATAGTTGATGCCTGCTTACACGGTAGGACTCCATCACCCAGATCAAGTTCTGCTATACTGTCTGACAAGAGAACAACATTCAGATACTTAGTAAAAGCTAACACGTATATCCCATAAAAATCATCACTGCTTCTCTTACTCCCATGTCTAGGTAGAGAGGTCAGGATGAGAACTGCAGGGTGCAGTGTCTTGAGTTCAGAGAAACCGCTCTACCAACTCACTGCCTCCTGAAAGGAAAAGGACCCACTGTTCCTCCACCTTCCTGCTGACCGCGGGGGAGACCCTCCTACTTACCTGTCCTCAGATTTGGCAGTCACCACACTTCTCAGAGGCTGATTCCACTCACTAGACTTAGCAAAATAAGTCTCCCAATTTTTTGACAGTCAGGAAATTTAATTGTGGACCTTCAAGGAACGGTCCAAAATGGACAATCACTTACCCAGGATAACAGAAGAGCAAGGAAGGAAGACAGAGAGGGAAAACCCTCCTCATTAAATAGCAACAGGCTGTCAGATTAGCTCAGCTACTGTCCAATCACCAGTCAAGTTTCCAGTATACGAGATCCATCATAAATATATTTAATAATCTAAATTTTAACATCGGGTACATCAGAAATGAATTTTCTTAAAATAGGTCCTGTGCTTCTATCTAAACATACAGGATGGAACATGCACTGGTACCAGGGCACAGCTTGGCCATCACCCTACACCACAGCAGTGACTGTCTAGTTCATAGACACAACTAACATCACACTTGTCTGAGAAAGTCACAAAAACATCCTCAGTGGAACTTGAAAGAAAAGTTCCTTTCTGACCTTTTTCTAACACTTATTTGCTCATTATTACTCGAAATCTTTCCACTGTTGGCTCACACTGCTCTGCAGGTGCCATGCAAGCCCCATTATGTTCCAGTCAACCCAGTGGCAGCTGTCTGATGAGGACAGAGCACCCCTCAAAAGCCACTCAAACAGCTAAACAGCTCCTCAAGCACCACTTGGTGCTTAGTGCTGGGTCCCCACCTGCCCCCTGCACACGAATCCATGCAGCATGCCAGGCCGGCAGCACACACATACCTAGCACTTGCTGGTCAAGTACTGTGCCTCTAAATGGCTTATCTCAATGTGCTTCTTCTACCATACTCAGTGCCTACAGAATATAGCATTAAAATAGACTTTGCTGTAAACTGTACGTAAAAAAGGCTATGTCAGTATTAAACATTAAGAAGCAAGATTTCTAAGGTCAAATATCAATTATGTCATCAAACTCACTGATGGATTTGGGCTCAGTCTAGAAGAGTAATATAAACATTAACTGTTTGATTCACATCCCAGTCTGTTAGAAAAAATCAAGCAGTTAAAGAGATAAGATACCATGCAGGTATTAACTTCTCAATTGCCAGAAAACTTATGGGCTTTATTTCTTCCCAAGAAACTGTAAGATCCTGTCGGGTGATGGAGAAAGGTGTGAACAGAGACCATACACTAGAGTAGATGGAGGAAATGCAAGGCTGCAGGATTCTCAACAGCTGGTCCAACCTGATACTTCTGTGTGCAAGAAGACTATCTTCACCCTTCCTCCTTCCATTTTTGAGACACATCTGGTGCTTTCTGGACTCTTCCATGAACCATTGCAACCTCCTAACCCAACAGAAAACCACATGCTTTGCTTTTGAGGGGTTAGGGTTGGCTTTCTTTATTGTTCTGCTTTGGGTTTTGGGGGGTTTCTTTAATGTAAACATTCCTGGAATAATTCTCTGCTGGAAAATAGATCAGTTTACTGTGGTAATCTGTGAAGCATGAGCTGACACAAGATAAAGAGCAAGAATGTGCAGCTCTCCTCCTGGTGCTGGCGAGATACTGGGCTCACTATCTATCTAGGATCTTAAGAGCTTTAAAGATGGTGTTTCTCATTTTTTAAAAAAGTTCCCATTTAACTTGCATATTTCTATGATTCTCTAACACTCTCATGTCACAAATGCCAATATGGGATTAATAGCAGAAATTGTCTGAATAACTGATCTCCCCAAACAGACCCACTCCTTTAAAAGCTACTGTAAAGCTTCAAATATATTTTAAATCTGTTCATTCTATAAGAGATTAGCTACAGACACATTCTTGCTAAAGGCAACCCCAAAACAGCATTTCTATTCAGACAGACTGAAAAAGAATCAATTAATTGATTTAAGAAAATGGATTTGCTCACATCAAGCATGGATGAAAGCTGCTCTGCTTTTCCAAATAGCTCTAAAACAGCTGGAAAAAAAGTTAAAATCTTGAAATGAAAAACTGAGAAGACACATGGTCATGCTGAAAAAAAAAACTATTGAAAAGCTAACAGCTATGAGACATCTGAATACCAGAGCTGTTCCACCTATAGTAGGTTTTTAACCTCCTCCCCACTTTCTTTTTAATTCTGTGTGTGCACATGCAAATTTCCCTTTCACACCCTAGCATGAGGTATATTACAGTAACTGCAGTATAGCTCATCTGAAGAGCCTCCCAAAAAATGGAAACAAACATTGCAATTGCAACACAACTTTAAAAAGCCAACTGGTTATTACAGCTTCCAGAGGACCTCTCAAGGAGAAGCGGAAAGGAAAGCAGACTCAGAATACAATTCAAACAGTCTTTTGGAATAGCAAGTCTACAACTCTAAATATCTACATATGAAATAAAGAAGCATGCACTGACTTTACGAAGTGAACTCTACATCAGTAAGGTTTGGCAGGGGGAGGGAAGAATTTGTGTACTCGGTAACAGCATGATTTCTAAAATGTACAATCAGGACTATAATCTTCTAAAGTTGTTTTAGATGTCTTCTCCCCAAGTACTCTAGCACATCTACATCTTCTTAATTGCTGGTCACGGATTTCTTTATGTCCCGTTCCTCATGCTGTTGCACAGATTATTCTCTCTAACACAGTACTGCCAGCAACATCATTGGTTTATATATTGACAGCTTTGTACTCGAAGCCTAAAGTAATTTTTCTGGATGAGATTATCTTCACTGAATATATTAGTATTTTAAAACTACGATCACTTCTGCTTTAGTGTTAATCATGGGGACAAGAAAATCAGCACCCTTTGTATCTTTCAGATTTTTTCCCTACTGTCCTCTGCAGAAGGATGTTTCATGATGTACCCAGTGTTTCTGTACATGAAAAAGTTTGCTTTTATTGCATTTTATGCAAGGAATGTTTACAGGAAATTTATTTTGGTAGCACTGCCAATCTAGGAAGGCTTTTCCTACTGAGACACTAGTTTCCATTTCATACTGTCGACCCAAATAGGGAAACACACACACAAACAGTATGAAAACCTAATGCAGGTTAAAAAAAAAAAAAAAAAAGTCACTTAGAGTAACCTAGCATTAAAAAAGCGGATTTTGAATCTGGCCCTGGTTAATGCACAGGAGCACCAACAGCTTAAAAAAACGACTGCTGGAATAGAAGACAACAGGGAATAAGCAAGCAGGGAGAAAGAATGGAATTAATACTTAAACTGCCTCACACCAAAAGATATAGTGTAACAACAGGCTGAGTATCTGTAAGTTTCTTACTTATGCAAGCTTCATGTGTGAATCCATGAATGACTGCGCAGATCATCCTTGCCACTAAATGCCACTGCTGATGTATCTACTAATTCCTGCCTTCAAACAGGAAAAAATGCAACCAGCTCCTTCCCACACATTGCCATGCCAGGCACTGCCAGCTCTACAGTGCCTTTCCAAATCCAAAGAACTGATAAATTTACCACAATAGCAGGAGAATTCTGTCTGTTCCTTCCTTCAGGATTTGAGCAAAGATTTAGATCAGCAGTTCAACAGTGCTAACTATGGAATGATTTCACATTAAATAAGATGTATAAACAGACTTTTTTTTTTAATTTAACAAGTTCTGTAACTTTTGTAGTTTCTCACCTAGTTTTTCCAGAAGTATTTTTAACAACTTTTCGGAATGACTGATTTGCTGATGATCTTGTAGACATAGTTCTAGGAGAAGCACGAACAAAAGTAGATGGTGGTGTCTTAGGGATCTTCTTTACTAAATGAGTCACCCACTTCTTCTGTTCATCTTGACAGGATGCCAATAACAACATATCTCTTGCTGAAGTTACATCGTAACTCACTATAAGTAAAAGGAAGAAGATGATTCAGTGAAAGCTAGGACTTGTTATCAAAATAAGGATTATGACACACCAGGTGTGCCACTGGAAAGAACAATGGCACTTATATACCTACTTGTATAGGAATTGTTTACATATTTTTGGAAGACAACAAAAAGCAGGGGAAATGATGAACACAGTTTCATTCAATATTTGTCGCTGTGCATTAAGATTCTTGATTCTAATAACTAATATAGGAGAAATAAGAAAACTAACTGTAGTCTTAGTGAGATGGATGCAGCTGCCTTGTGGCTGAATTCCAAAGTATATACCCCAAATACTCCACAGGAGCACAGAGAGGATGCCTTTACTCCAATCTGTGAAGTGGCTGAAGAACCATTCTTCAAGATCCAAGCACAGCTTAGTGATGCAGCCACTGCACTGTCCCTAATACGGGCCATGTGTAAGACAGAGAATGCTCTGAGAACCAAAGAGCTGCCCAGTACTTGGGCACAAACCTCTAGGGACCCTTGTGCTCTCAGCAGAGGACCCTCCGCAGAGACACATCAGTTACACCACCAAGGGCCTCTCTACAGAAGCTGGTCACAGCTGCCAGTTCATAAGCATTGTTAACAGCTAATTATTTTAACAGCACCTTTCACAGTTAAAATCATGAAACTGAGGAGTAGAAAACTTTTAAACTAAAGTGCTTTAATTTGATAGTTTAGCAGGTTCGGCTAAACATGCAGAGAACACAGAACACAAAAAACCACAAAGATACCTTTGCATGGTGCAATTAATTCCTCCTTTTTATCCAGGTGGTCTCTATGGCACTTCACATGGCATCTTCGACATTCTAGGGCAGCAGGGGGTTTAAAGACATGCCAAAGAGGTTTGGCACAGGCCTCGCAATTGGCTGGGAAGTGGTATAACGTTGGAATAAATTCATGGCCTTTGTGATTTAGAAAATTCGTCTTCTCTGTCGGCTGTACTGGTTCTACCTCCAAATCCTTCCTGCATTCTCCCTCATTAGCATAGAGAATCTGAAAAAGAATACTGCTGTGTTATTGCTGAAGCACCACATATTTTTATATACTTTTCAAAGAAACCAACGAACTTTTTCAAGAGATTTAAATAGAAATAGGAATACACATATTTTTACCTGGAATATTTTAGGAATTTCTTCAGTTTCAGCTCTATATACATCTCCTTGAGTTACAGGCCGGACATGGAACAGCTTACTAGATTAGAAGAAACATGAATCAGGAAATGCTAAAAGGCTATGTGTGTTTTTAAGACAGTTATTAAAGTGCTTTGAAGTTCTTATAAATCTTGTTTATGCAAGCAATACCATATACTTTGAGGCTGCAGTATGATTTTAGGAATTAATTCATAAACCATACAGATTCTGTCTACTCAAGTAAAAGCAAAACATTTCATAGCATGGAAAGAGGGTTCCCTTACAATTGGTTCAAGATCCAATATGGCAAACTTCCTTGTGAAAAAGCCTTTCAAATTCTTCCTTAGAACACTGGTAATTCTAACTCGCTAGTGCTAGAAAACCTCATTGATAATCCTGGGTGGAAGTAACCATGAAGTATAGTACTACTCACTACTTTTTTTTTTGCTAAATCATGTTATCAGTTGATAAATAATCAATGTCAGAACATCACAAAGGCACTCTGGGGCACCAGCTGTTGAAAATGCTATTAAAACTGGAGCAAACATCATCTTATATTGGGTCAGGATTAAGTCCATCTATCCCAACATCCTGTTTTAAACAGCTGCCGTCACAGATGTTTATGAAAAGAGAATAAGAAACAGCTCAAAGAGAAAATAACTCTTTTCCTGGTTATGAGCAATTGGCAGCTTAAGCACTTCCTGAGTTTGAGATTCCTTCCAGACCACTGTATTTGTTAGTCACTGATAGGCTATTCATGAATTTTAAAACCTTTTTTCAATTACTGCTCAACAAGGTCCCATAATGTCAATCAGCAGTTCAAACATCACCCTCAGTCACATATCAGTGATGGGCTTCAGTGATATTTGACACAATTTTCCTCATGTATAACCAATGTAAAGGGATCACAATTAATTTATTTTGTCACTCTAAACAGAAACCACCTGGAAAAGTTGAAAATGCTTTGGGCTTGATCAACGCTGATCCTTTCTCAGACAGCAAGAAAAAGGTATGAAGCAAGGGGATGAGACCTAAAATAAGACAGCCAGTTCCCTATTTATCCCACAACTATCATGCCCTGCTTTAGGAAGCAGTTGTTGAAGCAACTAGAAAAATCAGTCATTACACTGAATCATAAAAAGAGATAGCAAAATATGTAGGTTGCACTGTCTCTGTCCCTTCTTTGGCATAAGGAGATGAGGCTCTTCTTTTCTGTAAATTCAGACTAGTGACTACAGACTGTGCCACATTCTTGCGTATTTCACTTTTTCTCTAACTTTTAGCAATAGTAGGACAAAGGAAAAGTATTATCTTCTGTTAACAACTCCCTGAAATACAGATAAACAGACATTTTCAAACTAGTATGGGAAATTAAAAATTATTAATGGAACCTTGATTCCAAGCTTCTAGATTTTTATCAATTATCTCACACACAATGCGCTCCTGCCAAATTGTATCCAAAACCAGCAGTAACTTTACTTACTCTATATCTAGTACCATGGATGGATTAGACTGGTCCTTGTCCTTCTCATCATTGTAGAACAGTATCTTTTTACTGCTCACCACAACATACTGGGGAAAGAAAGTGTAAAACCAAGTTAAAATTGCATTTTAAAAAGTAGTGTTTATCCTACTGTACTCTCCCATATGCACATAGCCTGAGTAACTTAAATTTTTTAAACTAATATCAGGAGATATTTAAATCATCATGGAGGCTGCTGTACTCCTGACAGCTGTGCAATGCCACAAGCCGCAGTGACTGTATTGTTACTGGAGCACCCTAAAATGCTTGTGACAACTCTGGAAGTCTATCTGTACACAAACTCACAAACTTCAGTTGCTTCTGGCATATTACTATGAAAGTTAGTGTATCACCGAGAAACTCCTGGAGTGCAGAATCTATCACTCATTGACAAAGTTGTAAACAACTTCCCTAGAGACCTGCAGGACTCACTGGTAGTGCGCACCGAACTACCAGTAGGCTTAAAGAGATTCTTCATAGCTCCCGCCAACTATTTCCTACACTTTCAATTTAATGGACTGGTAAAACAGCCAAAATGAATCAGCAGAAACAGAGGTCTGATGTACACTCCAAATCTAGGAATACAGAGAGTAAGGGAAAGGTTTGCAGAGGAAGAGAAAAGAAATGGCCATTCTTTTGCTATGTATCACTTTAAAGGTCAAACCACACAGTTTTTTCCAGAATGGTAAAGATGTTAAAGAACAGAAACATTTGGTAATGTGTTGATTAGTTTCTTACCCAAGCGTTCCAAAAGTTCTTGCTCAAAATCTGCACATTAATATATTATACTTATCTCATGCCACCAAAAAAGTGGAGTAACTCCAGAACACCTGGGATTCTGGGGAACAAGAGCAAACTACTGGGAAGGCACTGTGAGTCTTAGAGCAGCAGTGGACTGCAGGCCCCATTTCCAAGAGAATTCCCACTGAGTATACCTGCAGTGCCTGCCTGTCTGCCCCAAAAAGCCCAAGGATGTTTTCCTCAACCTGAATGCCCTTGCAGTGCTGCTCACAATCATGCAGAATTATAAACATTTGTTCATATGACAGGAACAATAAGGCAAGCTGCTCAGAAAAAGTTTTGTGGCCCATAGGCCAGTTAAGATCAAACACCTCAAACCTAAGTACTTTCCAGTGAGTTCAAGCCTGTAGAATTCATTGCCTGTTGCTCTTCACCAGGAGCTGTCAACGTCTTTGCTATAACTGTCCATAAGCATAAGCTCAGTGAGACAACTGTGGCAGGACCTCCCCTGCAGTTGCAAACATTTTAGAAACATTTTAAAATGCATGAGATACTAAAGAGGATTAAAAAGAGGGACATTGACTGTTCCGTCTATATTGAGCTCCAGGTCCAGGTATAACACAACCTAGAAGTAGGGGAAAGGACAGAAAAGGAAGAAAAGCAGTTCATCTTGAATTCCAGTTACTGGTAGGTAACTGAACAGGATTCTACACCTTGCAGATACTGCCAACTTAAGTAAATAGTGTTTACTCCTCCTGTAAGAGGAGTTTGAACCTCCTCATTACACAGGACTTTATGTCTGACCTGAAAACCTGAATATGAAAGTTACCTTAGCAAGTTTATAGGATAGTGTTCTAAAAACGTGTTGCACAAGCTGTGTGCTACAGTTGTACACCTCAATTACTGAAATGCATCTTAAAATACAACAAAGGGTGTTTTCCCCCTTGACTAAAAGGGCTTTCAGCCCCTCAGTGAAGATTGTTTATTAGAAAGCCTGATCAACTGGAATAGGTACTACATTGTAATGGCGTTAGCCTTTTGTGATTTTCCCCTCTGAAGAAAAAAAAAGAGTCTCTGCTTGAATTCCTTTGATCTACTTCAACAGAAAGCTAATGCCTTCTCCGTCTTTGAAGGATGCACCTCTGCCTTCCAAAATCAAGGCCTTAAGATTACTACTATAACAAATGCAAATTTTGACCACAAAGGAATTCAGTTATCACACTGTATATAAAGAACAATTGGTGAAAAGAACAATTTAACTTCATAAAAGAAGTTACCTCCAAGAGCCTCAAGATCCTGTTGCAAACATACCAAAAAAATCTCCTACCAGTAGTTCTGTTCTACAGTGGTTTTTGAAGGATATTTTTATCTTCTTCATTGGGATGAAATGAAGTTTCAGCCAAAAATACAGGTAACCCATTTTCACACTCACCCCTTTCTGACTTATGCTACAAGAGTTGGAGGGCACAGGGCAAAACCATCAGTGCTACTGATGTTTGAGTCAGAAATGCAGCAGATGAAGTTATAACAACCCAGTCATCAAGCCAATCGCACCACTAATGCATTTTTGCTTTCCCTTTAATCTAACTTAATCTGGGCATGCGTATATTTGAGATTGCATAACTCCCACCAACCCCAAAACTGAAAGCACAGAAGAATTTGTAACAGAAGCACCTGAAGCCAAGTACAAGGCAGCTTGTTTCAGATGTGCTACAGTTCACAGTTCAGCCAACAGAATGTCAGCCAACTTAAGTCAACACCGCCCCTCACTACCCATTTAAACCTCCACTAGTTTGAGGAATCTTACCACCATGACACATTTTATGACAGAGGAATCCATCTGTACATCAAATTCCTTGAAAACGCAGGAACTATTATTCAAACTAAGAAAGTATGAATGGAGTAACTTGAGGGAACTAAGTATGCCTGTAATGGGCATGCCTAAAGAGGCTCAAATACAGTCTTTCACTGGAGAAGCTGCATTCATGACATGTTTAAAATTTTAATCATCAGAGGATCACCATTTCCACAAGACAACCAGAAAAGGCTGCTGGAGGTATTCTGACAGAAAAATGATGCAGTATTTTAGATAATCCAGAGTAGAATAAAGCTACATGACTTGTGCCTAGGCACAGTCACTTCTGTTCAAAGACACTGCCAAAAGTCTGAGAGGAACGTGGAGAAGCTATCAAACACACCAAGTTGTGGAATACATTTACAAGTAGGTATATGTCATAAGACACCTGAAGAACATGCAAACACTGTTGGTGTTTGACTCAAATACGGCATACCAAGAACATTCTTGTCCTTGCCCTGTAATTTCCTGCAGTTCTTCTAATCGGGAGACAAAGTCAAATGCAAATAGAAGAGAAGCCAACTGAAAATCACTTGAGGTACCTGTTAGCAAACCCAGGTTCCAAACTGTGGTAAGCATTTTCAATATGGCACTTGTTCATGTTGCCTCTTATCTACAGGTCTGGGAGAATACTCTAAGCAACCATTATTTGAAATAGAGCAGAGCTTAACACTTTGTTTAGAGAGGGAATTCCAGCACAAAGGTCCAGTTTGAGACTAAACCAGTACTTTCCAAGTCAGGGAGAGAGAAGTGTCCTTAGAAATTGTGTGCAGCAAGTTAGTGTGATGCAGTCTTCCAAGGTCTGCAGGACATGTGTGGTATTCCCTACTCTCCGCTGTCAAGTTGCACAAAGAGCTTATTTTTCAGTTACAGGACTATAAAGAAGCTCACTTGAAGCAGAAATGGGATTTTCAATTGTTCCAAGATGCCCATTGTGAAGCATTTCCTCATCCACCTGTCATAAATTTGCACAATGTATCCACACTAAATTACTCTAATTATTTTGTTTGTTTCTTAAATGTGAGCTGTAAAACAAATTGACCAAATGCCTAAAATCTTTCCAAGAGAGTTGAGGAAATAATAAATTTAGTTGTACCTGTTTCTTCCAGCCATGTCGCTTTATATTTCCTTTGTTTGGTACTGAAAGCCAACCTTCAAGTCTTGATTCTGGTTTAAAAAATTAATATTAAATAATGTTATATATTTGTAATAATAAAGCAGAATAGCAGAAAAGCAAACTATTACTAGAAAAGAAGATGTAGTACATGCAGTAATAGGCAATTACCTATTTAGCAAAGCAGAATAAAAAGCACAGCTAAATAAAATGATTATATAAGCATTTACTTCATGCTTCACCACAAGCTAACACTTCATGATACAATTACCGCAAAATAAAGTGAAGCCAGTTTCCTTGATGCCAACATCTATCACTGTATGTAAATAGTTTGCAAAGAGCCAGGCAGGAAAGACTTTGCTTTGAAAATGTGTTGCAGCTTAAACAGAGGATCATTAAGAGATTTTCAATATAAACATAATTTAACATTCACAGGGGCTATATGAAAATACTCAGCAGGAAGATGCAGCAAGTAAAACAAATCAGATTCACATTTTCCAAGGGAAACAAAAAATGGAGAGTGCACAAGAGCAAGCAAAGCTACACTGGTGTCCCATTACTCACAGAAGATAAGCATAGGAGATAAATAAATAAGGAATGCAGGAAGAATCAACTATATATAAAGAATAAGAGACAAATGTTTTATTCAAAATTTCAGGGGACAATTTTCCAAAGAGTAATGTTCTACCGTATTTGCCTACCATGAAACTACTGAAGTAATTTAACAATACAAAAAAGCATCACAAGAAAACTAGCATTCTGTCTAACGTGAATCATACATTTAAAAAAAAAAATAATTCCAGCTGATACTGGTTTTTGAGAGATATTTTTTTAAATTATGAAGCCAGATAATAGCAGTGAGAAGCTATCATGATTCCATTACTCTGAAATGGCGCAGTAAAAAGTCTCACGATTTTGTAAATGACAGAATGAAGTAATCAAAATTTCATCCCATAATTATAAATTTATTTAACAACTGCAAAAAAACTTTTTTTTTTAAATAATCATAAAAATGTGATTTGTAAATGAAGTTTCAGAGTATAGAAGTATAGCCAATAACTAATGTATGTATTCTTTACAATAAATTTAACTGCCAGCACTGAAACCCTCCAAAACATTAAGTTAAAATTTGCTGAAACATTCTCCACAAGTATTTATGTAAGGAGGAGTTATCGGTCCCTTTTATCCTTTAGGGATAACTCTCTGTGTGGTGCAGCCCAGCACACTCTGAAAATACATCCAAACACATAAAACACGTTGTCCGTACACTTTGTTATCTAAAATCATAATGAGACTGACAGCCTAGTCTTCTACAAAGCACTAAAATTAGACATAAATACCCTCCTTCCCACATTAGCCTTACAGCATACAATATTTACAAGTGAACTACACTTAAAAACATAAAATCATTTCCTAACGTTTCTCCACACAGAACAACTTCAAAATACTGGGGGACCACTGACGTATTGGAATTCTAATTGGAAGGAATGCACGTTAGCAGAAATCGTATTTCCCTGCCTCTCTCATATCTGCGCAAGAATTGCAGGGGGTGGGGGTTGCCTCCCTAGACCTCTCCCCAGTTCTTGATATTCAGTAACTTTGGACAAGGAATTCTATTTCCTTCATGTCTGCAGGCATCACAGAGAATGCTTACTCTATTTTGAATACTTTAATTTTTACATGAAGATTCTTCCATTTTTAGAAATTTTAGAAATATCTTACAACTCAAGACCTCCACTGCAAAACAAAGTGATTAACTGCTAATAAAGAACATAGTATGGACAATTGTGGTTCAAAAGGAGTAAGTAAGCATCTGGGGAAATTTTGGCATCTGGAAAGATATCCAACAATGATCAACTTCAAAAGATGCAGCATGTATTATGCTGCTTATAGGGACAGTTTGAGTTGGAGTTTTTCTAAGTTCACTTCTATTTCAGCACATTCTGAAGGAAATTTCAAAGGAAGTAGAAAGTGGATGAGCTATTACAAATGAATTGGTTGACATTCTTTTCTGTCTACTACAAAGCTATTTTAGTGAGCAAATTCTATTTGCATGAGATATGATTTCTGAACTGTGAATAACGTCTTGCAGTTGAAAATAATAGTTTCTGAATGTACTCCTTTTCAACAAACCTAATGTTTGCCTGGAACCAAATGTACTCTTAAAAGGGTAGATGAGCCCTTTCATTCCAACCTTGCCACAAAGGTTTGTCTCAAACAATATTTATAAGGTATTTTAATTTCCCTTGACAGAGTTAGCTAGCACAACCTAGAATGCTCATCTGGCCATTTCATAAAGATTTGATCCAGAAAAATAATATTTATGAGTGTTCCGATTAAGTAATTAAGAAAATATGGGATATCTAGACTATGAAAAACAATCTTCCATTCCTGTCTTTAAAATTAGGCACAAAAGTATTGCCTGACAACTTCCCTGTATTTTGGAAATAATCCCAGAATTGATACTTCACATTTCCAATCCAGAAAATCCAAGATAAGCCCCCAAAATATCTGATGGCTAGCTGGACCTGGATAGAGTATGAAGAAAGAATTCCATGAAGGCCACAGATCTTATAATTCTTTCCAAATATATTTTAAAATGTAGATTTGCATTCTAAACATCTTCATGGTTAGCATTCATATTGCCAGGATTCGTTGTGATACAGTATAATAAATGTGAGTTCTAAGAGTAAGTTTTCAGTAAAATAATAGGAGACAACCATGACCGTACTGATTTATGAGACGCTGTGTTGTTTTGGAGCAAATACCAGCACCTTCATAAGCAGCAGAGCATCTCTTTCCAATGTTCAAAAATTCCTACTCCTCAGACTCTTCCATAGTAACCAAAAACCTGGAGATGCCACCTTGCTAATTCTTTCCAGTCCACCCTTCCCATTTGATTCTTTCCTTCCTCAGACTATCTTACTATAATTTTCTGTGGATCTCACCAAGGATTGCTGGCTGGATCTTGCTTTGAGATTTGTTCAGGTGATGGCTACCAGCAGGTATTTCAGAAAGTCCTATCTGTGTCCCGTATTCCACAAAAACTGTTGGCTTAAATGGTCCATATTTACTATTCTATCTTTGTGTAAAACATGATTTATAACATACACTGAAAACATTACGTGCTGCAGTTAAACTTGTAGGACAGCTCGATTACTTGAATTTTCTTGCCAGTCAGGTGAAAATAATTAATTCACAACAGGTTAAGTGCCCTCTAACAATTAGGAAAAAAACCCTTAAGTTCCTGATTATGTTTTGTCTTGACAGAGAAATCTGTTTACAATCATGTAAGTATTAAGATTTCCTAAGTCCAGCCAGGAGGAAGAGGAATTCCAAAGGCATCATTAAAAAGCAAACCATTAAAAAGTTCAGCTGTTTCACCAAGGACTCTATTAACATCAGAAACATGAACTCAGCCATGAGCTACCAGCTGAATCAATAATCTAGAGAGCCAGAGTTACAAAAAATGCCTAGAACTGAATACAAGGAAAATCTTCCTCCAAGGCATGATCTTTCCCATCTGGTGAAGCAGAAGACTGAGAATAGCCTGGACAAGCCCGTCCCTACCTCGGGAGCAGCGTTGCCCTGAGAGGTACCAGAACTTGCTCAATACAAACAAAAACCTTTAACTAAGATACAGCTGTGTGTTACTACATGATTTCTCTGAATCTACTTATTTAGTAATTCTGCCATTTATTTGCCTTAAATATTTTTAAGGCATGTCATTGCCTTAAGAACAAATGCATCAGCTAGAGAATCCTATTGACTCCTCGTCTGATCTACCTCTTAAACAACATGCTATTCAAGGTGCTCTGAAGGAACGTCTACATTTGGGCTGCAGAAGTGATGACAGCTGAAGACAAACAACTTCATATACAACTAAATTGTAGCAAATGAACTGCTGTGGAATGCCATTTTCCATTTTCAAGACTAATTACTTGGTTTGCAGAAAAATAACCATGCACTGAATAATTTCCTCTTCTGTGGCATGGGGTATTTCTGCTTTGAAGACTGGCTTTTTTATTTCCTCCTTATAAGGCTAGTGCACTCCTCTACCCTCTATTTGGCTCTTTGACAAATGCATGAAATCTGACTATATTGCTTTTAACTACCTAAATTGCTTCTTATTCAGGTCCTGATCAACTCAGAGCCTTGCTCAAAAAAAAAAAAAAAAAATGGCAGCATGGGCAGCACGTAGGGACATGATCCAAATAGAGAGAAGTCCTACTAATATGTATTAGAGGTCCTACCTGTATGAAACAGTAACACCAGCATCACAACTGCAGTAAAAATCAGAGGCATGTATAGAGGAAAGGACAAAAAAGAAGACGAGAAATGAAAGGCTGGTAAAAAAGAAATAGTTAAAGGGGGTCACAAGTACAGAAGACAAAGTGATAGACCATAAGAACTTCCAGTAATTGTGATGTTCTAATTAACAATGGAAAAGTTACAGCTGACTTGAAAAGATCTTGCACATACTGAAATGTCTGTCCCAAAACTGAAGTGGCAGGTCATACAGGCAGAAGCCTGACTACAGACATCACAGGTACAACTGAAAAGTACCCCACCTTAACAAGGCAGACAAAGAAAGAGCTTACTCATACAGTCTTTCCAAGATCTAAAAGACACCAGGGTCGTAATTACATACTATTACCCTTAAGAACAAAACGGGAGGGGCCTATGGCCAGATGGAGGCATTGCGTGTTTTCAGTGCAATAGACAACAGCCATTACGCTGAAAATGGCAGAGAAGGAAAGTAAGAAAGTTCAAAACTACCCGTTTATGTAGAATAAATCTCGTCTGTTTTCTTGTAGAAAAAATTAAGCTCTCAATTTACAGGAGTTTCAAAAATTTGAATAACAAATTATGAACTACAGCGTTCTTCCTTTAGGAGACACTATCAAACATAAGTCTTGATTCCAAACAGTAATTTGAGGGGAGAAAAAGAAAACAGTTTAGTAAGTAAAACCCCTATTATTATTTTTTTACCTCATTTAAATGGAATACTTTGAGAATTTGTAGCCAAGAGAAAAACTCCTGAGGAGTACTGCCAGTTCAGAAATACCAGAGGGAGTTCCTAGCAGGTGACAGCTAAGGAAAAATAAAAGTTCTATCAACAATCTAATAGCTCTAAGAATTCCCAATATTGAGTTTAAATGGAAGTTTGGCCCAGAAGATGTTCTGGAAACAAGCAGAATAGACATTTACTTTACAAGAGGGCAATTCCCTCACGGTTTTATGGATCAAACTTCAGACGGCAAAAGGTTTCTTGAACAGAATGGAAGTTATGAAGAAAAGACTGTATCATTATCCAAATGAAAATCTATTCTAGAACAGAATTCGCTGGAATATATTTTTAGATTTTCATTTGTAGTTAGTACTAGGAAAAGACAGGACACAAAAACAGACACAGAAAGGAACAACTACAGAAGAATGTGTAAGTCTCATAACATACCTCAAATTTCAAATCACTCTAAGACCCCTGGAAAAACTCTAGAATGTGGCAATCTGAGCAGCATGAAGTGCATTAACAGGAAAAGAGACACCTAAAATGATTCTATTTACTTTTATCTGATTACACTGAGGTCTTAAAATAACGAAAATAGTATTCTATTTTCATATGTTTGAATATATTTTTTACAATAAAAATCAGTAATAAATAAATAATAATAAATCTGTAATACAAGCACTTATTAAGAATTTCACGATGAATTATAAAAATTACTTCATAATACAAGAAAGAAACCTAGCTCCAACATATGAAAATTGTTATGCACAACTTACTACCACTAAATGGTGGGTTTTTTTCCTTTATCTAGAGATAGAGAAGTGCATCACATGAAAGCACTGACTGATTACACTTTTCAAACACTGGGGAGGAGGGACTCACTAACCAGTGTAACAGTCTCAAAATACAGTGCCTATAGAACTGACACTACATGGAAATGGCTAACTACACTGTATTACTGTGTTCTTATTTTAATCTGCCAAATCAGAGTACCTTATTATAGAAATTCCTACAATTATTTTCACATCAGCCATTATTGCCATTTGTCACAAAGGTGCTACATAACTGTGGGTCAGAACAGAAAAAATCAAGGCAATTTTGCACTCAAGATATGATCATGATGTTGTGCTAGTCCTGTATCTGTTCACTGGATACTGCACATTGTATTCACTATATTCAAGCAGCAGTAATTGTAAAGATACCATTCCTATCAAAGTAACTAAAAAATCTGCTAATGACAAGCCATACAGTGGGAGGAGTGATGCGAGAAGAAATTAAGACTTAAATATAAGCAGCTAAGCTATGAAATAACACCCCACCCACCCCAAAAAAGGAAGTGGAGATGTGATATAGAAAGAGACAGCCAGAACATTTTCAATTTAACTTGTTTGAAACAATATCTTCCAAAACTATGTGTCACAAAATCAAGTAGTTCAAAATATGCTTTTCCTCTTACCTGAAAGATTTCCATCCGTTTCATCTGTTGGGAGACTAGCAACACTGGTAGAATCCATTCCTTGCTGGAGGTCCAAAATTTTCCTTCGTAGTTGTTCTATGTCACTGTCTTTACTATCCAGCTGCATCTGGAGTTCATTCTTGTATGTAGATTCTTCTGCTAGTTGCTGTATTTATATACACATGCAAAGTTAATGTGACATCAAAAATACGACAGCAAAGTATTCTGAAAACAAAACTCATTACTTTTTTTATATATTTCTAGATATTTTTGATTGCATCAGCAAAATTATTACAGTAGAAGTGTTGGTCCAGCCTTAGAAAGAAGTTAAATATCAAAGATCTAGCAATACATTCAAGTACAAAACAGTCTGACTAACCTATTAAATTACCATCTGTTTTGAAAAGGAGACCACCTACCAGTGAAATAAACTGCATAAATAGCATGCAACACAGAGTTCATATTTTTAGTCTTCATATATCAGTAACTTCCACAGTTAAGAATTTAGAAAGGGGAAATAAATGAGAAGAAGCGCAGCTGCCCACTTGTCAGATTGTCTGCCTCACAAACATCAGGAAGAGAACTTTTTATGTGTAGACTAAGAGCTACACATTTTTCCTGCTCAGAGAATTCCACAATGTGACAAAAAATTAAGATTATTTTACCGCTTGCATTTCATTGAGCTCCTTTTGGTATTTCACTACCATCTGATTGAATTTCTCTTTTTCTTGATTAAGCTCTAATTGGAGCTTTCGGTTTTCCTTCTCTTTCTTCCTCAAATCTTGCATATTAGCTTTCTTTCTGTCTATTTTAAAATCTTTCCGATTCATTATCTCAGCCAGTTTGTTGACAGCCTGTTAAGAAAAAGGAAAACCAATAAGAAAAATTATATATTCCAGCATGTTTCATACAAAACTTCTAAGTTCCTCTAGTGACAGGTTTTGATCAAAAAAAAATTCTTCACCAACATAAATGGCCCTTACACACAGTAGAAGTAATACTGAAAAGTACATGGCATTAAAACTTACTCTGTCAACTGTAAATGTCAACAATGCATATTACACATCATGGTTAATATAAATTTAAAGGAACTAAGAGTTAGTTGCACAAAAAACAATAAACCGAAAATATATTTGATATGCAAAGTAATTATTGTTACTAAATTACATAAAAGGTTATACCTGTGTCTTCAGAGTTCTTTCAGTGTTAATGCTCTTCTCATAATGCATTCTAATATTATTGATTTCCTCCTCTTTTTTCATTTTGTATTCTGTTAAAACAATATTCAACTTTGAGATATTTTAGGGCAAGGTAAATATTTCTAAGCTTAATGACTTCTACAATTGCATAATTTGTGGGTTTTTTCTTCATATTCCCAATGTATCACTATACGTGCAAAACACAATTTACAACAATAAAGGTTACCAGTTTAATGCTACTGTAATGACAGAAAATTACTAGAAGGTTACATCAGAAAGGCACTAAGATTAAATACTAAAGCCAACGTATGTATTTTTGTTTCCTGGCGATGACTAAGGTTGTTGCCCCACTTCCTTCGTGTTTGCACTACCAGAAGTGTTTCCGCAGCACCAAAAATTATTAAGTCAGTACCTACACAGAGTAAGACTGATATGACTGGGCTCACATTCAGTACAGGGGAAAAAGGGCTTTCTTTAAACAAGGAATGACTCTGTTATGCTCCCCCCACCCCTCACACACCAGCTACTCAATTCTACCAATCTATCACACCTCTAGCCTGCTGATTTGTTCCCAAAATTTCTAGAAGTATGCATTTCACTGATAAGGATTTCTTCACCAAAACTACAAACAGTTAAAGAACAATTTTCAGGTATTTAAAAGTAACGAACTCCATAAACTAAAAAATACTGACAACTGCTTGCTCACCCAATCCCTTCTGTTACAGAAATGCAGAACTAAGGGAAAAAAATTTTGGATGCCTTCCTGCCTACATAGTGTTTGCAACAACACTGGCAATGCAACCGATAAGGCCTATTCTCTCATGGGTAACAGATATTAAAACGTGCATTCTGATTTTATAATGCTTGCTCAAATGCAAAACCATGGAACTAAGCTAAATGATAAAGTAACTTCCCATATAGTCAGAACGCATGGAAATAGAATGCCAATCTACTGGTACGTGCGACATCACAGCTTTGGGTTCTGAATCTGAGATCTTATGGAAGTTGAAATACTGATACTGCTTTAATGCAAATACTGGAGATAGAAACACAAACTTTAATAAATACATTGTGTGCAATATGAAATGAGGAAAATACATTTCCTTAGTAACTTTCATGTGCGCAAGGGCATGGCTGGCAGAAGGGGGTTTGACAGACAATCTATGGATGAGCTGTACTGGACAAGCATCAAGAGTCTGCCTGCAGGAACTCAGTGCTGACTTGTTTTAAAAAGAAAGAAGGACTGTAAGCAGCAACTCACTGTTTCCTACCTGCTCCAGCTGAGGTTTCAATTGCTTTCAATAATAAAGGCAGTGCATGGAAATGAATGCAATACAGTAGAAAGAGCAGCAATTTACATGGAAGATATATTTTCAAGATGAAAACACTAACTTCCATTATTTTTCATCAAGCCCAAAATAATAGGAAAGATAAAAAGCAACACCTCCCATTTCCATTTTGACACATACGCTTCAAATTCAACTGTGCTTCGTAGCAGATGAATTAAAACTCCAAACATGACATACCTTCCTCCTGTTTCTTAATTTTTTCACTGATCTCTGAATTTTCCTTTGTTATTAAATCAACATCTTTGGTTAATGTGCTATTAGTTTCTTCCAGCTAAATGAAAAGAAGAACATTTTAAAATACAGAACTTGCCATAAATTCTAAAAATATTTATAACATTCTCATTTCAAATACCCTTAAATCTATAACAGCCATTATATATCATGAAAAACAGCTATAAGTCAGCACACAAATAAAACTAAATTTGGTTTAAGTAGGTAATATATACATGGGTTTATAAAAAGTAAAACCATTACACTTTAAATATGTTACTGTCAAAAGACACAGTCAGGATCACTTTGCTAACCACTTCACAAATACATATTAAAAAACAGGCCTAACTGCATTCCTGAAAAAAAAGTTTTGTTTGAAGCCTATAGAAATGATTGTGTATTGAAGTGACAAAACTATCAGAACATTTGAAAGCAACAAACATACTGACAAGGAGGTATTTTTTTGATACCATAGACATAGTCTTCTAAACACTCCTTAAGAAATGGTGACAATTCTGGAGATTTCAAGCTTATAAAAGAAAACGTGCAACAAACACTACCATCTCTATGTAAAGACAGCAGAATTAGTGCTAACAGAAAACTTTGAGCAATTGATCCAAGTTCAGCTACACCTAGAGTTTTACTGAAGTTTTACACCCCCTGGACTCTTAAAATCTGCATAGCTGATGCTAAATGGCAAAAAAACAATAAAGATAGAATAACTATACTGTACATGGCTTGATATTTGAAACTCTTAGTTAAAATGTTTATCAACATGATAGTAATACGCAAGAGCTATGCTATAAAGTATCTTCAAAAATTACAGTTTGGAGTTTGCATTGGGTTGGGGATTTTTTTAAATAGTTTACCAGTGGGGAGAAACTCAAGACTTCCAAGTTGCTTGTTTTTTTAAAAGACTAAGTAATTTTGCAATAAGAATCTCTAATACACAACTCCAAAAATTTACAAGATTTTAAAAATACATTGGGCAATAACAAGAAGTAATTACAAAAGGTTTAATAACTGAATTATAGGCATTTGCTAGATTTTCAATCTGGCTTCATCTTAGATCCATTGAGTCTCCGTTTCTTTGGGAGTTCACATGATGTGATTTAAATGTTTAAGGTTGCAACTGAGTCCAAAACTCAGATGCTAAAATAACTGTCACTTATGACCACAGAAAGACTTTATAAATTAAAAGGAAAATATGAATTTCTGTTTCCAACTGGAAGATATACATAGATATTAATTACATTTTTACAATTAATTACATGAAATAATTTACCCTTCTTATGATGCTGTCCTTATCAGACATTTCTTGCCTGTGTCTTGATGCTGCTTTTTTGCTTTCCTGACTCAGTTCAAAACACTGTTCTTCCAGGAGTGCTCGTGCCAACCGTTCCGACTCAGCTTTGGTTTCAGCTAAATCCAACTGGGTAGTGAGTGTTTCTCTGTAAAAAGGACATTAAGATTTTGTTCTCCTATGCAAAACATTCTAAATTTTCAGGAAGACTACCAAACTCAAATTATACCATTCAGTTAACTGTCCTTATCTTAGTTTATTACGAAAAGAGGTCTATAGGAAGTCACTCCTTCCCTCCCCCAGGCTTTTTAAGTTTGATACTGTTCCTGTAAAACTTCACGTAGGCAGGTATTTTCCTCCTACATCATATTTATTAGCCCAATATCTTTTCTTTTTCCTTTTCTTAGCCCACCAAAATACATCATGAACACTGTACATAACCTTCTCCCTTTGGATTGTTTTGCAACGCTGATGCTCAAGCAGAACAAGAGACACAGACTTTAGAAGAGAACAACTGCTTCACGCAGTTCAAGGCAATAGTCTCCTTTTTCAGAATAAATACTTATTACATAAACTAGTATATTGGAAAAATAAGCTTAAAAAACTTCTTTCCTTATCTGCTAACTTAGAAAATAGTGCATCATGATTAATGGTTGGAGGATTAACTCTTTTTGCTGCGATCAGATGCATACTACACTTAGAATTCAAACTATTTTGATTATTTTCTTCTCAAATTATTTTATTGGCTATAGAAATGTATCGAGTAATTACCAGGATAAGATAATCAAATAAAAAAGTTGTTACGCAGGCAAAATCATTACCATAAATTGTAATGTTTTTTCAAAATTTTGTCTTTCATAAATTCTCAGTGACCCTCATTCTTGTTCCAGACATTACACATAGAATCCAAAGCAAATATGAATAACCATATTTAGCTTTGTGAGTTAGCATAGGTAACATTCTATGTATTTGTCATCTTACACTTTTGAGACCTGTCTTTTTCGGAAGGCATGAAACATTTCAAATCTAATTCAAAATCTTATGAGTGAGATCATGTTGTATGCAAAAACTTATGCCTATTTGAAAAACAGAAGGCCATACTTTTCATTTTGCAATTCCTGCATTTTTCGTTGAGTTTCTTTATTCTTTTCATCAATTTCCTCTTTCAGTTCCTTCACCTGAGTTTTGTAAAGTGTCTGTAAAAGAAAGCATAAAAAAAGAAATATTCCTCAAATTCCACAGTGAAATTCTTCATTGACAGATTCAAAACAACGAGTACCAAAACAAACCCCAACACACACCAGGACCATCTTTAACAGAATTTCCTCCTTCCTGCCTGTACGAGATGTTCCTTTCCAATTTCCTTTGTGCAGGGAACTGATGTGACCAGGTTGGTTTACAGTTTTCTAGACTGGTTTCCTACATTGTTGTACAAACACACTTGTTGAGAAGGAAGGCACTAGGACACAGCTGAGCAGGTCTCCTGGAGACAGCAGGACAAAATTGCATCCTCTTGTAGCATCACTGTCTCAAAACGTTAGTCAAACAAACTTGATACTGTGCTTCCACTTGTTGTATTCTGTTTGTATCCATGTATCTTTTCTCTTAGAGGGTAAATTTTTTTCCATACAGACTTTGTCTTAAAAGCTGATTCAGCAGCAGTCTATTTAAATGAATTACTTCTGTTCTTAATAACTATTGTTATTAACACCATCAGTAATTCTGAAAGTTAAAATTTGATCTTCTGCAGTAAAATTTGATTTACTTTTGCTAAATATTTAGACTAGATTACAAATATCTCATTTAAACCACATGGTTCTGAAAAAAGGCAAAGCTGAGGATGAAACTCAATACCCTAAATCTTCTTATTAGCAATATATTATGAAGAAATGTACAAAAAAAGTCTGTAACACATAATGAAATCACAATCATATGCAGTTTAGGAAACATGATTTTTTTTTATTTCCCCTCCAATGAAGAACCAAATTTAAAAAGTACTTCCCAAAGTGAAATGAAACTGTCCATATTCACGAATGTATTTGAAGTTCAGGCATTACAGAGTGTCCCATGCTATTGTTTTGGGTTTTTTTTGCATAAATGAAAAAGATCAAACTAAATCTATGAAATACACATTTTGGCTACCTGGAGTACTGAATAAGGCTCTTCAGGGACTCATGTGCAGAGAAGGTATCTTTCTAGAAGGAGGAATACACGCAGAATGCTACTGGATCTATGGTTCTTAAATATACTTATGGTAGATCAATAGTATGGAATAAATTTCAGGAAGTACAGAGATTTTGAACCGTCTACAATAAAGTTTGCAGTTTTGTCAGAAAAATAACTCTTTTCCAACTTCAAGATAGGAATTACTCTGATGAATAATTCAGGTAAGATTTACTCAATGTAACATATAAGATTTGACAAACAACTACAAAGCAATATATTAGACAGACTATCTAATGTTCTCTAATTTTTGTTCACTGATTGCATTTCAAGCAAGATTCGTGAATTGCTGATTTATGCCAGGTTGTTATTTACATTTAAAAAAAAATTAATATGTCAAACTATTGGGTGTTCAATGATTTTGTGTCAAAATGTAGCACTCACAATTCTTTGCAAGACTTACTGAAAAATACTGCTCAGCTTCAAGCTGATCCTGAAGCTCACGCATTTGACCTTCATTTCCTCTGTATTGTCTTTGAAGGAATAAAAAAGGAAAACATATAAAAACTCAGCTATTAACAAATGACAAAGATAAGACTATTTCTAACCAGAACATCATCCTATACAAAGATCTTACAGCTGTGCACATATTATTTCACAAAGACCAACAGTTTGCTGTGTCTTAAAATTCTGATTGAATTACATTCTCTATTCTACCCTGAAGCTTGTTTCTGTATGTAATTTAGAAGACAAGAAGTACTCTAAATGGAGAAATGTCATGTCAGCTGAAGGAAGATATGATAGAAGCCTAATTAATGAAAAATTTCTTCAGTCAGCTTCAGAAATGTTAAGAAAAAGAATCGGCTGTTTAAGGAAAAAAGCTATTGATTCCCATGTAGAAAAACTAAAACGGCCATATGATTTAATAGGTACTATCACAGTCAGTCCATAAAAAAATCACTCAAAAGTAGCATATATGCCTTGACATAGAATGATGAACCAAGTTCTGCATCATAGCTCATAACAAAAATATTCCAACACCGAAGGCTACGTACAGAAATCATAACATGCAGCTAAAAATATTCTTTTAGTTTAGGAAAAAATGCCTATGCACCGGAGAAATTTTTTCACTAATAGGAACAAGCAAAACAGAGCATGTATAATTAAGCAACTTTTTCCATTTTACTTCAGATTTTTACTTACTTAGCAAGTTGAGCCAACTCGAATTCCAGTAATCTCTTTGCTTCCAACAATGTATTGATTTCTTGTTTCAGCTGTTTCTCAGAACCCTTCAAGTTATCTGCTTCAAAAGCTTGTGCCTTTAATTCGTTCTGTGCCATTATTCGCTTATTTGTCTCTTGTTCTAGCTGAAGGGTTAGATTCTTTACCTAAATGAGAAATATTTCAATTTAGGAGCGTTTGCTGAATAACCAACTGCATGTGGTTGAAAGTGTTTCTTATATGGGTTATTTTATGTCAAACACCATTGCCTAAATGCTACACATTGCTCAACGTGTAAAAATATTCTTAAATCTCTAAACACTTCAGTGCAATAATCTTAAAGAAAGCTGTTGCCCTTACAGAACATACTGATATGACACTACATGATGTAAAATTTCCCTTTAATAAGCTAAGCTTACTTCAAAGGCCCAACTGCGTTTTATCTGATCTTAAAGGCAACAATGGAAGAAACCTAAATTGTCTGCCAAAAGGTCCTGCAAACCTCTGTGGATTTCAGATCTTAAAAACTTCTCACCCTAGAAAAAAATTGCAGCCTACCAGCTGTATAAATTCTGGAGAAAGCAAACTCACAACTGCAAACCAATCGGACTACACAGTTAAATTCACAAGCAAGTTCTTCCTTTCAAAAAAAAGAAAAGGAAACACAAAAAATTGCATTATATTAAACTAAGGGCTCAAATATGTAAGGCATCAGAGATCTAAGAAACAAGTGGAAATTACTTAACACCATTTAGGCCAACAACTGTCTTCAGTTCTACTGAGAAATGTATTATATGAGAAGTTCAGCGAAAGTGAATTTAATTTTCTATTTCTCAATGCAACTATAATTTCTTATTTATATAGAAAATTGTTAGTGATGAACACATAACTTACTTCATCTTCCAGTCTTTCTTTTTGCTGAAGAAGGTGTTCCAGTTTCTGCTGAGATTGCTTCAAGTCAAAGTCCAGCATGGAACACTGTTTTTCAGCTTGAACTATTCGATTTTCTGCCTTTTCTCTTGCTGCCCTTTCTTCCCTTACTTTTTTTTCCATTTCTAAACAAGATTAAGGAGAGAAAATAAACAAAAATTAATATGTAGCATCTGCAAGAATGCTTTTGTAAACACAGTCTTAAGTATCTTAGTATTTTTTCGGACCCTTTTGTTCACCTATTTAAGCTCTTCTGCTGTTAGATGGACTGATTACTGAGTAAAAAAATTTCTAGCAATATTACAAGAAACACTAAAAAAGAAATATAATTCCAATTTGCAGTCAAAGCACTGGAATATTATGACCAAAACTGAAAGATAAATAGCAAAAGAAACAAAAAATGCAGATTCTTGAAGTAATAAAAGAAATAAAGGCAGTTTCCTTTCCACAAACAGATAGTAGAGCCAAAGAAAAGAAATGCTACCATTTGCATTAGCTTTCTGAAAAGTTCCAAACTATATATGTAGGTACTGATGACCTTCACAATGAAAACCTGATGTATTCAATTAAGATATCAAGACACGTCTTTGGTTCATGGATACGTATCTATAAAAGAAACGTTACCACTTCATACACGCCTAATACAACACCAATATTTTTAATGCAGTTACACAGGAATGAATGCTCCAAGACGTCTGTCTTGATAATTCATTCCTTCATTTGTTTAGCATTAGCCAGAATTTCAGGTTTCAATAGCATTTTAGAAGTTTAGCAAGGCTTTGAATTGCAAACACAGGGAGATATTAAAAATATTAAGAAACAATGTAATTTTTACGGTATGAATACCACATTAGAGAAAGTAATTTGGAATGCATAGTTTTCATTATGTACATTTTAAGATTTTGATACGCATTTTCTTTATACAAGGGATTAAACACTTGTACAAGAGTATCACGTTATAAGACATTGTGTTTTAAGATCTCATAAATACCTTTTATTACATACGTACTTGAAACTTGCAAGAAATACTTACCACACATTGCAACTGATCTTGCCTCCTCTATTGACTGATGTTTGTCAGTTAACCGAGCTTTAGTCACTTTGTGTTCATTTACTTCCTGTTCTAACCGGTCTTGTAATGATTTGAGTTTGTAGTTCAAATCTATCTCTAAATTATTCTTTTCCTAAAGATAAGAAAAAAAAAAGTTACCACATTTCTGTAATGTTTCTATAATATCTGAAGGAATCACATTTCCTTTCTTCCCTTTTTTAGTGCCAACTTTTTGTTATTGAAGAAATTAACAATGTTATTTTCCATGCTTATTAAAGAATGCTAACAGACAAAAACTGTACTTGGTGCTCTGGAGAAAAACATCACTAACTCTTCTAAGTAGTGTATAAATTCATATGATAATGGAAACTTCTTTGTTTGAATAATTAGTAGTCATCTAAACTGGAAATGAACAACTAATCCACCAACAACACTACAGCACAAAGGAATCTGAAATGTTGTTACTTGGATTGAATTCTGTTATTTCACTGTTGGGATTGCCAGCCACTAACTCATGAAACAAGCACTGGAGATGAGCTTTTGGAGACAGGGACTTGCCTTTGGATCACTGCTTCATGCAACACCAAATGAGAACTGCTTACACCCTCCCTCCTGTGTAGTCGTATCTCTCTAGTTAATTTGGATAGACCACACAACACAGCAAGTCCTTACCTGACCTCAAAATATATAGCTATCTAAAAAAAAAAAAAAAAAAAAAATCTATCTAAAAAAGGGTGCAGGATTTCCTTTTAGTCCTCTTCACTTATTTCTCCATCTCGGGGTAGAGATCAGAGATGTTTGGGGAACATCTACCATTCAAACATTCTACCTTCCAAAGAATGCTTCCTTCTTTGGAAGGAAGGCGGGAAAAAAATTGAAATGGTTCAGCTCCAAAGTTGATCAAAAGGTCTAGCACTGATCTAACAGCAGAAATTTAAATTTCAGGCTTTTAAAAAGTTCAATCATAGATTTTCAGGAAGCAAGCCTCTGAAGCAACAGCTATGCAGGCAGAAGAAAAAGTACTTGCTACTGGCAGAAGAGTTGGATCATTGATACTGAATGACAAACATGAACTTTATGCCCAAAGCAACAAGTAAGAACTACCTGAGGGCTTGTGAGACTTACCACTTAAATTAGCACTATTTAGTTAATCATTTAAACACAAGACTTGATTTTAGAGCAAGAACACAGGGCTTAGCATTAAATACTATTTGAAGATATAGACAAAAGCTGACAACCATCACTTTACTGTACCTTTTCTGAATGATTAAGCATATCCTGTGCTTGTTTTCTTTCTGCTTCCACTCTTTCAAGATTGTTTTTAATGTTTTTTACTTCTTCTTGTAAAGTTGTAATCCGAACTGCCATGAGAAATGAAATATCATTCAATATTAGTAACTCAACTTAGATCAATAGGCTTTTAAACCTTTATGGATTTCTGGGCCCCTAAAATGTTTACACCTTCAAATTTTTCAGATATGCAAGAGCTGTACATTGTAAAAGGAAATGGATCTTTTCAGCCATTCTTTATGCATCCCATTTGTAATAGTTATCAAAAAATAAACATATCCAAAACTTGGTACCTGCCTTCCATCATAAAAGAAAACAAAGTCAATTTAACACAAAATAGTTTTCTCCACAAATGAAAGAGAAAGTGCAGGTTATGTCAACTTGGCTATAGCACTAAGGCAGTAAGACAGCGTTGTGTCTTCTCTAACACTGTATCAGTTTTTCATATTTTTTTACCACTGGACTCAGACTTTTAGTCAGGGCAGCTCCACAGACTTATAATCAGTGTTTCCCACTCTGATTTTGATATTCTCCCTCCCAAGAGTTGCTCAGACATGATTAGAAAGGAAGATCCCATCTTCAGAAATCATTCTCTTAAGTCACACATGGTTTGCGGGTTGGCTTTCCTCCCTTTATTTAATTGTACTTTATTCAACGAAGTAGGGTTATCACAACTTTTTTGGTAAAGCATAAATACAGAAGAACTACCTTGCAATTCTCCAATCATTTCAGATCCGTGACTTCTATCTCTTCGTTCCGACTCCAAAGCTGCTTGCAGTTGGTAATAATCCTTCTCCACCTGCAGTTTTGTGCTTTCTAGAACTCTGCACCTTTCCTGCAGTTCTCTATTCAGGGATTCAACCTGACTTAAGGACTTGCTCATTTCTGTGTTACCCTTTCTCAGCCTTGCGGCTGTATCCGATTCCGTCCTCAGCAAATCATTCGCTTCTTCTAGCTGTTAAAATAAAACAGACAATATTCTCAGACCATTTTTTTTATATATACTCAAATGCTCAATACTTTTTCTCAAATCTAAGAAATAACAAAGACAATGAACAGAAGCAACATACTTGTTTTTGTAGTTGTGTTATCTTCTCATTTGAAATTTGTGAATGCTGGCTGATTTTTTTTAAGTCTTCCATCTGATCTTTTAGCGTTGACACTGAGGAGAAATTACACCATTAATACATGACATTAAAAAAATCCTTAGGGTTTTTATGGTTTGTTTTTTTCATAGACATTCAAATAAATCACTGGCATACACTATGTCTTTTGTTGAATTTTGCTTCTTATATGCACTTTTAGGTCAAATTCTGTGATTGCAGAACAACAATGAACACTGCGGAGAACAGAATTTGAAAATAAGACAAAAATATTGTGTGTTCTTGTGAAAACTCAAATGAAAATAAAATAAAATAAAAAATAAATTTGTGTCCCTTATTTTAAAAGATTCCTTTAAATTTGCATAGCACTTAAGATGCTAAGGTAGTAAATTATTCCACAGAACACACCATACAGCTCATCAGTATCAATGTTTGGACAACATGGCATACCTTCATTTTCCACATTCCGTCTTTTTTCATTCTCTTGTTCAATTTTTCTTTGGTACTCATTTATCTTATGTTGCAATACCATCTTTTCCTTCTCAATCTGCGACACTGTTGATTCCAAGTTCTTTCTTTGATTTCCCTAGAATTAAAAGCATTGGTATTTTTTATTTATATTTTAAGGAATGATCCCTAAACCAGTATCTCTGCAAACAATAAATAAAGGAAACTGATGCATTGTTTTCAGTGAATGATTTTCTGGCTTCCTTGAAAAGATTTTCATAAAAGATAGCTTTTTTAACTTCTAGACAACAAATTTATGAAAATGAGTAAAAAAGTTATCATTAACATGATTATATATAAGTAACTATTAAAACCATTATTAAGAGAAAACTGAAGGACTCAACAGAAAATCATCTGTAGATTAATTTTTAGAGTAACTAATTTTTATAAACTCCAGAGAAACTCTCCTTCGAGAGATATGAGCAAGACTAAACAAAATATTTAGCAGAGGAAGCAGAATTCAGCGTGCATACAGAAAAAGTTTTTGAAAATGTATACAAATAAAAATATATCTCCCAATGTTACATACTGAAATGTGACGGTTTGGCCTCAAATTTAAACTCAGGATAATTTTTTTAGTCACAGAAGAAATATCTTAAATCATGAAAGTATTATCCATATTCTTTACCCAACTAAGGGTTCAGTGAGGAAAAAATATACCTCTTCATCCAGTTCTTTCATTATCTTGTCTAGCTTTATGTTCGAAGATCTTAAAAAAAAAAAAATTCATTTCAGTAATATTTAAGGATACATTATACATACTGTATTCCTAATGATGTAATTTGGGACTGCTACTAAAGTGAACATTTATATTTTGACTAATGCTATGTTGTAATAAACATTTGAAACTGAAGAAAATAATCAATCATAGGAAATAATTTGCAAAATAAATTATTAGGTATTTATCAACTTTGCTGCAGATTACATACGCAAAATTTTAAGTGTCACATTTTCTCCCTTAACCTGCAAATGTAAAAACAGTGTATGTACATAACAGTTTATCATTAAAATTAGAATACTCTGGTCAACTGCTAAAATTTCCTCTAGTTATGAACTTGCCAAATATCTAAAATAGTTCATTAATTCAACAGCAGACAGCTCCTCACTATGGATAAAGATATCTGAGTAACATTATTTGAAAGCCTTTCTCTTGAAGTAATGTATGAGAACAGAGAGAGTACTACAGAGAGTGTTAGATTGAGTGCATAGTAAAATCGTAGTCAACTTGCAATAACATTGACACATCCATTGCATTTTTGTAGCTAACTAGCCCTCGTCAAAAAGAAAAGAAAAAGGACCCAGACCATGTTACCTGGCAGGTACAAAAAGGAGCAGTTACAGCAATATATCCTACCTACTAACTCTGCACTAAACAGTACAGCATATCAGAAGACACACTGTTGTGCTCTGAAAACTTCATTAGTACTGCAGGAAGACAGTTACTGAATATTGCAACTAACGTACGTCCTGCTTCTGGAACGCAATCAGAACGTGTGAACAGTGAAGCTGTGTTTAAGTAAACGACAGCGTCACACAGTCTAAATTCCCACCGGACCATTTTGGCTACCAGTTCCCACATAAATAGCTTGTACAACTATGCACTAATACCTCCTGGTTTATTTAGGCCTTCAGGAAAAGACTTCAAAAGGAGAACATAAATGAAGGGGAATTTAGTTTGCATGAATCTCAGTAAAAATTCCTGATTATCAGAAAAGATGAATCCCAACTGTTTGTTCCTAAGTGTAGATGCAAGAAAAATGCAAATTCTTACCTAGCTACTTCTTCAACATGGTAGAAACAAGACTTTAGAAAGCAAAAAGTTGTTCTTATCTATCAGTTATACCAAAAAAAAGGAATGTGGTTTTCCAACAAGTACCATGTATTCAGAAACTAGGCAGTTAATTTTAATAATCCAACATATACCACACACTCTTTTGAAAATTTTTACATTATTTTAAAAATCATCATGATCATTGTGTACCTCAGTACCAACAAGACACCTGAATTCAGAGATCTCATGAAAACTCAAACATTCAAGTGTTTAGAAAGAGTATGTGTTACATGGGTGCCAATTAAAACACTTTTTCGTTCTGTTGTCAAGAAAACCATTCAAATACTGTTTAGAATAACTTAAACCTGTGCCTGGAACTCCCCTGGAGAACTACAGGACCATTCTTAATGTTATTCTGGTGATCCTTAAAGCAGTAATACAGAACTGAAGTGTTAGATGTATTTAAATTATGTAAACAATTAAAGTTCAAAGTCTCACCTGCACTTTTGTTCCATTTCATCTTTCAACTGCATTTCATTATGTAGTTGTTCTTCCAAATCATAGATCATCTTCTGCATATTTTCCAGCTTTAAATATATATTTGTACATGAAAGAACACGCATTAAATTTAAAACCTTATAAAAGGACTTCAGAATATTCAGAGCTGCTTATGTTGTATCCCACTCTACTCGTTTATATCTAAACGCTAGATTCTTACCTTATTAAGGCAAGAATCCCTTAAGGTAAGGTGATCCCCCCAAAAAAATTCTTTAAAAGTTAATTAAACCACTTTAATATTACGCAGTTTTACCATTTGCACACACATAAAACTTCAGGGTTCTGAACAGTTCTGTCAAAATTAACTGGGCTAAGCTAAGACAAATCCTCCTTGTTTTAAGTATCTTCAGAATCAGACTAAAGATACTACTGCAAAGACATAAGAAAGCATCTTAATTAGTCTCAAAATTTCTTTTTCTAGCATGAACCACCACATGTATTTTGGAACGCATCTTCAAGCTCTCTACAAGTTCAGGTAGCAGAACCAGGCCTCTCAGGTATTAGCAATGGGAAGAAAACGTTCTTAACACCTATTCAGTCATAGGTAATTTTTTCAGCCAGCACTGTACTAAGGTGAAAATAGTAACAAGTTTAATATGTTCATATGGCACATTACTCAATAGCACAAAGTGTTTGCCAGCAAGAAATATTCAGAAATTCATTCTTTTCACGTAGTCACAAAATATCTTCCTTCTACCGGATGTCCAGGTACAATAATCTTACTCCAACACCAGCAAAATCCCCAATTAACAGCAAGATGGTATGAACTTTGGGGAAGCTCATTAAGTCAAGCTCGGGCTGATTCACTCTTGTAAACCTTTTTGCTGATATTGTGAGGTTTTCAGCCTTATTTAGCTTTCCCACATTTGCCTCAATACCCTTGGAACCGCACAGAGAAGAATTACAGTCCTAACCTACACTCTCTTCAAAGAAACATATTCAAGGGGTTCTGACCTTTTGCTTTCTTGTTCCTTGTTCTAACTTCAAAAACTCTGACAATTGCCTGACTCCTTTTGCACAATCATCCCACAAAAAGAAGCAACTGGAGAGAAATTACAACTCCTCAGTAAGATTATGAAAAGGAGTTTGAAGACATATTATAGCATGCTTTACCCATATTAAATGAGAAAGTTATAGCTGAGATTATTTTTGCCTACTTCCAGGCAGGTGTCTTCCTTATTTCCTACTTTCAATCTGTTCTTCTTTTCATTGTAGCAGGAAATAAAGCATGGAACATTCAGGTGCTCTCAAAAGTTGAAGAACGTTCCTTATTTCCTTTTCCTTCCACATTCTTAAGCTGCTCTGAAGTTTTCAGAGTTACCACACAGACATGGTGACTGGGGACTAACCAGAAAGTGTATATTTTATATATTCACCACACTATTCTATATATTTACCACTACCTCTCACAAAGTGTTGAGACAGCAAGGAAATACTGGAAGAAACAGACTTCTCAGCACTTACAGAACAGCTCTGGAAAACCAATTACTGGTGTGACATACAACATAACACCACATGGATGAGAATGGTGTAGTCAAAAACCACAGAGATGGCCTCTAAATCTAAACTTTGAGGAAAAAGGAAGGAGGACCAGTACACAACACATTTATCTCTTTGGTATGAATCACTGAGATATAAAGCAAGAAGCAAGACTACTTAAAGGCTAGCTCTCACTTTAGTGAAAAGGGACCACAGCTAATGCGCAAAAATAAAGGATGAGAAGTTTCAACATAATTGCTCTTCCATTTCTTGGTTAATTACTTTATAGTCCTTCCAGAAAGGCCACCCAGAGGAACTAAAATGGGATGGATGAGGAACAGGTCCAAAAAGACATCTGGCAACTGAGGGACTAGCATGGCCCTCTATTGCCTTTTCTTGCTTCTTTCCATCTCTGGATGCTTTTAGTGCTGTATCCTATGGGGCCTATCTAAGCTTGCTGAGCAGTCTAATTACATTAGTATGAGACAACAGGTTTCCAGAGAAGTTTTGCACAATCTGATATCAATAGACTAAATAACGCCGTACAAAAATCCTGAGTTACAATTAACTCAGTATAAAAGCATTCCTTTATGTTTTAGCTTGTTCTCAGTTTCCATTTTGAGTAGGAGGCGGGGGAGGAAAGGAATATGGAAAAGCCCGCCTACAGCAGAAAAGCCAAGAAAAATCCCCCTGGAACCGACATACCTTTTTTTTAATTAATCATCATGGTTTAGCACGTCTGGTTCTGCACCCTGAACACTGTAGAAAACTAAAGACCCAGTGCAAAGAATCTGTCAATCTTGTCTTTCTTAATATCTGGACTGTTTACAGGTGGTTATGGCAGCACTAAACCAAAGGAAATAAATAGATATTCAAAGAGGTAAATTCAGTTAAAGGACACTGAATTCCATTTTTGTCCAACTTCATGGCCTAATTCTATGAAGTTTTACACACTTGCAAAAAGCTATGAATTTCTTGGAAACTTCTGGCACTCAGTCCCTCCCAGAAGATACTCAGTACCACACTAAATGCAGATAGACCAGGTAACATCTTGTGTTATATTTCCAGAACTAATTAATTTGCTAACCATGTGTCAACATTACCGTTTTCATTGCAGCATGTAATGAAAGAAAAACAGCTGAGAAAAAAACTGTGGGGTAAAAATACCTTATAGTAAAGACTTAACATTAATTGTGTCACTCATCCTTCCAGAGCTTCACCTTCCTAAACTGTTAAAATCACAAAACATTCAAATACACCTGACAAGACAGACAGGACTCGAGGGTTCCTTAACTACATGCAGGTGCATGTATCCCACTAATTATGCCAAATCCATTCGTTAACTTTCTTCAAAGTCAACGAAAGGCCAGCACACAGCTTTAAGTATCTGAAAATATTTGAAAGTCTGGCTCTGTTTTTAATTTTACCATATCAACAGCCAAACGCTTATGAAGTAAACAAAATTTATGGAATATATCAACATACATAAAGGAATCAAGACACTTCAGTGCTTAATAAATTCATTGAGCCCAATGAAGCATGTAATCAGTTCCCCTGCTCTTCAGAAATCTTCTCTGGGTAATATCATTAAAACCTTTCGATTGCAATCAATGCACCAATATCTACTTCTCTTCTCCTTTAAACAGAAAACAGACTAAATACTAACAAAATAAATCATAGTTAATGTCAAGATTTCTTTTAGAATTAATTATCAATTTTTTTAAGTGTTTTCTACTGGAAAGGATGTAATTTGTAAAATATCAAACCGTTCTGAGGTAATACCTTGATTTACACTTAAACAGAATGCAAGCAGGCCTTTTTTCCAACACCTCAGCATACCTTCCCAGAAGCCAGACTGCCAAGAAGCTTGGGAAACTGTAACTGAAAGAACTTATGACCATTTCTTGCTGGGTGAACCAATCTAAAAATGCAGACCTTCAGTGCCCAAATTCCCAATAGCTTGTGTGGTACCCTGGGGAAGGAGCAGAATACCCAAGCTTGGTGCATTATCTGCCACCTCCTACTTGGCTCACAGCAAGTCCAGCTCCAGTGTTTGACTGGTGGGCTGCTGGAAAGCCCAAGCTTCCCAGCACACTCACATGCAGACTCCATGATTGCCACAAAACCAGTGTACACCTGAGATTGATAAGGCGCTTCCATATTTCTAAAGATAAAAACTGTATCCAGTTCCACAAAAAGAGTATGCAGTTTCAGCTAATTTATTCCAATTCAGAAAAACCTATGTCATACGAAGAACTGAAATTCTGCTTTTCCAATAATTTTTAGGCAGGCCATACTAAACAGTTAAAATTTGTGTACTGATTTCCCATATTCCAAGCACTAAAATAACTTAAGACATTTAGAACTCAAACTGTTTTCCCATTTTAGCAATGGATTCTATACGAGGACCCAACAAAGCTGAAAATCAGTGAGACTTACCACACTTTTATCCACACTGGAGCCTGTTCTGTTATCATTGGAGTTTTCTGCAGAGACGGCTAAATACCTGTAACAACATTTAAAAAGTTTTAATTCAAGAGTTGTTTAAAAGCAAGGTCATAAAAAAAAAAAACAGAATACAATCATCCTAAAACATAAGACCCAGATTTTTTTTCTCCAAAATGCAGATAACAAATAGTAACATAATCAGAATTTTTTGTTTCTGTATTTATTATACTTTAAGATTTAAGCACAGTTAATTCAAAATCTCACATAATTTACTGTAAAGGGTAAAGTAGAAAGCCGCAGTAGAAGACCTACAGAAAAAAGAGGACTTCTGCCAAATACTAATACAACCACTTTTCTTTTTTTTAATAACCATTAAAAAAATCCTTGCTTTCCATGGTTACAACACTCTCATTGGCTTCCATCCCATAAATATTTACTCAGGCACTTATGCAGCAAGTAACAGCAATGAGGCGACTCTGCAGAGATTGTGTAACTTCCAATAAAGTTACTAAGGGTTCCTTCACACAAAAAGCTTACCCTGAAGCCAGTGTTCTTATTTTATGTAACTGTTTTCTAAAAATACCACAAATTTCTATTTGTCATGATTCTGAAAAGTCAGGTAAATAAATAAAAATTACTATCTTAAAATTCCTTTGGTATTTTATGTGATATTCTTGGCTTGGTAACTGGTCTAGAGAGATGTAAAACATCTTTAACTGCATCAGATGATGGGAGGAAAAACTTTCCAACACATGACTTAAGGGAGATGGACCCATCCTCTTTTTTGTTTCACATGAATATTTCCACATCTACAAAAACCTCTCCAAAAGATGAAGGAGGGTAAAAATCGAAGACATCTCCAAACCCTTGGTCAAATTAAACATCAAGACTGCTTTCAGACAATTAATTGACAAAGAGGAAACAGAATGGTTTCCTACAGAAAGGGGCTTGCTGTCTTGAGTACAAGAAGCAAAGCCACCATATTTTGCACACCAGGGCTGCTGAACAGCAAGAATGTGATATTTAAACACCCAGAGCACCAGCTCCATCAGGATCCAGAAGAGAACACAGGCCAAATAGGGCTGCAAAGTGTTCTTAGCTAGTATTCCGGAATCTGTGTTAGAAGTGAAGTTCAATAATAAACAACCGTATTTCCTATTTACAATCAATTCCTATTTACAATCAAGATTACAATCAATATGAAGAAAGTACTCTATACTAAGATTGTACTACTTCCTTTAAAGACAGAAGTCACATCATTTTCCTAGATATCCATTTCTTTAAGCTCTCAGTATATATGAGTTAGATTAAAGTGAAGGAGGGAGAGAGACAAATGTGCAACTTTTTTCTAAACATGCGTTTTTTTAATGTTTGAACTATTTTCAATTTAAAAAGGGAATAAAAACTAGGATTACAGGTTTAATAAGTATGAATGGTCACTTCAGAGTTTTCAAGACTATCACACCAACAAAATATTATGGGACAAAATTCAATTCTAGGACAGCATTTTAGTTCTAGTAAGCTTACAAACTTATGATAGTATTTCATAGCAGAGTTCTTCAATGACAGCAAAACACAGCCATTTAGTTCTCTAAATTCCTGATACTGTCCGCCAAGAAGGAAGAGAGGGAGAGAAGGAATTATGTTATTAACAAGCTTGTATATGCCACTTCACCTTCTTGACAATATATTCTAAAATATTCCTGCAAGAATTTAAGTGTTTTTCAAATTACAGTCTAAGATCAGAACAGTAGGTGAAATTCCTGACCTGCTGAACTCACGCAAACCGTATGCAAAGTCCTTCTACGCCTTACTATGCAGAAAGCAATATCAAATCCAGCTCTTCACAGAGATGGAAAGAATTTCACCACAGGCTTGGAAAAGTGTTTCCTCTTCTATCCAAGGACGAAAACCAGATTTATTTCCTTTAAGATTTTCCTATCCAGAAATGCCATTAAAACTAATAGTCTCTACCTGACATGGTCCACTAGAAGTTTTAACCTATTTTAAGCATGACTGACACCCACCACAATTAAAAGCAGCTTTCAAAGCAAGAAAAAGTTATCAAGATTTTTGAATGTTGATAGTTAACATATAGTGATTACAACAACTGTTAGAAGTATTTATTAATGTAATTTTAACTGAGGTACTTTAAAGTCTTCTAAGCAACAGTGATAACTATAAAGCATCACAATCTCACTCTGCAGTTCACGAGTACCTGGTAAAAAAATTATGAAGCAGGTAATAGGCAAGCACAATATATTTTACTTCTAGTAAGCCAAGGTTTAATTTATTATATGCTAAAACACTGATGTAAAGTACGGAATTTTCATATGCAGCTCAGGAACAGTAATTTGCAGCAAAACAAAGTGACATTCATATCCCCAATTCAGGATTCTACGTTTATAATTTCAGTGCTCTGCAGGCAGCTCTGCTTAGTAGCAACAATAGTGGATTTTCCTTACTTAGCTTCTGCAGCACCACTATACAATATTCTTAATGCAGAACAAGACATTCATAAATTCAGTGTGGTATTTTAAGGTAGTAATGACTAGCAGTACTGGTTATCATTTCCAAAGTGTCAAAAGAGTATACTTTATTAGGATTCTGAACCGTTAATAACAATCTGAAAAGGCTTGTATCAAAATACTGATTGCTAAGCGTCTGAAACAGTGTCGACAAAAGAGTACACCATTAGCTTGCTTTCTGCATACATACCGACGGTTGCTGTAGTATGTAAATCCTACAAAAGGAAGTTGGTTGCCCACAAATGCTTTTGGTATGGGAAATGTTTCTTCTTCTCCTTTGTCTTCTTCCAGATCATCAAAATTGCTAGTGTCAATGTCACTACTTAAGTCAGGCACAACAGGTGCCACAGCTAGGAAAAAAGCAGAAGAGTACGATAATGATCAGTGTATTACTCAAGTGACACTATCAAGAATTTTTGGGAGTAATGTCTCATTGCTGTCTAAGAAATCTCTTTCCTTGGAAGAGAATAAATAAAGCTAAAATCCATGAAAAAGAAATATGGCAGTCCTTTTGCTAACGTAAAATGTAAATAAGATAGGTCACTACCTCTAAGAAAAACATTGTACTTACTGTCTCTGAGAGTCTCCCAAGCCCATTGATCATTTTTGAAGAAAAGGTGCCGTTTAATTTCTTCTACACCATTTCGTCCTAGCCTCACTTCCCTGTTAAAGAGTGTTTTGGTTAAGCATAGAAGATTACATAAATTATTCTGAAGCAAAGACTCATTCTAAAGCATAATCTAACAACAAAGACAAAAAAATACCTCTCAAATTACGGTACAAAATAGATATACCTCAAAGTTTTCATATGAAGATAACTATAGAAGCACAGTAGCTATATTTAGGAACACAGTCTGGTTTTAAGTATGGTCCCTAAGAAGTCCTGCTGCTACTGTTTCCACCATCACCAACGAGCTGGACAGCTGCCAAGCAGCAGCAAAGTGCAACCTTTTCTAGGAGTTGATGCTTTGTTTGAATCAGTTCTCAAGAAAGGCTATGCTTCTATTAGTAAGTAGTGTGGGTACAACGGGAATGTACTCACAAAGTGAAGCAGACCTAACACTCACATTTAAGATGGGCTTCCTTTGGGTTGACTCTAGCCTGATCCTGAATGCCCACTAAGACCTGGACACTCCTGAAATGCACCTTTGGCTTTAGCTTCATCCAAAAGCCTTGGAGGCAAGGGGGAGGGTATGGAGAGAGGAAGATTTCCCTCCAGTAGAGGAGGACCAGGTCTGGGACCACTTGGCCAAACTGGACATTCATAAGTCCATGGGCCCTGATGGGATACGCCCACGAGTGCTGAGAGAGCTGGCAGATGTTATTTCTGGGCCACTCTCCATCATCTTTGAAAGGTCATGGAGAACAGGAGAGGTGCCTGAAGACTGAAGGAAGGCCAACATCACTCCAGTCTTCAAGAAGGGCAAGAAGGAGGACCCTGGGAACTACAGACCAGTTAGTCTCAC
>JAOQGH010000012.1:104867138-104883843 GCA_025769975.1 Gallinago jamesoni
TAACATGCTCTAACATGCTCTAGGCAATTCTGCTTCAGCAGGGGAGTTAGACTAGATGATCTCTATGGTCCCTTCCAACTCTAAAAAAAAATTCAGTGAAAATTCAGTGAAAAGTAACCCCTTTTGCATGTCCCTCAACACCATGCAACACAGACCATGGTAACAGTAGCTGTTACTAGGTAGTAACTCTTCATATTCAAACCAAATTTATAATGTATACGACATACCCATAGTATTCCCCCAGTATACATGACACCCAGTATACATATACCACTTCCCCCCGTATTACATGACACTACCTAAAAAGCAGCAGCAACCCTTGGTGACTCCTCTCCCAAATACTCACTTCTGTTGAGTGGTTTAGAAACCCACACGAAGTAAATATATTTATGTGTGCGTGTTCTTTCAACATGAGAACACATTCTCTTAACAAAGGCTTACTTTCATTTTGAGTAAAGTTTAAATCTTACCTATCAGTTAAAAAGGCACAAATAAGGTTTTTTGCCTCTTTAGAAATCTCATTGTCATCAGGGAAAGTAAGAGAGTTCTTGTGGTTCATAATCTTACTGTATGTTCCAACCAAAGAATCTGCATAAAAAGGTGTATCACCTGAAAAAGCAGCAATGCAAAAATTAGAAAGCAGATCAAAAATATTGTAGATTTGATTTATAATATTCAAACTACATATGCAACAATGTAAGCAACTAAGTGAACAAGCGACAAGGACAAATGCTTGAGAACTGGGCCAGAATATTTCTAAAGCACATTCTGTAAATACCATGACCAGTAAATCACCACTTATGTTGGAAGAGTGAAAAATTAAACAGCTGAAAGCAACAGTGATTTTAACAAAGAGTCTAGTTACGTAGTGCAGTCAGTTCTGATTATCCTCCTACTCACCTACAAGCATCTCATACAAAAAGACTCCAACTGACCACCAGTCACATTCTCGCCCATAGTAACCATCACCACCCTGGGACTTCAATACTTCAGGAGAGATATAATCTGGTGTTCCCACAGCTGTATCACATCGTACCATACCTTCCTACAAAGAAGAGGAAAACAGCCAGGCCCAAATATAAGATCCAAAAATGCAAACCATTTCTAAGAGTTTATGCAACCTAAGCAACATTGACAGATCAACATCAACTTTCATCAACAGGTGTTCATTCATTTCTGTAGGGTTATTTTAACATTTTTTAATTCTAAGCTACTAAATCCAGAACAGACCAGATTTAACAAACACAGTGTAAGTAACTTTAAAAACCTCAGTTAACATCCAAGAAATAATCAGAATTGCACCTAGGCCCTGTAAGCACTGCTTAGCCTCTCCTACTTACGCTAGTATAAATGCATCATATACCAACAGGATGTTCTGCAAACAGGGAAAGCCCCTCTGTTAACATAAATGGGTCAGTGTCAGGGATTTTACTAACAGAATCAGCTAAAGCACATATCTTTTCACTGCTGACCCAATATACTTAATGCCAGGAGGACTAAAGGTAGACAGGGCCTTGAAACTCTGAGTAAAAAGACTACAAAACAGGTAACAGGTAAGAAAAATGTCTGACACTCCTCATGCCCCTGGAGAAAGGGTCGGCAGGACACACATCAGTCACACTGGAGCTGGCACCTAGAATGCTGCAGCTGCAACCATGTGCCCCTTTCCAGTGCCATTCAGGCACTTCTGGAACAATCCTATGCCGTTCCTAGAAATGGATCAGTAGAAAAACTCACATAAAATTATATAACTAAGTAAATATAACAAATACAAATCCAGTGTTGCATATGCAGCAAATCCAGAATGCACCTAAATTAAGCTCCTATGCTCAGCATTTTCTCTCCCACAGAGTAACATTTCTCATTCAAAAGACCAGAGCAACCCAATACTAGGCTCAAGACTACTCAGCCAGCTTTGTTTAGACAGCACAAAACAAAGTGTTGTTGACGCAAGTTTAATTCTGTAATGCTAATATATAGCAAAGTTTCGTAATATTTTTTTGGCACTTACAGCTAGGATAATCTTTTTCTACATTTCAAAAATCCCTCATTATTAAGAATACAATCAGTCATGGAAAAATGTGGTTTAAGTAAAAACAAAGCCAAATTTTGTGTCAGCTACTCCACCAAAGTGAACTGTTTGTGACTTGAGGCAATTCCTTGAACTTGTACACATAACCTGTATTTGGTTTTCATTCGTGCCTTTTATTTATGGCAAAGTAGCTAAATTTATTCAAAGTTCCTGGAATATATTGAGAACACAACGTACATATTACACAGACTCTATAAAGCACCATGTATTTCAGAATGTTTTCCTCATATATATATATCTCCAAGCTGGCACAAAACAATCAGAATTTCATGAATAACAGTGCTTCACAGTACACAAAATACTGTTGCAAAATATATATTTTTAGTGACCTCAGGATATTTTTTTTTAAATAAATAATTCTATTACATTCTTTAACCTGTTTCCTTCAGATTTGCCCTTTTGCCACATCCACATATGGCTAATAAGTACAATTGGGATTCAGAAATTTGTACATCAGTTTGGAGTCTTTCATTCCTGACACACTATGTGAAAATAATCTCACTTCTATGCATTAACTTCTGATAACCAAAGACTTAAAGAAATAATAAAGGAAATGGAGACAATCAAAGGCTTGACTTCAGGAATTTTCTCTACCAAATAGTATAGAAGCTGATACAGTCCCTACTTCAAGAACCATTTCTGTGTGCTACATTGCCACTGAAGAGGATGCATAAAAAACAGAGTGAAACTTTCAACTCTTCTCATCTGGCTAAAAAGTTTTCTGTTATTTCCTTTTTACTTTTAAGTATGTTTTCCTTTCACAAACAGAAAAGCAAAATTAAAAACATATATTTACCTTATTCATCTTCATACAAGTACCAAAATCTGCTAGTTTTAAATGACCAGCTTTATCTAGCAGCATATTATCAGGCTTCACATCTCTGAAAGGAGAAAAATATGCTTAGAAGTAAATATATTAATTTCATTTATAAAAACAATAGAAGTCAACTATTTTTCAGATGCAACATTGCAAAGAAAAACACCATCATGAAAGCACCACTTCATTTTTTTCTGCTTTTCTTTCAAACTGGGACACTTTCTCTAAGTATGTCCAATACATAAACTGCTGAACTATAATATTTTTAAAAGTTATAATGGATGTGGGAATACAGTCTTAAGTGACCAAATTTAACAAATCCAGACATTAATTTTGAAGCTCAAGTTCCTAAAAAGCACTCACTAGTTGAAGTACCTCTCTGCAAGGATCCAGCTGCAGAAAAAAATCCATTCCAGTTCTCAGTTAGCTATCTCCTACAGATCCTGAAAACATAGCTTCTTCTCTGACAATTTTATTACTCCTCAAATTGTGGAACATCAGCCTGCTGAAAACCTTCACTTTATATCACCTTAGACTTATAGTTTCTGATGGCAAGAACCTCTGAAGTTATAAGATGGAATAACTATGAAACAATAATGAAGTAACATAATAAATTTTAAAACTGCCTAAACAATTACTGAAGCCATTCTGGCAACACCAGGAATAAAATAACACTATGTAACAACACTTTTTTCTTTTTCACCTGTGTATAAAACCCATTGAGTGAATTGCATCTAATGCAAGTACAACTTCAGCAGTATAAAATCTTGCCCATTTCTCTGGAACATCATAGTTGCTCATTAAATTCACAAGGTCCCCACCAGGCATGTATTCCATCACCATGTAGAGGTAACGGTCATCTTGGAATGCATAAAATAACTGTAAAAAGCACATAAACAAAAACAAAGTCACTGAATGTTCCATTTTTCTTTAGTCGTTTACTTGTTGGAAATAAAAGAAATTTCTGCACAAACTGATTTACAAAGTAACAGAATTGCTACAACTACCACAGCAACTTTACATCAACCAGCAGACCTCCTAAAAAGGGATTCTCTTGAAGATAAATTTCATCCAGATGTCCCATCCTTTCGTATTACAATGGAAGGAGAAGGGTCCTGGTTACAAATCAAGATAAATGACCCTGGTGCAATAAATTTTGAGATCATTTCAAAGAACGCTCATTGCATCAGAGGAACAAAATACCTCCTTTTGCACTGGGACACTAGTTGACAAATATGTAAACATAAAACTACTGTATTGTAAACATCTGGGCAATTCTCTTTGTGTTATGACTAAATATTTATTATTCTATTATCAATGTATTTATTGTTTAGAAAGTGAGCCTAAATTTTAAACAATTAAGTAAAAAAATTTCCCTTACAGCTGTCAATGCTCTATTCAACATGAGCAGTGCAAGTACCTGTAAGTTTCTAACTTAATTTTTTTTTTTAAATCATATAAGTACTATTCTGGACAATTACTCCAGACAAATAGTATCACAGTTACCTATTTAATCTAGGTAATCCTTAAATAATTTTGTTTAATTCTAACCTAACAGAAGAATTTACACGCTTAAGGGTAAGAACAGTTTAAATGAAAAAGTTAACACGTGCACACACAATGTACAATGACTGCTTCAGGCATGCTCCTTATAAACTTCAAAGGCAGCATCGCCTCCCAAAAAATTGTCAGTGATAACACTGAGATGAGGAAAAAATAACAAGAATGGGCATAATTTGCAGTCAAATATACACAGAGAAATCAGAATATAGAGAGGCTGTGTCTTAAGTGTACCTTTCTGGTATGCTGGATGCCTCAAAAAATTACTACAGAGCAGGCTTACCAATATATATCTGGCAAAGAGTTTTAAAAATAAACAGCAGAGATTATCTTCTAAACGTTATGACAAAACACTGTTTTGAAGCAATTGCAGTATCTGCTATCCTCATGTTAATAATATATTTCTCTAACAGACCGATACAACCAAAAAGGGACTTTGGAAAGCTAAAAATGAAAACATGTAATTCCAAGTCATGCAGTGTTATAACACATCTACATCTACAATAACAATATATTAAAAAGAGTATCACTATACCTGAACAACCCAGGGACTGTTAGCAAAAGCCATAATATCCCTTTCTTCCCAGAAGAATGCAGAATCTGATCTTTTTATCATCTCAAATTTGCTCAGTAGCTTCATAGCATACACTCTCCTTGAGGATTTATGCCTTACCTGCGAGGAAAAACATGACATATAGAACACATTAGTTTGCCACATTAACTTATGAAGAACACCACTGAATATATTACTTTTCCTGCTTCACTATTTAACAGGTTTTATCAGACTCGTCATGTTTTTATAAAAAATTATAATACTGTATGTCTGCAGAGTAATTACATTCCATTATATGACAATATATGCATTGCTTTTAAAACTTACTAGAGCTATTCACCGTAGAAGTCCATAGGCATAACAGCCACTTTGTAATTTGTAGGAATGTTTCTTTAAAAGGACAAATATAGGCACCCATTAAATATTATGAAGTTGAAACTACAAACCTTTTACACAGTTCATTAGCAAAACTGTATACTTGCTGCCATATTTTCCATTTCTCCCACCATTTCCAAATTCAGTAAAGCAGGATGGACATGCCTGGTTGACTAATCAATCACAAACAACACACAACATCTTCATCTGTGACAACTACGTTCACAAAAATCTGGCGTAGTCCCTGAATTCGCAGAAATTATTCTAGTCCTGAAGATTTACTTGAGTGTCCACATATAAAGCAGCAACAGCTAATTTTCTTGATTATGAGGAATACACTTCCCATTTTATTTCAATAGCGAAGCACGACTACAATGCAAAACAAGTACTTGTGCCTTTGAGAGTACCAAAATGTAAGATTCTCAAAAACTTAACCATGGGTTAAAAAGAAATAAAATTTCACTGAGTTAAAGGCTTTAATATTACAAGTGCATCTTCTGAACACTGTATTCAGAAACAGACACACGAGCAAATACTATGAAAAGTAAAAACAGAAACATAACTTACCAACTGAACCTCCCCAAATGCCCCTCTACCGATCACCTTCACCACTTCATAATCTTCAGCTTTCATGCGCAGATCTCTCATCTTATTTACTGTGTCTTTATCTACATAAAAGAAAATTCACATTTCAAATATATTCAATGTAATTGAACCCATTTATCCGAGTTCAGTTTTTCATAGTTATTAGAAGATGTGCTGCTTAGAGGGGGAACTTCCTTTTGAAGCTGCCTTCCTATTGGAAACCTCTCTGCGGAATTCCTGAGCTCATTCTCAGTACCATAGTAACCAAAACCTGACATAAATATAATGCAATGACTCTACTCCACAATCAATTTACCAGAGAGCTTAATTTGGGAATTTCTTTAAAAGTAACCACCTGAAAAAAAAAAAAAAAAGCTATGCAAAATTTCATATCCCGCATGAACTTGCTTAAAGTTGATCAGTATAAAAAGATTATTTCTGGATAAATATGCAACACATCTCAGAAAATACCGCAAAGTACACATATGAGACACTTGAAGAAACTATTTTAAAAACATAAGCTTTCACTTATCTGCACATTCATTATTTCTAATACTGAAAAAAGTATATTTTAATTTAAAACATGCAGTGGGAATCATTGCAATTATTTATATAAACCTGTCATTCTATAAACTACAATAATTCACAAACTCCCAGTGGGAAGATATTCGAATTCCAAATTTGGTCAAAGATTAAAACAGTCTATTTTAATCCATGTGGGTCAACACTGGCATGGATTACATGGAAAAGCGTCATACTCCAGTATTTCTAAAAGCAAGGAACATCTACTAAAACAGATATGCTTTTAATAAAATAACTTATGCAATATTTTATTTTCAAAAATAATATTCTAGGCCTAAAAGCCAAGTTTAGAAAGAAGTAAGGATGGGGAGAAGAGAAAGAAGAAGAAATGTCATTTTTCTAAGTTCGTGTTTTGAAAAAAATGATTAGACAGACAACAGAAAATTAGTATTAGATTTCTACCTACATCAGCCATTATCTAAACCAAAAGCAGCATATGCACAATTAAAATTCAGTAAGATTTTATTACCACAACAGGAACAAATATAGCTTTGTTTGAATAAACGCTCTGCGGCATTACTGTTTAATTAAAGGCACCCCTTTACAATGCAGCACACCACTAGCTGATTTCAATAAATTATATTAACATTTTAAGCTTTGACAAATGATTTCACAAAAGGATCAAAATATTTAGTAATTTTAAAAAATAATCCATTGCCTTATTTGCCCTGCTGAAAACTGAGAATGAGTAAGAATGCTGGAACTAAATTGCAGCAATTGCCTTGACAACAACTCTCTAGTTATCATTAACTTACTGCCTAGTAATCTCACAACAGGGACTCCACCGCTTCTGAATGAAAAATCTTGACATTGGTGCAAAAGAAAGCTAGGCAACATATGAATACTTTAAATGGTTTTCAATCACAAGCCAAAGCAGAATTAAGGAAAATATATCTTAAGAGGAAACTAAACTAAAGATTTTTAAACGGAGCAAACCGGGCTTGTGAGAAGTTGCAAACTGCAATTTGCTGCTGGAGAGACATACTAACGTTCAGTCATCTTCAGCCAGTATGTTAGAGTAACAACAGGTGGAAATTTGACCTCGTACGCCAAGATCTGTTAAACAGGGTTTATCAGGCTGCAACATATTCAAATAGGCAGCTCTTTATCTCCCGCTAACAGTGAGGACCCAAGCAGCTTACGCTTTATGGACAGCTGGGGCAGCTCCCATGGCAAAAGGTTCTTCAACCTGCCCTGAAGTTTGATTATAAGCTTAGATGCTGTCTTGAAATAAACTGCAAAGTTGGGCTTTCCCACATCTCGAATATTGACTTCTGTAATCTTTTAATTCTATATTGTAGAAAATTAATTAAGGTTCTACACACTTGCAAAAATAACCCTCAGAACCTTAGGTGGTAGAAGCAGACTTTGGAAGCTCCACAAATACACAATGTACCGGAAATAAAAAATAAATTAAAAAAAAAAAAGTGGATAAGGACTGGCTCCTAGGGCAATCAGTCTATAAAATAAAGGAAGCAAACTCCCATTTTATTTGCAATCTAGAAATTTAAAGTTCTAGAATAATGGTGCAAACTGGACAACTAATACTGCAAAAAGATATTTTAAATAGTTTTCTATTAGAACTAAAACAAACATCTAAATGTTCCTATATATCTATTTATTATTTTTTCAAATAGAAGCTTGAGACAAACTGGACTTCACAGTTCCTTCTAAGTCCACTACTCACACATCCACAGCTTGCTTTCATATTTCAGCAAACACAGCAAGATAAGTGTTCTAAAGGAAATCTGAAGTGAAAATTTATGGTCTGTTCTCCACCTTTGTATTACTTCAGATCACATCTTAAACCCTACATATTTTATACCTACAAGATACTCATTATGAGACTGTAAACGTAAGTTTTCTTTTCCTTCACTCAGCCTCAATTGCAAATGTGAAGTTCTTTGAGTATCACTAATGATTTCACTATTCATAAAAATTACAGTCAAATTATCTGTTGCAATGGGTATTTCCTTTGCCTAACACAACTTCTCTTTTCTCTAAGAATTTCACCACACCTTTTGTGTAAATAACTGAGTATGCAAAATGTGCATGTAACACAGTGTACAATATCAAATATAGTTTAAACTTTGAAAAGTTAAACAAAACATTTGAACTTAGGCCTTTTGGCAACCAGCTTACATGCAAGTAAGCCATCAACTAGATTCAGTGGACTCATCCATTCCTACAAATGGGGAATAATAGAAAATAAACCCCACAAAATCATAATCATTGCTTATAGTTGCACCAAGTAAACTATTTGAAAACACTCTGGAAACAAAAATAAAAACATAAATTTCTGTGAAAATAAAAAATATTTTAGTCAATTACTTTCTATTTGCCACTTAAAATCCATTTATTACCACATTTAATTAAGATGCTTAAGCCTGTAAAAAAATCTAATAACACTAGTTTCATTTCAAGGCTTGCCCATTCAGTCCACAGGCAGAAGTAAGTCTCGAATCACCAAATGTCTCTGCCAGAATTTGTCAGTTTGGAAGGCTTTAGAAAAGGCTTAACTTCTAAATGCCTTCTTGTTTGGTTTCTGTTTGGGGTTTTTTGTTGATTTTGTTTCGATTTTTTATTATGAAAACTATGGAATTATAACTTCTATAAAAAAGAAAAAAACACCTTTATTTAAAAAGTTATTACAGAGCAGAATGTACAGGAATCTGGTCATGGAAAAATATAGAATAAATACAGAGAAGAATTCTGCAGAAACATCAGCTGCACGCACAAGTAAGTACAGCAGCTATGCTGTAAGAATTTCATGGGATAATGAAAAGAAACTTTTTATACCAAACAAAAAAGTCTACAAAACACATGCTCCAGTCTGTCAGTGAACAATTTTTTAATATGATTTCTTGGCACTGTACACATATTATGTCATTTTACTGTTAATTGCTTATGATAATAGTAATGCATGAAATTACAAAGCAAGTTGTAGGAATCCAGAGAGTTGCCAAGAACAAAGATAACAGGCTTTTCTCTCAAAAGGCATTGTGCCACTAAAACCAATGCCAGTTAGACTGGCAACAAACTTGGGCATTCAGTTGCTGGGGATCAGATTTGTGCAGGTAGCTGTCGGGTTTCACTGGGAAATAAATAAATAATTGGACAACTTGCATCCAAAAAACCCAAATCCCTAGTAGCCTTTCAAAAAGCTAGAACTACTTTTATTATTTATTTTTGCTTGTATGTTTAGTCTTTTGTTATTTAATAACTGAAACATTAAATACTTACACCTGTTTAAGAAGTTATCAATGTTTTTGTTTTTTCTTAAGGCAGGAAAATCCAAGTCATATACCAAAGCATCTAATCCATCCTGAAAAGAAAAAGAAAAAAAGAAAAATTATGTGTTTGGAAAAATAATTACACATACTGCTAACTGAAGAGACAAGATAAAAACAGTTGTCCCTATTAATTATTCATACAAATGAAATTATTCACTTTTATTTAACAGTTGTTAGCAGTTACATGAAACAGCTGTCACTACTCCACTTCCACTGGACTCTTCAAAACTTAATTTCCATCCATCCCAAAACAAATGTACTTCTATGAATTATTAATTACCTTAATTAGCTCTACATTTATACAAAAACTTTCTTTCTTCCAAACATGAAAAGAAAAAAGAGCAGTTCTAATGAAGCTCAATTATAGGACAAAGATGGTAATTTAATTCCAAGAGTCAGCCCCCCCTCACCCACCCCACTTTATTTATTGAATTTAGGGGGAATTTTCATGAACAAGATACTGGCTCTATACATTCTAACTTAAATGTAGGAACAAACAGCCACAAGCCCATCTGGCATTACTACCATGCAATACATCCCTATGAACAAAACCAAAACAAAAACCACCAAAAAACCAACAGAAAAATATAACATTAAAAAAGACTGGTTTCAGCTTTTATAAAATTATACAAGACAAGACTGAAAGCTGATCCATCAGCCTTTGATGATTAAATCCATCAAGTAACTATGCCTGAAAAAATAGCTAAATATAAGCTTTTTTTAAAAGCTTATTTTCCAGGATCATGTATTAGAGAACACCCTTAATCTAGACTTTGAAAAAATTAGTCTTTGATCCCTCACTTCAAATTAAAACCTCTTTTTCTCCCTCAGTCTAAAGGAGATTTTAAGCTATAAAAAACCCAAATGCTATCAAAATCAAAATTATTTATAGGCTTGCAGTCCTCACTTTTGAAGTATATAAGATAGAAAATTGTTACTTCAGTTATTGATGGTTGGACTAGATGATCCCAACATCTAGTTAGAGGTTCCCCTCCAACCTAGACAATTCTATGATTCTATACTGAGAATAAACAGTAAATTCACACTAGAATTTGAAAACAGGGGTCAGGAAGTAGAACTACAAGGATAATCAGAATTACTTGAAGGCTGGGTATTGTTAAATTTATTAATTTCATAAAAACAGTCCTGTCTTAAGTTACCTCTCCAGGGTTAGTTTTAACTAAGCAATGTTACCATGAAAATGATAAGAACCAAGAAAAGCATCACAATATTGCCACAGCATTTATATCCAGTCAGGTTGTGCAGCTTGAGTGTATTAAAGGATCATCTCTTTGGATTTACACTAGCGATGAAAAAGAAAAGCAAATGGCAATGAAAAAAACTTTTAATGGATCAGTAATATAAATAACAGAGTAAGAGGCAAACAACAGTTCAGACTCAAGACAGATGTATAAATATAGCTATGCAGGGTAAGGGCAACTCAATGAGAAATACTTTGTGAGCTACTGAAAGATACCTTTTCCAAAGATACATAGTAAATATCCAGGAAATGCATTACAGAATTTCAATTGTTTGGTAAATTCAACAGAGGAACCATGATAACTGCTTGTACAGCAGCACCAAGTGCATCAGTAGCTCTATGCATCGAGGCCCACACTGTGAGAAGCAGCAGGCAAAGAACATCTTCCAGGCTGCCAGGTCACATCCTGGGATTTTTAAAAGCAGATGAGTGATGGGGATGAATTGCCAAAGCTGGGAGTCCACTCTGCCCCTTAAGCCTTCAAATCTGTAGAGTCAATCAATTTTCCCTGGGTCACATCTAACGCAGAAAACTTTTCCACACATCAAGCAAAAGCATATCAAAAAACTCTAAATCCTGATTTGTTCTGGGGCAGTGCAATTACCTTTTCATTTCAGGTTTTCCTTCAAAAGCCAATATACATTCTTTTTCTTTAGAGAAGGAGAGATTTTTAAACACTGAATAGAACAACATGGGACAAATGGGAATATTTACAAATTTTTAACTTCAGTCTTACTTTTGTATCACACCACTTCTTTCAAAATATTAAAATATAAGCCTACACAGTAAAAAGCAAGAAGTACAGAAAGTGTCACAGTTCATGCTGTTTTTAAAAGCTCTAAAATAATGATGAAAAATAGGATCCAAATTATACTTTTTCTATATTATATACCATATTTATTAATATTATATAAGTAAAATTTTGACATGAAGCATTTTAAGAGGTAAAAGCAAATTTCAATACGGTTTCACTCAAAATTCACAGTGAAAACATTGTCTTTCAGATCTTAGATATGAACTCTTTCAAGTAAAACACTTAAAAAAACCTTTGAAATCAATATTCAAGCTACTGATCTTGCACTCAATTCAAACCACACTTCAAATTCATGCAAACACCACCTAAGGAATCTGCATGCCACTCTTCAATAATCAATTCCCCTTTCCTACAGTACCCAGAGAAGAAACTATGCTGGTTGAAAACTTTGGTTAAAAATAAGGTAGAGGTGGGGTTAGGTGCCTATAATAATTAAGAGACCTGTAAATTGTTAACTCTCAAAATCATTCATTTCTTCAACTGAAGTATGTTTCTGAAGGAAAAATAGTATGGTATTATTTTAACTGTGGACTGCAAATACAAGACTACACTTAAGGTAATTTTCAAGAATTGTGAATAACGGAAGTAAAATATTTAGGATACCTACTGTATCACATAAAACATAGAATAGCCTTTTTATTTCGCTTACATTAGCGAAACAAGAACTTGCAAATGCTACAAGCTGTTCCAGTACAAAGGGAAATAGAGAAGCATGGCTATTTTAAGTGGTATGACTGGTAAACAAACAGGGAGGAGCACACAAACTCACCACTGAGGAGACAACGCCAGTAGAAAGTGGTACAGATCACAGAGATAGGAATACACTGCAGAGTTTTAGCAATAATGGTTAGGAGACTAAGGGTGAAGGCCGAATGAAAGGAGAAATTATTGTTGTTGTTGATGTCTGCAGAGATAACTCATCTCTCAGTCTTTCTGTTTTCCATCTTGCTCAATCTTTCAATGTGCTATCTGACTTTATCCCTAACACAGAAAGGAAGGAACATCTTTCTTTTAAGACCTATAGTAGCCATACCCTCCTCCTCTTAAAGAAAAAGGATACCAAGACATCATTATAATAAGAAACTATACATTCAATAGTTAAATATTCTTTATCAAAATAAGGCCTCGGATCTTATGATGGATTTTTTGCCCCACTTGGATTGAACTTGGGTTCAACATATTTCTGTATGCATCTTCTTTAAATACAGCACACTCTGTACTTCTAAGAAACACTTCTTGTAGCTTAGAGGTATTTTCAGCTAACGCCAAGCTCTACCTTATTCTGTCATTACAGAGCAATTTTCCTGTTTAGCTTTGTGGTCTACACATTTTCCTTTTATGTTAATAGTTAAAGTGGATTACTAAAATAAATTGGTTTATAAAAGCAAACATATGACTTCCACTTACAACTTACATGGTAACGCTATTTCAGAGATGATTAAAAAAGTACAGGGGGGGAAAAAGCTTCCTTTCCAATATCCTTCACTCAAACAGTTTCATGGTCTGATAATGTCTTTTCTACCACGCTTGTCTATGAGCAACAGTTGTATGAACAGTTTCATAATCTATTTAAAATACCTCATTTTATCCTGAAATTAAAAAGAGGCATACTAGGAAGCCATTACAATGTGCAGAGAGGTCTTCCTTACAAAACCAACATTTCCATATATGCTGTTGATTTGTGGCCCATTACTACACCATGCTTAGAAGTTTCAAAATAACAGATATATGGAGTGAAATCATAGGTCAGCCTGGACTCATATACTGCTTCAAGAGATGACAATAAGGGTGTCCTGGAAAGAGGATATGAACAAGTAAAGCACATAGTAGTACTTCTCTGATGTATTTGTGAGCCAGACATGGCACAGACAGATAACACACATAGATAACAGCTCTAGACAGAATTTTTTTCAGTGATTTTGTCTAAACATTTTCTGTACCTGTTTAAATCTCTTGCGTTTACAGCATCATATAGATACGAATTCCTCTGCCTAACAGGCTGTGTGACAGTGGACCTCATTTTGAGCTTGTCATTCTTCAGCCACAAAAGGAACAATGATTATCTACCTGCACCAATACACGGCTTTACATACTTCCACTGTTTCTCACTTGGTCATCTCTCTTCCAATTATCCTGTACAAAAGCTATTCCAATTCCTACCACCACCACTGTCCTCAGAACTTTTTTTATTTCTACTGTATACTTTTTGAATTGGAAGGAAACTGCAAATAGCATTTAAGTGTGAGCACACCATAAATACACAATGCAGTACAATGTTTCCTGTTCTGCTCTTCATTAAATTTTAAGTTATTAACTGAAATATCTGGTTAATTCTTATAGTCACTGTGTAGTAAACTGATTCTTTCACAAAACTAGGTACTATAAATCAAAGCTAGTTCAACATTCAAAAAGACAAGTACATAAAGATAAGAGGTTTTTCTCCCGTGCACTCACTCAACATTCATCAATGTTGAATTTCACTTCCTCCTTTTAGTCACCCAGGCACTAAAGAACATTAATTTCTTCTGTGATTTGCTATAGCTTCTATTTTTACTACTCTATCACCATTAATGAATCATTATTCACCATTTTAGATCCCTTATGACTGTGAAATATCACAGACCTGTCAGACTCCATTACTGACCTCTCTGTTTCAAACAAACGGATCACCAGCTCTCCATTCATTCATCCATCCATCCATCCATCCATCCATCCATCCACAAAAAAGCTCCAGCCCAGAGCAGTTTATTTCTGATAAAAAGCTTAAACAAAGAACGTCATCAGAAGCTTTTTGTTATCCTCCTACCGAGCAATTACTTCAAGGAATTCCACTAGACCTATGACTTCCTTCCACAATACACGGGTTAGCTCTTCCCCATCGTAACACCTGTGGGCTCACTTGTTCTGCTACTGGGCTTGGGGGCTCCCACCTTATCCACAAGATATTTTTTTTCTCTAACAGAAAAAAAAATTAAATAGCTACATATTGACCATCTTCCTTACCGCTGTTGTCAAAACAGTTTTAAGCACTAACATAGATAAACACAAAGGTTATACATGCACTTACGTGCCTTAATAAGACACAATCAGGTACAAAAAAAGAAGGATAAATATCAAGCAGTTTCATCATCTCAGCAATTTTACTGTTTGCATCATTTGTACAAAAAGCTCTTCTAGTACCACTTCAGCTTGAGAGAGATCCTCCTACATGAACAACGCAAAGAAAGATTTCACTATGGAAACTCCTCTGAGTTTCTTTTTACATTTCATGAAGAAATGTGCAAAAAGATTTCTGCAATAGCCTTTTACTTCACTTTCCCTTCAGTTTTTCTAAAAATACAGAATGCAATAACAAAAAAAACATTATTATTAATACACATTAACTACAAAATCTATTAGCATTGAATTTCTCAAGCTGTTATGTTAACTTCTTTTCTATGTACTGGTTAACTTCTAATATGTACTGGTTTTATTCAGTTTGGCTTAAGGAGTCCCACATTAATTGGATTTTTTCCCACATTTTTGTCTATACCTGTTTCCAAAGTTTTAATGCATCAAACTGTCAGAACAACAATGGCTACACCAGACTGTCTCACTCTCTAACTACAGTCCTTAATCTTAAAAATAACTACAATTATGTAATGCCAGTTTTATATGATTCTATGATTCTATAGTGAAATTTACTGTTAGGATATTTCAAAATATACTGCATCATCAACTTCAGCAAAACATTCAGGATTCATAAGTGGTATAACATAAAAAAAAGGTATACGATCAGCAGGATCAGGATATAGTTATAGCATCTTTGTATTTTGAATTTTTTACTTCATATACATTTCATTATGACATAGTATCACCTAGTGGAAGCATATGATAAAGAATGTATTAAATTCAGTTGAAATTTTGTTATTGAGATACTTGTTTATTTTACTATTTTTCTAGCATTCAAAGAACTAAAAAAAACTTAATGGGTATTATCAACATCAAAATTTGCATTCCTTGGACCAACTGGAAGTTATCCAAGTTTAAAGTCTTTGCTACTTTTCCTTTTTTGGAGAGCCCAAAGTAAGTCTTAAGATCTACAACTCTAACTATCCATGTTTTAGTTCCATGTATTGTATCAATTTTCCTAGTTCTATAGTACTAAAGCTTTCCTCCATACTTTAAATCAAAAAACCTGACTGGTTTTGATTTTCATGTGTTCATCACAATTTCTCATAACACCTTGTTATACATAAGTGATCTCAGTGGTCAACTACTAAAAATAAGAGCCCCTATTTAAGTACGTAAATGAGAAGCTAGTTTTTATGTCCTATTTTCAAATACACATGAAAAATGATATCTAAAATCCATCATTAAAAAAAATAAATCAGAATTTTCTTTGAATTGTTTGAACTATCAGATCTTTGAATTGTAAAAATGACCTGGAGAGCCTGGAGAAACTGGCAGAGAAGAACCTCATGAAATTTAACAAAAGCAAATGCCAAGTCCTGCACCTGGGGATGAACTGCCCCAGGCACCAGTCAGCTGGGGGCTGACCAGCTGGAAAGCCACCCTGCCAAGAAGTGAGGGTTTTTTTGGCCCTCCAAGTAAGTTCACAGCAGCCGTTACTTCTTTGTGACAAGGACAGACTTCTGATGCTACTGACTGAATTGAGAGAAAAAGAAGGTTAGGCACCAATACAGGTTAGGCATGGAGGCATGGACCTGCTGGAGACAAGTTCTGAAGAGAAAGATCTGGGGGTCCTGGTAGACAGCAAAATGACAACGAGCA